>JAWNMS010000092.1:0-345368 GCA_035043785.1 Drosophila planitibia
TCTAGGTTTTCATGCTGAGATGCTTCTTTCTGTATTTTATAAATATTTTTACGACATCATAATACCCGTTTTATTCAATTTTAGATGGGTGCTGATTATGAAAATATACGTGTCAAGCAAAAGCTGCTAAAAAGCAGTTTAAGCAAAATTGAATGTTGCAGTCGTGCGTAACTGACTGCTGAATACTCTAATTCCTGTATTATAACAGCTGACTGCAGGTGGCAGAGAACCTTCTTGTGGGAGTGGGGTGGGTAAGTTATTCAGAATATAAAAATATCCAACACTTAGAAGTTATGCTGTTATGTTACCTTAAAAAACTAGAAATTGCAAAACCGCGAAAGTGTCTTTTAACAGCCTGCCAGACACGCTTGTAATTTAGGGATAACAGAGTATTTTCCCACTTTTGCTTTTAGCTGCACACGTATTTGTTTGACAAACTTAATTTTTCAATCTCGGCAAGGACAAAAACTTTGATACCAAAGCTATGTTGCTCTAAAAAAAAATGTTTTTAGTGCGACTCATTTCGAGTCAATGCTGCAAAATATTTTTGAAAATTTATATTTTAATAGACGTAGTAAACTAAATCAAACTCAACTGCAACTAATTATGGATTGTTAGTATTACTAAGCTCTACATCTAATTATTAAAAATCTATTTTCGAATTGAAAGTTTATTATTCATATTAGTCTTAAGTAACATTGTGACTTGCGTAATAAATTATAAGTGTACACCTGTAGCGAAAAGGAAGAAATAGTATAAAAGGAGGAAGCAGATTAATATTATATTACGTATGCGTGAAGCAATTGGGTCGCAAAATAGCATCTCTATCAGAAAATGTGCTCAAATTGTCATGTTAAGTTTTCAATAGAAGGCAACTCAAGGAACTGATTTATTCTTTGTCTTATAGATAAGTTCAAAATATTTCTAGTAAGTCAAGCCAACAACAACAACTGACTGAGCTTAAAAAGTATCATTCGAATGCAGTAGTAGCAAAGAATTATTGATTAACAAATCGTTTAGATTATAACCAAACTGGTTTTCTTATTCGAGCATAATACAGGTTTGAAAATATACTGTTTTGGGGGTGGCAGTGGGAGGTATTGGATTGTCTGGTAGTAAACATCATATTTAATTTCAGAACTCAAATTATTGAAAATATATGGCACCTATCGAATTGTACTTCGAGATGTATTGACTTTTATTGATTATGTTGATTTGATCAACGTTCGATATCAGAATATAAAAACGCCTTTGTCACCTGCTACTTAAAAACAGGAGAACAGAGCCAGCTAATAAAAATTACTGCGGCCGGCGGAACTTTTTATTTTTGGCTTACTTTTAAATTTTGTTTTAATTTAAAAAAAGTAAGACGATTTTATTTTTATACTCTTGTTAAAGGTATTTTAATTGCTTTTCTTTTCAATTTTGCAATGCATTGAAGGAGACCCTATAAGTATATATAATCTTGATCATCAACAGTAGCCGAGTTGATATAGCCACGGCAGTCTGTCCGAATTGTTTAACTTACATGTGCCGAACACCCTCGGTGAAAATCAATATTGATGAAACTTGGTATATATCCATCTCCTTGACAAGTATATGCATTCAAGATAGGCGTATAAATACATATCACCCTCTCTGAAATAATATATTTACACAAATATGGAATATTTAAAGACCTCGAGCTGGTACTGAATAAATTTAATTCAATAATTTAAACCAATAGAAATAAATACTTTTCTTATACACTGCATCCGAAAGAAAACGATCTTTTTAAAACGATCTTCACCTGCCAATAATGGTGCTGTAGTGGTGTAGTGCACGTCAAAATTAAAATCAGCTTACAATTTTTTTTTATATAATGTAATAATATAATATTTAATATAATATATGTTTTAATTTATGGATTTGACTTAATTTGCTTAATATTTGCAATTTACCGCTGCGGAAAGAATTTTTCTGCGCTGCTGTTAAGCTTGTATCAATATAAAATATATAAGTCAACAATAAGCAAAGTGCATAATTTTTTATTTTTAAGCACGGATAATATTTGGATTATTGAAACAGGGAACATCAAGTATAAATATGTTTTATATTGTATTTAAAATGTAAAAAACATATCGATAAAAATAGAAAAGCAACTATTTCGAGCGTAATTAGAAAACACTGCAATACAACACTTAGAACGTTTAGGTGATTGGTGGGCAAAATCATTCTGGATTTATACAGGGAAGTGCAGCGGATACTTGGGCACTGGTAATTGAATGGGGAAGTCATAACCCAACAGACAGAGGATGATTGAGTCAATGGATCCATCTACTCCAATTCTTGAATGCCATCTTCTTTAGATATTTCTCCTGTATGAATGCAAGTGCTTTGCTGGGCCATCTGTCCAAAGCTTACCTTCTTGGTAGGCTTTCTACGAAACAGGTTTTTGTTTTGGAGTCATCTAAATCAAACTATGTTTAATTAATATAAATATAATATATGCAATATTAGAATTGTAGTTAGCTTGAATGGTCAATGTTTGGGTGATAATCCGGTTGCATTTTATATACTTAAGAAGCATAAAAAAATATATCTTTTTTGAAATGTAAGAAAAGATTACTAAATTAATTCTTTACCAACTACTATATTTTCGCAGCACTAATTGCCAGGGTTTTCGGTTTGGAATCTATTTACAAGATGTAGACGTGAAACTTGAATTGTTTACTCGCTCACGTGTCAAATCGATAAAGCGTCGATATATTTTTAAGCTGCAAGTCGATAAGACCTCTATATTTCGAACCACCCCTAAATATCGAAAGCACCATTCGAGCTAGATTCCGAAATTCGTTATACCTGAGTGTAATAATCGATAAAACCTATTACACTGGCTTACAGCTAATTTGAGCAAACACATAATACATACAGTGTCTCAGACCTCATTTCGATCAGTGTCTAGCAAACATTTTAATTGCCTACCATTAACTAATTATACATTATTTTTCAAAAATTCCAAAGACCGATGGAAGCTACATATATCAACCACCAAAATTAATATATGACTCCAATAAACTGTGGTTTCCCCACCTGCTTGGTAGGGTTATGTAAAAAAGTACCTTAATTTATGGTCAAAGCTTATTTCGAACAGTTGCATTATGGACACCTGGGTGCCATAAAACCAGGATTTTTACGTCAGGTTGAATATTTTCGGTATAAATAGACCAATCGTTCGTAGTCCGTTTAGTTATATCCAGCCAACAAGGACTATGGGCAAACGGACTACCATTGAACAACGGAAGCTCATCCTGGAACACTGCAAAATCGGATATTCACATCGCCAAATAGCTGAAATGGTCAATCTAAGCAAGTCAATTGTATTCAACATCATTCGGCGCCTCGTTGACGAAAATCGGATAGAGGACAAGGGCAGAATGGCACAAAACAAGATTTTCACCGAACAGGAGAGCGGAGGATCATCCGGAAAATAGGGAAACTCTAAGCTATCGGCTCCAAAACTGACTCAACAGGTGCAGGATGAAATGGGGAAAAAGTGCAGTGTGGAAACTGTGAGCCAGGTTCTGCGCAACTATAATAAAATAAAGGGACTAGGATAACGTTCGCCAAAACCCACTTGGACAAGGATTTGGAGTTCTGGAACACATTCATATTTGCAGATGAGTCCAAATTCAACATTTTGGCTCGGACGGACGGAATTATGTGTGGCTACAGTACAACACTGAGCTGAATCCCAAAAACCTAAAGGCAACAGTCAAGCACGGCGGAGGAAGTGTCATGGTATGGGCATCTATCTCGGCAGCCGGCGTCGGAAATTTGGTGTTTATTGAAACAACAATGAACAAGAATGTGTTCCTCAATATATTAAAGGAATGATAATTCCACCGTCCCAGCCCAGTCTCCAGATTTAAATGTTCTTGAAAATTTGTGGGCTGGAAAATAACATCCGGAATCACAGCATATCCAGCAACAGGATCTCAAAAATGCTCTGCTGGATGAGTGGAGCAAAATCAGCCCAGATACTACCCGGAAGCTGGTATCTTCCATGAATAATAGGTTAAGGGAAGTTGTTAAGGCTAAAGGATATCATAGTAAGTATTAACATCCTTATTTAAGCTTTTATACGGCAGTTATGTTACTCTTTTAAGGCTGTTCGAAATAAGCTTTGACATGTATTTAGGATATGTTTTCAGTTTTTGACTAATTTTAGTTAATTAATTAATATTTAAAAAAAACTAAAGTTTATATTTCAAACGTGATATAACATAAAAGAAATTGCCATTTAAACATTTTGCGTTTGTTTCCTCGTTTAAACTTTATCGCGCTTTAAATTTTTTCTGCTAAACACTGGTCGAAATAAGGGCTAAGACACTGTATATAAAAAGATAGATCTATCACGTTTTGAAGGTGGAGTGCAGCCTATGATATACTTTCATCCTTGAACCATGTTCATGTCCTTATCTGATTTTCGCACATTTGCAGGGACTCCAAAGCAATCGATTAAAAATTCGTTATAGTCGAAATTAGGAAGAAATAGAAATATATTTTGATATTGATATGAATAAGGCTATTACATAATTGATATTAATTCGTTGGTACTCAGTAAAGTAAACTTTAACAGATATATATACATTTTTCTCAAATTCAAATTAAATACTTACTTCATAGTGCTGGCATTAAAAATATGGCTATTACCAATTAAGAGATTATGGATTGGGAATTGCCTTTTCGCTATTTTATATTTAGAATTATAAATAGCCAAATAAATAGTAAAAGCCAGATTATTATTATGGTGTTCTTTTTTTTATCGATTGTTGCTACATTTAGATTTATATTATATATTTAATAGTTGCTTTAAAAACAAACAAATTTTAATTTATCTTTGAGTTGCAACTCAATTTGCGTTGGCAATCTACTTTAGAAATTGTTATCAATAAGTAATGTGATAATGTTGATGACAGCAAATTCAACCCATGATATATGGTTGCAGCAGTCTTAACCATAGAATTGGTTGAATTTACCAATGTTATTTTTTCTGTGTAATGTGTTGAAGAAGTGAATTAAAACCAGTACCATTTAAATGGGTATTGCATTTGATCAAGATATGTAAAAAATAATTGATCCCTGGAGTCTGCCACTCAAATGACAGCATAATTTACCTTGGCATTGATCAACAGTAGAGTTTTCATAACGACCGGATAATAAACTAAGAAATTGTTAAAAAAAAAAAACTTATATTCATATTAAACACATAGCAACATTATTATTATACGTAGTATAGTAGTGTATAAGTTTGAATATCGATCATCAATTAGCTGATGCTTTATGATAATTAAAAGCTTAGTACAGAGTATCTCCCAGTCGAAGTTTTTGAGTAGAGCTCCCTTGTTTACTATTACAAGATATTGATTTAAAGAGCTTGAAAACCTGTATAATGCCGAATATTACTTGTATGATAGTTTGTTTATGGTACGGTCGGTTTTAAGCGTTAAGAATGTTCTTTGCGGTGTGTGTGATGCAGATGAACACATATAATTGGACCGAGGCAGTAATAACATATTTCGGCTGTTTTGAAGAAGAGGCAAAACAACGCTCATGCGAAGTCTGGCTTTTTTTTCAACATCACAAATTGGGAGGTGTTTAAGGAAAGCTGAAAACAAAGTAGAAGAGCGAAAGAAATAAAAAAACACTTTTCGTTGCACCGAAAGACACATACGCTTACTTAGTGGATGACTCTTCATATAAAATTAAATAAATAATTACATCGATATATAATCGTTCTCATAAATCCATATACAAATTGATATACAATAATTCCGTTGACTGATCGATTAGCGAGTGCTTTCGAGCAACAAATAGCTTAAGCTTAGGAGATGAGAGATTGAAGAAATATTGCTTAAAGATCTTATTGTGTAATTAGATAAGACTTTGAATAATTTGAGTCGTAAGCGTAGACAAACTCTATGATGATTTTACATAAACATCTATTTATATAAGATATGCACAAATTATGGAATGAGCCCTACTCGATAACATCATTGCACCAACCGTAACAAAATCGGATTACGGCACTCCGAGAAGAGTATTTGTATGTATGTATGGATGTATTCATATGAGATTAATATCGAAAGAGGCTCTGTGTATTTCTGCTGAGTGGCGACGGAAAGTCTTTCGGTTAAAGCAATTTGGTGAATAAGGCTGGTTATCGCTGACGGCTTCTTGAGTTTAACCTAACTTGCTCATTGTTTCGCTAAGGTGTTGGGTGCAGCTATAAAAGTCAATTATGGTGCAGATATTAAGCATGGAACGTTTACGTTTCCTCTACATACATACATAGATTACTTTTTATACTCTTGCAGACGGTATTATAGTTTTGTCACGACATCTGTAACGCTCTGAAGTAGACATATCCTGACATTGGGTATATACATATGTTCTATATTCTTGCCCACCATTATCAACATTAACAACATATTACTACTTTATCAAAAAGATTCCGTAGCATCAAGAGAATTACACGATCAAATTTAAATTTTAACATAAAGGTTCATCATATTATTTTTTATTGCATTTGAACTTGTAAGACATAATATTTTAGACATTACTTTAAAAATGTGCGATTCTTATACCCATACATTTTTTTAATGGTAATGGTTTAATTTATTTATAATACCTTACCCTTATAGAAGGTGTTATAATATTGTTTTCAAGTATTGAAGAAGACGTCTCTGACACCATAAAATATATTCTTGATCAGCATCACCAGCGGAATCGACATAGCCATGTCGGTATGTTCGATTTTTGTAGCCTTATATACGCAAAACTCCCTCACTTTCTAAGATATCTTGATGAAATTTTCCATATATCCCTCTTTTTCTAAAGAAAAATTGGTAAAAAGGATTATTCTCGTATTTTTAATTTTATATAATTTTATTATTTTTATTTTACCAAGATTACTTAGCAGAACCCACAAAATATTCCTGTTATTAATTTCGAATTTATCCAGATAGAAATTTGGTTGCCAACTATTTTTGAAATCTTTTACTTTTTATTACATTTTTTCGAAGTAAGTTAAATTATCAGCGAATTTTGAAAAGCATTATAATTACATAAAACTACTAAATAAATAGTAAACACAACATTTGTCTTTTGTATTAATCGAGAAAGAACACATACAGTTAAAAGTTGTATAGTTTGACGATTTTAGCACCACATTTAATGATTAATGTCTTAAACGGCAGCCTAGTAATAAGATTTTATGGGTCAATAATTTATTTAGAATTTTCCATTTTAGTACTGGAAGCGATTCATTTAATATTATATTAACTTTTCAATTTATTTAGCTTCTGTTCACTTTTAATGGTAACTCATAATTGAACATGCACGCGAAATGTAAATGCACTACCAAGTCGAGACATAAAGCCCGTGGTGGATTTTTCTGTTTAAGGAAGGAAATCCACTAGGTATCATGATGTCTTTTTTTTTTAATTTAAAAACTTTGGTTAAATTTGAAACGTCTTGAAGGAGATGACCTCATAAAGTATAAATATTATTGATCAGTAAAAAAAAATGGGAGTCGATATAGTAATGCCCTTCTGTCCGTCTGTCTATTTCTAAGCGAACTTGGTTCTGAGTTCCAAAGCTTTTTTATAAATCTTGGAACATTTCCTTCAACGGGTCCTCACAACAGGTCGAGTTCTTGCATGAAAAATGCATTTATTTACCCAGTTATAAGAACAAAACTAATCAGTTAATTGAGGACAAATCGGACCATTATATCATACAGTTTTGTTAGAAATAATAGGTTTAGAATGAAATTTACCTAAGATAGACATTCATTCATTTTCTTAAACAGCATACCTCTTGTCTATTTGTCTTTTGCATCCGAATTAATGGGCTTATACCGACAGGTATAAAGATTTACTATACTCGGAATATTAAATCTTAACTGGAATGAAAAAATTGACATACGACACATATCACTTTGATTGGTTTCAGTTGCCATTAAATGGTTATAGTTGATTCATTATAATGGTATATAGGTTCAAAAATAAACAGGAAAAAACGTTTATTTTAGGCCATCCGAATATTACATATATTGCTAGACAGGCGCTAATCTGCTAATGTATGTATTTTGGCTGAGAGTTTGAAATAATATTCTATTTTAGTACGTATCTTGTTTCACGCTTGTAACAAAAATGTTCACAAAATATGTTAGTTAATCTTCGGCGTGCTTAAGATACCTGTTCATTCTTGTTTCACATTCCTTCAGAATTGGAAAGATTTATCTTGAAATTTATTTCACTTAATTCAAATCACAAACAAGTGTATTGATGAAATGGTAAGGAGCATTATCGCATTGAACGTTCAATTTGGATTGTTTATCCATGCAAAGTTTATTTTGCAGTTGTAATAAATATTTATTAAGCATTATTGTTCAAATAATTGAGATTGCTTATACAATCCAGGGCTAAAATATTATTCAATTGATTTCTACGAAAAAGTCATTTGTTTCATTAAATTAATGCGGAATAATTTGCTTCATAATAATTAGCTTCATAATGAAACATTTTATTTTTCACTGAAGCATCACCATCGGTATTGAGCTCATATTTAAATCAGTGATAAATAACACCTGTATTCCATTTCTAAACTTTCACATTAAATTTAGATTTAGTTGTGCCCTAATTTACTTAGACATTTGTAAATTTAATACGAAAATGAAGAAAAAGATAAACAATTCAGCTTATGTAATGCATAGATAGGTGTTCACTGGCTTAAGTGATAAGAAAACTACTTGTTTGCATTAATCGCTGAATCCCTGTTTTGGTTCAGACCATGCTTTACTAGAATTTCAATCGACAAGCCATAATAGCTTTTTATCATTTGGGGCTCTAAATGAAGAATTCCTTGAAATCAACAAAACTTTGACAGATAAACAGTTATAGATATAGTTATTAATTAGTTCTGGGCAAGTCTATCGTAAACTTTGGATTTATTTTGTTGTGTTCAAGACCTACCGCAATAAATTGCATATTTTTAAAGTAAATAAGGCTGCTAATTTTTTTTAGATTTGTGTGGCTTACCATTTTTAATAATGACAGAAGACCCGTCGAAATATTGATCTCTTTTGCATATCGAAATGAAGACAAACCATAAATCTCTTGTTAAAAAACCCTAGATTTGTTGTTTATTCAATCTAAATTTAATTTTCTCTTATTTTATATGATTAATATTATGTTTATTAAGAAATCATTAGTAATACCATTAAAAATGTTTTCTTAAATATTTCTAACAGTATAATTATTTTCTCAAAATTCAAATTTTTTACGCCCACTGAAGATATTACTTTGCAAATCTGAAAATTTTCACTAATACATAATAAACCAAAGGTTATTAATCTCACTAAAAGTTAATTTTACCAACGCGAAATATTCGCAAAACTTTAACTTGAAACAAAAATTCTAAATAACTGAGATGGATCCAATTCATTTTATCGATCACTTCCTCCTTTGAAATATAATTTGCCATAATCATAATTTCAATATCAACATTACCAGGACTGCCGTTTCAGCCTCTTTTCAGCAAAGGAAACAAGTCAAAGTTTTAATTCGAACAATTGATTATGTTATTATTAATTTGCAGTATATTCACCGAGAAATTATAGAGTAGCAAGATGCCTTAAAGAACCAAACCGATGAAAGGCATACTGCCAATTTTAAAAAGCCCAAAATACAGCAAAGTCCTTCTTGACGTTTAATGATATTTTGTCCACAATTTCTGTGTGTTTTTAAAAAAAATGTATATATAGCATTGCATTTTTGTAACAATAAATTTTAATAACTTCATCATGGTTATTGCTGCAATTTCTATAACCTGACTAAAAATAATGTAAACAAGAACCACACAGAAGATAACAAAATACATCAATTTGATAATTAAATTATTAAGAAACGATTTAAAATAATTGCCATTGCAATCACCAAAAAACGTGATTATAATTTTAGCTTTTCTCTATTCTTTTAATTATATTTTTTGCCCTTTTAGTGTCTATTTGTCCTATTTTAATAATCGATAGTTGATTGATTGGTTTAATTTATGTATGTTTAATCGTATAAAAAAAAGTATTGCATACACTGCTGCGATCCGTAGTCGAATAAGAAAAAAAAAATAAATAAAACATTTTTTAATTTGGTAACTCTATCTCTGAAACTGTGTGAAGTATATAGGAATGTGGTCCTTGCGTGGCCAAGAGATTTATTTATTTTTCTATATCAATTAACACTTTATTATACACGAGATGAATCAAGATTTTATCGATTTGACCAAGCGCCAGGAATCATGGCAGATATGCAAGATCTTACATTCCGAATTGTAAGAGTCAGACAGCCAGGTGGACATTATTAACAATGACAATATAATCTACTACAAGTGTAAGGATGCTCGAAAAGAAAAACATTCGCCAACACTCTTGTTGTCTATACTAAACCGTACCAAATGCAAAGGGTGTCAATATGTGTGTCTTTTATTATTCGATCGAGAATCAACGTTGCTCTTGAGAGACACACTGTAATTAATTTTCAGTCTTTGCATAAATCTAAATTCAGTGATTGAAGACAGTGATTAAAATATAATACACGTGTACACAGAAAAAGCTAGCTTGTTCCTGTTTGGGGCAGGTTAATTTACGATTTGTTTAACCACTCCAAGGTATATTCCAATTGTGGCTTTCATGGGTATAAGTAATCAATTTTAATCGATATTTAGGAAATTGAGGAAGCTAGCGATGAAATACTGCCTCTGTCTCTTATTCAAACGAACTTGCAGAGAGAGAGAGAGAGAGAGAGAGAGAGAGATAGAGAGAGAGGGAGAGAGAGAGACTGACGGAAAGGCAGACACGCGGACATGGCTAGATCAGCTCGTCTTTTGATGCTGTTCAAGAATGTATATACCTAATGGGGTCGGAGGTAACTCCTAATGGCTGTTACAACACCATGATAATATTTAACCCATTTTTATGGGTTCTTTTGGGTCAAATATTTATCAATATAATTAAGCCGCCCGCCTACATCCTGAGTAAATGGTGTCAAACATCATTTGAGGACTTTACCTTATCCGTAGAAATAAGTAACTCATTTAATTTGGAAATTTTAGTAAGTATAGTTGTAAAAGCAATAATGTGCTTTTGTTTTTTATTAATACTTTTAGAGTTTTTTATTAATTGTTTTGCTTTTTCTAAATTATTCATTGCAAAGTTGACACAATCTATTTTACGTATCTTCCTTTTCTTACATATGTACTTAGAGTGCGAGTACTTTTGACATTGTAAAAAAGTATTTTTGCGCAATAATTCATCTACCTATATACAGATATTTTTACAAATTAAATTAGGATTTTACTAGTACAGAATATGTGGATAGAACGAAATATCAAAAAATAACGAGTGAAATTTTAATTTATTTGAAATAAATATATACGCAGTAAAGATGTGATAATTAATTCAATTTGTATTTTAAATAAATATTTACGCGATAAAGATTTGAAAATATATTTGAAATTTTCTCGTATTAGTTAGTTGAAGTTCACTTTGGCTAAATGTAAGTTTATGTGGGTCTATGAACATAGTCTATATATATATATATATATATATATATATATGCAAGCATTTACTGATCAAGCTTTAACTCTTATAAAGAAAGGAACTACGTTTATGTACATACACATCGACAGCATGGAATTCTCACTTATACACACTGGAATAGCTTCGTCCAATGGAAGCATATGTTTATATCGTTCGCATACCAGAGCTTATTCTATTCTGAGTTTCGGGTCCTCGGTACGTTTGCGGCGGTGGTATTATCGAAAATGTGTTGCAATAGCTACTGTGTATATTCCCAATTGGTGCTGCCGACATCATCAGGAGCGGATGTGCCATCGCCAAGTCATATGTCATGGACGAAATGCCCGAGGACGCCTGAATATTGCCGGATACGTTGACCCCAGCCGCATAATGCAGGAACGGTAAATGTGCCGAAGCTGTTATTGTATGCAGTGGAGGGAGTGGGCGCTGTCGTTGATCCTCGGGATGTGCGGCGGGCAGCGGTATCGATGGACTCATCTCGGCGGATGATGTTCGCGGGTAATCGGATATATTCGTATATGTGTTGTTATTGCCACCGCCGCACTCCACCACATCGATGTCGGTGCGATCGTCATCTTCCTCGTCCTCCTCGGAGACCTGATCCGGCTGCCTATCGGGCGTGATAAGACTTTCGATTGTAAACGAACGCTTTGGCCGATAACTATTTGTGCCGTGCTCCAGCTCGAGAGCTCCATTATTATTTGTGGACGAGCGCAGATTGAGCAATGTCATTTCGGTCAAATTGCTCTCCGCATTCTGCCTAGGCCTATGTGCCATATGTGGCAATGGGCAATGTTGCACCATGGCGGCGGGCGAAACACGATTTGCGGCGTGGTGTGACAAAATCGCCGTAGACTCTACCACATTCATAGTGGCACTGTTGACGTCCAACGTCGGCATTGGCGTTATTGTGCTCCCCGAACGGGCCGTGAAGAAAAATCGATTGATGTTCGCCAAGGCGGTAAGCTCCTCATTGAGTAGGTTCTTATCATTTTTATGCAATTTGAAGCGTTTTCTTCGTCGCAACAAGCTCCCGTTCTCGAACATATCGAATGCCTGCGGGTGCAGTGCCCAATAGGCCCCCTTTCCGGGTCTGTCCGGTCGTCGGGGGACTTTGATGAAGCAATCGTTGAAACTGAGATTGTGTCTCAGCGAGTTTTGCCAGCGCTGTGTGTTTTTTCGATAGTATGGAAACCTGTCGGTTATAAATTTATATATATCGCTTAGAGGTAGCATTTTCTCCGGTGAACTCCAAATGGCCATTGCCGTCAGCGAAATGTATGAATAGGGAGGCTTTTGATCACCGTACGATTCACGTGAGGGCCTAGGCATTATTTTTGTATTGTGATGATTTTGATATCGGTGTGGTTGTATTGTATTATTAACTGTGTTCTCTATGTTAATATTATTATTATTATCGTTATTATTATTATTATTATTATTGAATGTCTTGTGATGACAAACACCATTTTAGTAATTGCAACTTTTTCTTGTACTCAAGCTGGTAAACACAAAAAAAGACGAGTATAAAGTAGCGACATTATCTATTTTTTCCTTTTTTGTTTTCTTTTTGTTTGCTTGTTTGTTTGTTATTAATGTTATGTAAATAGTCGGTGATTTGACATAGCAAATGTGTCACAGGCGACGGTAAAAATAAGCGCGCGAGCTCACGTCAGTAATCGCCGCACAAATACTACGCTTCTGATAAGCTTAAGCAGAGCAGAGCAGAGCAAAGCAGAGAAACAGAGAAACAACAGCGAGTGTGAATGTGAAAAGCGAAAAGCGCTCTCCAAGCGGGGTTTGACCGGTCTGGCAAATTACCATCAAAAAGCTGAATACGAATACGTGAGCAGTGCTGAGCAGCAGTGCTGAGCAGTGAGCAGCAGTGGCAACTGTGGCTGCAGCGAGGGTGAAGCGAAGATAACGACAGACCCGAAGCAAAACAAACGAAGGAAGAACCAGACTCACATAAAACAAAATCACTCTTGCACCGGGAGACTAACAGACGGCGTGTCTGTCGTTCGTTCGTTCATTCGTTCATTTGTTCGCTCGTTCGTTCGTTCGTTCGGTCTGTCTGTCTGTCTCCCTGTCTGTCCGTCCGTCTGTCGTTGTGTCGCTCTGTCTGTCGGTTATTGTACTAAGTGAGCAATGCAGTACAACAAGCAACCAACCACAGTGAGCAATGCAATCAAAATATAATCACTCACATCATTGCCCCCGTGCTCTCTCCCAATCACCGCCATGCCAATGTATCATCCCTCTAAAACGGCAAAACTTCAAAGAGCGAGAGCCGAGAAAAAGAGTCAGAGATTTACTAAACGAGCCAAACCAGTTTGGCCAGACCATACCATACTATACCATACCATACCAAGCCAAACCAAACCAAACCAAACTATACCATACCATACCATATCATACGATACGATACCATAGCAGACCACACTCCACACACACATACACACACACACTCACACACACACAACACACACACTTTGGCAAACAAGACGATAGTATAGTAGTTGGGAGTGTCTACAGACACATGGCTTAGCAGCAGCGACTACAATAAACGACTGACTGACTGACTGACTGACGGACGGACTGAGTGGACTGACTGGACTGACTACACTCCACAACCGACAAAAGAGCCAGCCGCCCGGCAGCTGACGACCCAATATGAACGCGAGGTGTTGAAAAAGAAAATTACATCCACTTTAGCGATTTACTGATTTTACGTTTTCATAATCTTGTTAGTTAATTTGGATGGCTGAGAGCAAACTTTAGCTGAGAGCTGAGCCGACCTGAGCTGAGCAGCTTACAAATACAGCCCAAAAGCAACTTCTCTTAGAATGCTTACGTATGTGCATATGTATATATATATATATATATATATATATACATGTATAGATCATACATATATGCAAGCCGTTTCTAATTTAGTGAGTCATTTACATTAATAATATTATTAATTGTGTATTAACAAATTAGCTTGTAATTAAGAATATATTGTCATAAATTATCTTCAATTTAATAGTTGAGATAAAAATAATAATACAGAGTTAACATTTACATGTACAATTATGTGCATATATACATTTCGGTTTTTGTCTCTTTTCCTTATTGTAAATACAAACAAATTCAATTGCTAAGTAATTCAAGTGTTCGTAGAGATAACAAGGTACTCATCATGCAAAAGTGAGCAAAAGCAATGCAGTATTCTATAGACCAAGAAAAGTACACAACGAGATGTGGTGTTAATATGAGAGAGAGCCTCTCTCTCTCTCTCTCTCTCTCCCTCTCTCACTCTCTGGGAATGCGCTCAGTGAGTGCCAGACAGAGACAGAGAGGGTCGGAGAGGGAGAGAGAGAAAGAGAGAGTAACTGAGTGGAAAAGAGATACACAGAAGCAACTCGACAGCAGGACCAGCACTATATGCATGCTGCTAAAATTAAACAAGGACAGCAATATGCTGCTCGGCGCTGAAATATCAATTGAGCTTTGCTCGCCTCTCATTTGCCTAAAACAAATGCTCGATTTGATTGGTCATCGTATGGCGTGCACTCATTTATTTGTTGTTGGGCGGATCTTTGGCATTGTATTTTAACAATGAGAAAATGAAATTTAGTCAAGCACATTATCAAATTAATTACATATATATAATGACAATAATTGGGCAATAACAAGAATGATCAGATCTGTGCGGCACGTCGAACAATATATACCCTGCCCTCATCTGCATTTCATTTCTGATCTTAACATTTTTAATAAATTTCCATTATACCTCGAAAATATTACTATGTTTTGCCAAAGTTTGGCAAATTTTTATAAGCAGTGATTAACGCATTATTTGCTTAAAATATGTATATGGAAAGCAGAAAAATGTACATACAATGCTTTTAATCTATATATAAATTTAAATAAAACTACTTCTAAATTATGTATGTAAGTCTGCAATCAGAATGATTTTGGTTAAAACCTTTCATATCCATTTCTATACATTTATTATATATTTTTTAAATACAATTTTATAAATTGTGCTTCGCCAAATTTATAAATTCCAAAAAGTTACAAATACGTTATTAAGTAAAACCTGATTTAATTAGTATTTGGTAATGTTTTTATCTTCCCAATGGAATAATCTAGACATGAGATAAATTTTTAAATGATATACATATGTATTTATGCTATCTTAGTCTGTGATATAATTGTACTTTTGGGCATTTGTGTCGGTCGTAAATACTCTGATACCATTGTAATAATATTTGGAAATGAAGTTGCTCGATAAGATATTGAAATTTTCGACTCTCCAGATTTAAAGTTGGCATCTGACATTGAGACGAATTTACATGGATGGCCAGAGATTGTACAAAACAATATTGAAAATGAAAATAAGTACAACAATAACGAATTTTTAATGAGTAAATATTTTCAACAAAAAGAGAAATCAATGTAAACATTTACTTTTAATTAGCGTTTAAACTTCCACTACAGATTTTTTATGTTTTTTTATTTACTGATTACTTCATGAATAATCGCAGATATTAAAAATAAATCCATCAATTTACTGTCACTGCTTATTTGATTCAGCTTGTAAAGTACATTTAAAATATTCTAAGCATTAGTTGCGGCTCCCCTGCTGTTCTGTAAACCATTTTATCCCTTTACGAACCGATGACAATTTTTATTGGGGTTTGCGGAGTGATTTTTCACAACTCATTTTTGTTAAATATTTTTCGCATATTTCGCATATTGCCCACAAATTCGCCATATTACGGATATCACGTGACAATGCTGCCATTTTTATTACATGGCGACAATATATCTGAAGTCAGCCCGACATATGTTGGTAATTTATGCCGAGATCCTTAGAACTTTGAAATAAAAATTAGAACATTTAGGTATTTTTATTTATAAATTGTGGGTTGAATATCACCGATCATTTTCAGTTCCGAGAAAAACTTTTAACATCAAACATTAATGAGGAATCATGGAATAAAACTTTGATGTAAACTCCTGAAGATGTATAAAAAATACGTAAAATACAGACGAGCGAGAAGAAACTGCATCTAACTTTTCCTTATAATTGTAAATCTTAGTCCGGAATTGAAGGTAATATTATTTTTATTGTGTGCTTTTTTTTTAAATGAGTACATTATTTGAAATCATATTACATCGGGAGATATAACCGTTATGTCTCCGTCTAACCCTTCCCGCATTGATAGAACCCATCTTCCAACCGATTGTTTCCAAAGCAGCTATATGGATTATGCTGTCCGACCCAAATTGCTCTGACACGTATACAACAAAGATAAAATAATGATACCTCACATAATTATAAGTATAATTTGCCACGATTTTAAGGCAGTTCGCTTAAATTAAAACAAAAAACTCCACAATTAATGTGCTTATTTTTGCAAAGCCTTGTAAGTATTCTTGTGATGACTTCTCACATCTCCTTATTGATAAACCAACAAGAGCCGTCAATGCTGTTTTCCTAATGTGCCCAGATAACAGCATTCGACTTGTTGATATTCCGGTGACTAAATTTAGTTGCAGCTACTTAGTTGGTTGTAGCTAACTGCTAACCGATACCCTTCAGCCGATAAGTCTGTCCGACTATCATAATCAAAAGAGCTGATGTTTTGACATGACCTATTGTAAGAAACATATAATTACGATTTGATTGATTAGTCTTTTTTAATCCCACAAATCCTCCGACTCAAATTGCTCAATTCACCCCACGTCGTTTTATTGATTTTTATAAGGAGCTTACAAAAATATCTGCTTAATTATTTACAAGATTGGTTTATTGTCAGATTATCGAGATGATAGTCAAATTCACAGATGTTTTGTATACTTCATCGAAAATACAGTAAATGGGACTTAGAACATGCTTTCCATACTAAAGGAAAACAATTTAGAACGCTGTAGAGAAAAGAACTCATCTAGGTGTTATCCTTACATAATATAAATATTTTCAAACGATTTCATTAATAACTTTCGAGGTATGCTTTTAAATGATGGGTTATTTTACTATCAGTAACCGACATTTCCGAAGATAATCTGGAAACGGAGGAATTAATCTATAAATTTCTAAATAAATGTGGATTCTACACGAGATACAAATGGTCTGAAACCAAGAACAATTCGAACAACTTTATGTTTCTCGAGTTTTTATAATTATATTCAGTGGATTTTTACTCTAGTCGCTTTTAGCACATTTTTTGATGCCTTAGCAAGCAGACTTCTGAATTCTTATATCTCTAATCTGATCAATCAGCAGGTATTTATACTCTTGCAGAAGGTAATGTGTAATCCAGAAAACACAGACTATATATATTCTTGATCAGCAACACTAGCCAAGTCGGTATAGCAATATCCATATATCCGGCTACCTTTTTAAATGCAACCTTGACTTCCACTCTTAAAATTATATTGAAAGTCAGACTGAATCACTATGTTAGTTGCCGAATGTATTATCGGTCGAAAGTTGAACTTTTGTGTGAAACATTTTTTTTTTATATATCCGGGTATGTAATATTGGACATAACTCAGTTAATTCAGTTTTGTTTAATATTTGTTAATTTAAATATATATAGTCTACATTAATAAATATGAGCAGCAAACATAAAATCTATGTAGATAAACTACCCAGCGGCATTTATTATTCAATCATAAAAACACGAATGCACCACACACACAATATTAATTTGACAAATTAAAAATTGTTTAATTTCTGCAATATGTTGTTGTTTTTAATTGTGTAGGGCGCCTTACAAATGCTTAACACGGAATTCCTTTTTGTGGGAAATGCATTTTAGTACAAATGTTATTGCCAATGAGTTATGCTTCATTAATTGTATTATATCTTCTATGGCAACATAACGTAATCACAACCGCAATCACAACAAATTTCACGGTAAACAGTTTTAACACAACACGAGAAATTTGTTCGCTCAGGGTTGAGCTAGCTGGAGTCATAAATCTCTTTCGTATTTACCGCCTTATTGTTACACTTACTGTACATACAGTGGCGACCCACCCAGTCGTTTTGACATTTGCTTGTAATAATCGGGATTTCCGATTCTGTGTGAACATACACAGACATGGAAATAAACGCTTTAATGCCATTCGGTGCGGTACACAGTTTACAGTTGTTACAATTATCCATTGTTTGGGCGAGTCAGTAGCGCAGCCCGAAGTAACCCCGTGCAAGTAAACACAACTTAAACCTCGATCGGAAGTAAAATACAAATAGCGTTAAATTTTTAATTTAAAACTCATTTTCCATTACAACCATATACATGTTTCTGCATAATACATAAATATATTTCATTCGGTCTGTCTGTCTCTGTTTAAGGCATGATACAACTTTGATGGAATCCTTTTGTCCTCCTCTCTTTCAGCCTACAATTTATTTCAATTTTCAACTGACGTTTCCCTTATGCGCAATACATTTATAATAATAAAATTATAATAATAAATAATGCCACAATCCTCTACTCAATCTAAATATATAAACATTTTTTTTGTTTGCTGAAAAGTAAAAATTACAATGCTTGTTGGTTCTATATAATATATATATATGTATAGAAATTATATGTATTTCAAGCAAGTACTTATCCTCTTGTATTATTGACTTACATGGCTTGATTAAAGTCAAACACTATCATGCGTTAAATCGTTGAGAGCCCCCCGTTGGTGTGAAATTCCATAATCAGAAGAGACCTCAACATTCCATCGTTCAATGAGGTCTTTAATGGATTGACCTCCAAACAGTCATTGAAACTTTCTACTCACGACAATCCATTTGCCAGACTCCTTAAGACCGAGCAGGCTAACTGCTAATGTCATGGAAGAGGGAAAATCCAAGATTATGGTACTACGATTTGTGGGTGTGAGGTGTAACAATTTCTACATCATAATCCGCGTCATATCCGCTCCTCGGACTTGGACAGAGTGGTATTTAGTAATACACTCCACCATTGGCAACCTTTCTAGGGATTCTTAAGATTCTTTAATACAAATCTTTTTCACTAGCAAGCTATTCACACCTTTTGATAATAACTTATGTTTTGTGTATTTTTAAAACAATATTAATAATTCGGAACCTTAAGTATATTAATGGTTTAATCATATTAGTGTTTATTAAAAATTGAATTTGCACTATAATTTAAATTTATTGAATTGTTTTCATTGTTATTTATTAAGTAGGCGTTATTATATGTATTAACATAATTTATTTTTGTATCCTGAAAGGATTTAAATTTAGGGTAAAGATAATTTCAGAAAGCATCATTGGTTATTTGGTGACGGCATTTAAATTGTGGTTCGATTGAGCTGATGATTTTGGCCAAAAGACATACAAATAATTGGTGATTGGTAACTGCAGCCCCTTAGGCGACTAACTTGGATGCCTGCAACTGCAATTACTGTCACAATTTAAAATATCATCTACAGTTGCGGTCACCTTAACAGTAGAGCAGACATATGTTTTGCGAAAATTAATCTAAAATAACTTAAATAAAATATAAAAATTATAAAAATATATATATATATATGCTGAATGTTCACAGAAAAAATTAAAGTCTCTAATGTTTCATGTTTTTTTGTTACTATGGAAATTCTTGTATAACATTGGAATGTAAGAATGGTTCAAAATAAGATCAGTAGATACTTTTGACAACATTATGGTCTACCATGATATTCATTTGGAATCATTTTCGGAGAGCAACCAAACATTTCTTATACAGCAACAAAGTATTTCCAAGCTTTTTAATGAGGACTCGCTTTTCGGCAGATCAATTTTCGCCACGTCCCTCTGTGATACCATAAACTTATGACGTTTTTTATATGGAATAACTTAAGCATATATGCTTACATTGTATCAATTTACTCAATGAACAGTAACGGAACTATTTCGAGTCTTTTCACTAGCACTAAAATGATTTTAACCGCGTCAAAATAAGGGTAATTTACAGGTTAAACAGTCCAAAATAAAACATAAAAATAAAAGGTACAAATATGGCATGAGCAGATATGTGAAGGAGTAACCTAAACCAAGATATGGCCATTAAACATTTTTGGATTTTACATTACATAAGCCATATATTTCATTTCAAACTTCTGTTTACTAGCACAGTACTACAAGAATCTGGGCTGCCGAATTAGTTTCGTTAGCTAAATGCTAAAGCATAAAATAGGTTATTAATTAACGTAAAATGAACCGCAAGCTGAAAGAAGAATCAAAATTTTCCAGGCCACAAATACTTACATCCTTACCATAATATAATATAAATACAAATCAAACTATATTGAAGACTAAAACTACATTTATTAATTTTTACTTCAAACTAAAATAATATACAATTAAATGCAATTACAATTACAATTACAATTTCAGGTGAAAATTAAATAATATTGTATAGTTTACAAAATGAAAGTTAGGACAAATAATCTAAGCTCCTATTTTTTTGGAAATACATATTTTGTTAATCGTTAATATACAATCTAAATATAAAAATTAAATTTTTAAAATCAATTATATATTTTTACAGCTAATAAATTACTGATGCCTTTATTCTTCACCCATTGTGTCTACATTTTTGGCATTTGCGATTCTGATAATCAAAACAAACTAACTTAAGCACTTAATCATATTAATAGTTGTGCCTACACCCACTACTGTTGATTTATCAGTCCTTATTGAGAATCAAATAAAAATAAACAGCCCCGTCCAGAAATCGGTCTTTTTGCCATTAATTTTTGTATACATAACTGGCAATAGAAACAAACGAAAGTTGCAATTCGTACAATCGATTATGTGAATTTTTCTTTGCTGTATTTTACCGCTAACTTACAAAGCAACAAAATGCCAAATCACGTTAATAAACAAGTATTGTGAATCGTGGCTAAAATGACATATTTTGAAATGCTGGTTAGGCCGGGACAGTAGCGATCTAAGGCAAAACTGCAAGTATTTTAAAAGCGATGTCAATACAAAAATACCATACTGTACTATTTAATAATTGATTGAATATTTATTTATATTTATATTTAGGTTTTTTAACGCATTTCATATTCATAACTCATATTCATACCATACTCTGTTTGTTACATGAACATTGAATTCTATTTGTAAATATGGTTATGTGTTAATGTGTGTCCACTAAATACTTAATATATGATACACAAATATATATATATATATACGTACATAAAACTGAGCAAATGCTCAGGAAGCACCACATTTTGAGAGACTTATCCCCAAATAGCTTATTTGTCTGTGTTATGAGTCAGGCAAACTAATCCAAAAACAATACGAAAAAGATTTAAAATAATTGCAAATCAAAATCCCTTTATTTATTTTTACTTTTAAATGTTCAACAGCATCTATATCGGTTTTCTCAAATTGGAGCATCCAGAGGTCCACATTGAAAATGAAAGCGAAAACGAGGAACATCCCTGATTGTTATTAATAAGCTCATCGAAATTTAGTTGCAGCCATCTATTAAATGCGTTCGGACATATTTACATACAAATATTTGCATGTTTTTGTTAGCGACGGTGCAGCGCCCTTTATTTAAACGGCTGCGTAAACAAATATCTATGTACAATGTACATATGAGAATTATAAAGTCTACATACTAGCTGAATGTTTGATAATTCTTAGATTTTGAATGTCAATGTATATCTAAATATCCGTATCAAAAAACACTCGATCACGCTTGACAGTTTTAATTGGGAGCTTTTCCAAAATTTGGGTTCACAGCCGCTTCCAAATATATTATATGCACTTAAATTCATCAGTAAACAAATCTTGCTAAGAAAAATGTTTGCAGCTCTCCAGCATAACAAATATTGTATTGGATAAAAAACAACAAAAAAATCAATCAAAAACCCGATTTCTGATATTGTAAACGGAATTTACTAAATGAAAATATAAAGTTTCTAATACTTATCTTTCAATTTGAAATGTGAATTTGAAATAATTTGTATTTAGAGGTCTGCAGATATGGACAGTATTTAAACAATTTCATTAACAATTTTACTTGATCAGACGACGATTAGTGTGGATTCTCCTTAAATGTTGTGTGAAGTCGAACGTGACTTAATAAACATGTTTATTTTATTTATTTAATGTCAACTAATAATCGATACCAAACAATTCAAAAACTAACATTTTTTTTTGAATTAACAAAAAATTCAAATTAAATTTAAAAATACGAAAAAACATAACAAATCTAGGGGTATATAATTGCAGAATTGGTTTAACATTTGTTGCATGGTTTTTGAAAACCGAAAAAAGTAAAGCTGTTAAGAGAAAGTATTAAGAAATGACTGTTAGGTCAAAAGGGAACAGAAAAATGTAACTTAAAGAAGCAAGGTTATATAATTATAAAATATTATACTCAGAAGTAAATTTAGTGACACAATGTGGAGCTCTGGACAGAAGAGCAACTCTAGTTCTAAAATTGTGAGAGATAGGTTTTCATTATTTTTGGGAGAAATACATCACTAATCTTGGGATAATCAACCTTATAAATTTGGGGGACGCCAGCTCTAAAATTGGTTGTTTGTTGCATATTTAGTATATTTTTTTAAAATGTTGACAGGAGAGTACCAATAAATTTGATGACTTCAGCTCAACAGCATATTGGATGAGCGTGGCAGTTGGGCGTGGTAATAAATAGGCAGTTTCCCCCTGCCCATACCCATATATGTATGAATGCGTGTGAATATCTTTGGTATCAGAGTATGAAGAGTAAGAGACAAGTAAACATAGTTAATATCGAGCATGACTTTATTTCTCGGTGGTGGATGATTGACAATAAAAATATACATACATACATATGTATATACTTTATGGGGTCGGAGAGGTTTCCATAGCAATAACGACTCACTTCGTCGCCGTGAACATAAATCCATTTTACTATTTTGGGGTCAGAAATATAAACTTTTGCTTGTTAGAATCTAGATGAACGCTTTGAAGCAGATACCCTGTACCTCAGAAGCTACCGTGTTGTACAAAATGTTACTGTTGACAGGATCTCAGACAATAGCATTATAAAATTAATTCAGAAATTTGCAGAGCAATTTCGATTTACAGGAATTCTATTGCTGTAGTATCCGAGTGTTGTCATGTCATTTATTTTTTTATTCAGAAGTATTATAAAAGCAATACTACATTTCTTTTATCAAGGAGACATAAAAACGAAGTCAAGCTATCAGATCACGTTCCTTAAATATGACGTGAGTTTCCTCATTTAAATTTCAATCACTAATATCGACCGAAATTCAATTAAGGATATAAATAAAAATCTACTTGGTTAGTTGAGATAATAATTCATCAAGATTGAATAGGAAGCACAGAAGTTATTCAAGAAAACGTATTTTCATATTTCAAAACAAGCGAAGCGAAATGCGTATGAAGTGAGACTAATATATACAAATGACAGAAAAAAATTGCTTAAAATCTGCTCTCTCGTGTGGTACTTTGGAGTTCAGATTTTGCCCTTAAGGACACGTACCTCAGTGGAAAGTTCCTCAAGAAAATAGGTAATATATGATACTTTAATTAAGAAGAGAAAAACATTCTTTTTAAAAAAGGCTCAACCTTCCGTTTAAAAAATACACTTGCTGAAAATTGGTGTAAGGAATTTCTAAAATTCTGGACGGTTTTTCGAGTGTATAATTTCACAGAACGCGCTAGTGGAGCTCATGATCTATGAATGCACACACACACACACACAGGTAAGTATGGTTTGCTTTGTTGGATTTGGGTTTGTCAGAGAAAACATTACACAAAACGTGAACCTGTTAACATAGGCGCCAGTCATAAAACCTTTCATAACATTTGACGTGCATTTGCACTTGAATACCTGCTTATTTGTACGTAAAACATTAATCTACTTCTTAGTTGGCTTGAGCTGCATTGAATACTGCAAGTCATGTTGAGAACTTCATGCTCGGAGAATGCAACAAGCATACAATGGAAACTGAACCATAATGCAACTGAATCGGAAACGTGTCGTTTCAGTGACGCACAACAATGCACTGAATCACAATTACTTGTTTATTCGAATTTTTCTAAACTGATCCAATTCCTTATTTAATTCCTTAATTCGCTTAGATATTGCACCTCAATAAAATTAGTTGTTTCCAAATTTATTAAGCGAATTAATTACATTTCATCATTCGATGATTTCTGAATTATTTGATTCAATTGAAAAATGTGTCAATTGCTAAAATTTTTTTTTTATCTTATGTAATTAAGTTTGCATTGTAAATATAATTCGGTTGTGCAATGTATTCGTTGGAGTTGCTAAGCGAAATACTTTAATTTTGAAGGATGGGTGAAACTATTACTAACTGATTAGTTCTAAAATATGTAAATTGAAAATTGTACTCGTATTCTCCCGAATGTATTTGTGGTTGAGCATCTAAAAATTCATTTTAAATATTTGTTCTGATTAGGTTTTTTTTTCATTTCCGCAATTCATGCAAAAATTGTTGGATGTTTGGGGCAATTAAATACCCCAGAATACTATATACCATAAATATTTATCATTTTTTTTAGACTTAAATTGAAATATTTCAAATTCATTTTTAATTGAATTTTGTTTTATTTTCTACTATTTGCATTTTTCTGTGTCAGCCGATGTTACTCCACATTAAATAAATATATAAATAGCAAGAACTTGTTGGTTGGTTCTAAATTTACTTTTTTATGGTAGCTTGGGTTCTTTGTCATGGGAGTGGGGCTGTGAGTGGTCGTCTAAGAACAGGGCAACGTGAAGGCAGTCTGGTCTGGGTGAAATCGCTTGTCTTCTTCAGCAAGTGAGTTGAAATGATGATGCAGATAAACTTGTTTGCTTAAAAGTATGTCCATGAGAGATTTAATGTTCAGGTCTCTATGTATAATTGTGTGTCTGACTAATGGACGGCTTGCGACCATAGGTCTAATTATGGAATTTTTGTTGTTTTTACTGCACTATGCAAATGTCTGGAGAAAAGTAGGAGTTTGGTTAAGAGTATTAATATCTGTACTTAATAAGCCATTGCAATTTTCCTTTTCTAATTGTGATTCGCATAAGAAGGCAATCTGTGTGTGCTAATAAGCCCTAAGTACTCCGTTGAGTGTAATAGCTGGGCTGGATTTATGTCTTTGTATAGTTAAGTTGTGTACAATAGGTTGAGATAATACAAAAATTACATTTACTGTTTTATACTAAACGTATTGTTTTATAGATAGTTTACTATCCGCAAAGTGTTCAGAAACATTTGTAAACATTGGCATAAGTTTCAGCACTATGAATACAATTATTAATTACAAATTGTAAACTTATTACGATTATATGTGTTAATTTGTTATTAGCTATTGCGGATGATATTTCTTAGTGTGGCCATTTTAGTTGATATTTATTTATTGAATGTTGACTAATATAAGTCGACACGGAGAAATACAAATTATTATTTTTTTACTTAAGCGGAAAACAGCTACTAATAATAACAAACTATAATCATTTAGCATTGAGATCTCTACTATGAGATAACCCGACCTAAAAAATATATTAGGTGGATTAAAATACAAATTCAAGTTTTTTTTTACCAGGTTTCCATTTCCATACTCAAATGTAAGAAAGTACTCATAGAAGTACAATTACTCTCATTTGTTTTTTTAATCTTACCATTATAATAATAAACTAATATTTTCAAGAATATTTAGTTTTGAAGTTGAGTACAAGTATAACTGCAGGGGGCTGTGTCGATTCGGCTTAACGTATAAGAATATATATACATATATATACACATAACAACATGTATTCTTAATGATGTGGAAGAGGAAGACTTTATGCCTTATCAAGAGTGTCAATTTGACAGCATCACATAATAATCGTCTCGCTTCCAATCAGGCCACATTTGTGTTTACTAGAATGTATTCACCAATTATACCTTTTTATTGTATAATATACATTGGTGTTATTCTATTCTTTTTTGAATGATCGAGTATTTACACATCTTACCTTTTTTATATGTTTACACATTTAAACTGTATCGGTGGCCTGCTGTTGCACCACCTGTCGCATAAGGGCGAGAAGATTAACTTTGCTCATAATTTCCAAACCATAAATTTCAAGAGCAAACTGTTATGTTTGATGTCAGAGGTGTAAAGATATGTAATTAGTGATACATATTGGCTTTGAGCTGTAGGGGCGCACATTTTCTCACTTTTTACTTGCCGACAGCACAGCGGCACGCCTGTAATTCGGCACTGAGCCGCAAAAAATGTGTTAGAAGAGGCGAATTAGGTTAGGTAGAGAGTCGAACTCTCCTAATTCGAACCACCATCTGCCACAAAAAAATTGACGTTAGTATATGTACATAGTTATATACATAAATATATAAATTTGAGTGGACTTACAGTAGATATTGTAGTGGACTTACAGAAATATATAAATAAAATTAAACATGAGTAGCAAAAGATTGGGATTTTAATATAACTTGTAACTAGTGTTTTTGCTTAAGATAACTTTGAAGAAAAGGAACAATCACTCGGAAGAGCTTATCGAAATATGCATACCAAACTACATTTTTAAGTTTTGATTGTATTTTTTGGTTTCCCCAATCCATGCATAATTTGTTGGATCCTTTTACATTTTAATACCATCGAATATATTTTATACTTTATTTTTTTCATTTCAAATGAATCGTTAATTTTTAAATTATCTTTAAATTTTAATGTTAAATTAAAATTTGCATTAAGAAAATTTTTCCGTAAATGTGCGGACTACATTTAATATTGATAAATTAACAAATCAATATTCGGCTGAAATTAGAAATGTTTAAATTTGAATAAATATTTATATAAATATTTGCGAATGATTTTGATTCAGATTCCCTCTGCCGGGGTGTAAAAGATTAAAAATATATATATAAAACAATCTATATAGTTCCCCGAAGAATAAATATCCTTGACTTATAACATGTTATAACATTTAATTTTAATAATTAACTGAACAAAATATTCTTTTTGTTCTTTTTAGACATTGTAAAAATTAATATAGCTTTCTGCAAATTCCCAAAGAGATTTTCAAGCCCATAAAACAAATTTTTAGCATTTTCAAAGCTATATATTAGAACAATATCGAAAAAAACACCGGTAGATATATTAAGCCTGGTAAAAAAGCCTGTTTGAAAATTTTAACAATATAATGATCCAAAAAACACATCTTTCACATTGTTAAAATTATATATTTTTAATTGCTTCATTACATTTTATCATAATGCTATGAAATGCACCCAAAAATTGAGGTTATAAAAAGTTTTCATATTTTAAGCGAATATTTAAAAAGCTGTAATCCATTGTTAACTTGGGGACATATCATTTAACAAACATTTAACATACACCGATAGATTGCTCCTCATTAACCTTCCCTTTTTAAGTAATCATCGTGTTATGTGTGTTTGTATTTTTTTGTCTCGACATTAAATACAATTAATACAATATAGATTTCTTTAATTTCCTTTCTGCCCCAATATATTTTTTGCAATAAAAACCCAACCTTCACCAACCTCCACTTGAGCTAGCTCTTCTTGTCATACGAATTTAACACTACCAATAATTATTATTCATCCTTCAAAATGTAACTATTTCACTTAGCACTACATCTAACGAATACTTCACACAATAATTCTAATGTCATTTTAAAACAAAATAAAAATTGATCGGATAAAAGTTGTCGCTAAAATTAAACTAAATCGGCTGATCGGTTAATTTTATTTGTCTTTCCGAAATGAATAAATAAGAATTAATTCAAATATAAGACAGGCTATTACTAAAAGGATTTTATTTCGTTTTTGACTTCAATGTTACATTAAAATATATAAATTAAATTTTATTTCATTCAAAGCTTAAGCGCTTAACTTTTTTAACATGAAAGCTGGTTTTGCGCTTGACTGATGCTTTTCACTGATACTTTTTGATAATTGACTGATACTTACCAAATCAAATAATCATTGAAAAAAAAACAACAAAAACTTATAGCGAATTTCTAAAATTGGCAACATAATTTACAAATGTACATAATGTAATCCCTTATGGGAAACGTACAGTCAACATACTGTAGACATTCAAAAATGTTGATAGTGGAATCAGGGTATTAGTCAATCCTAGTGTGACAACTGATTGACAATGCGAGAAGCGTCAGTTGTCATTGTGTAAACATGGTTTGAATGTTTGCTACGTTGAATTTACGTAATTGGTTTTTCATTTGTTTTTTTTTTTCTGTTTTGCAAAAGCCAAATAATATCCGGCATGCCTCAAATATACGTTCTTATTTATATTTTTTTTTAATGGGGGACCAAATATTTATGGGAAAATGTTCAGTTTGCGAGCCAAACGTATTTTCATAGCGTCACCTACTTACAATATTAATTACGCGATATTTGTATTTAAGAAAATGGAAATCAATTAGCTTCAAACTCATTTTCAAAGCTCCATTCAAAGAAAAATGCGAAAATAAATGTTCTTTAGCCGATTAGCTTTAAATTCATGAGTTGTGTATTTTTAAATTCCGTCTGATTGTCTTCAAGCTCATTTGAAAAACACCACATTTAGAAGAATTAAGCAAGCATTTATTTGAATTTTGGAAAATACATCAGCAGGATTAGAAAATGTCTATGAAATAATTTTATTTTTATTTAAAAACAACTGCACACAAATTTCTAGAAAATACTCTTTCCACTGGATGGAAATTAAGGGGTTATAGCAAGGCTTAATTGAAGAAAGTTTATTTTGTTGGCATTAAATTCATTGATTTTGAATGATGAATGTTTTCTACAGTAGGAATATTATAGACTTCTTCCGTACCACAACATAACACAAGTTGTACCATTCTAAATCTATTAGTAGTATTTTAATATATACAGAAATTTATGATTTTTGTTAAACATAAATAGCAAGATAATCTTTTAAAACATGTGAAAATTACAAAACGTTCAATAACGGGGACAGGAGCAGAATAGAATCTGCATCGTTAAAGTATTATAAGTTAATAAGTTTTCCGAATAGGTACAATATTTGATTTAAATTTAGCAAACACCGCTTCCGCCATTATAAATATGTGTGGAGAGCTTAGTGGAAGTATGGGCTGGACTTGAGATATAGCTAACTGCAAGTACCTAATCCACAAGATCCATCAAGCCATCCGTCACGCCACCTCTCATTTACTTTGCTGCAATTGAACAGTGGTTTGCCGAGCTTGTCATTCACTCGATTATGGAACTTGCACAACCAAATCGCCAGATCCTTTTGTGAATTCACATTGACTGGATTCACCTCAATTCTAAAAATAAAAATAATAATTAAAATCATAGTTAGATATTTAATATTTAATAGGCACTCTTACTCTGAACGAAAGTCCTTGGCACAATACTCGCATGGATATAGGCGTGAGAGCACCTCAAAGAATTTTCGCATATCCCGCTTCTCAGTGTCGGTGGGATTGTCCGCATAAAATGCAGCCATTGTGTGCAGTAGACTCCAAGTGGATATGCCCAGACGCACCTTGTCCAGGGGGCAGTCATCCCTCGGCGCTGCTACCTGAACATTAAGCTTCTCGTTGGCAGCCATATGTTTTCCTAGCCATAAAAACGCAAGCATGTTAAAAAAAAACAAGTGACAACGTTGCAGTCGGGCGTAACCGACTGCGAAATACAGTGATACCAATAAGTCATAGCAGCTGATAACAGGTAAGGCAGACCAAGGGTGAGTGTGGCCAGCAAATAGTGATCTTTGAACGAAATTTCTAATAATTTACCATCCAAGTTTGGCTTTAAAGTTGCGGTTGATGTGGGCCCTTGGGAGTTTAAGACATTCTTAGTAACCTTCAAGTTTGGTAACTATAGCTCTTATATAGCGGAAGATATAGGTTTTTTCCGGATTTTGTTTATCAATCTTTTAAGGCAGATATCGGTAACATACTTTCATAATATGGTGACCCTATCTTACAAATTATGGAATACGCATTTCAGACTTGTAAGGCCGTAGTTCCTGGTGGCGGCGGATGTGGGCGTGATCTGAAAATGTATGTGCCTATATTTGAAGGAGGTTACCAGCAAGCTGCCTCTCAAGCTTAGTAACTCTCTAAAATTGTTGGAGATTTGCGATGATCGATTTTGATCGATTTCCTAGTCTCCTAGTAAACGTAGCTCCGCAATTTTAACACTTCGTCTGACGCGGGCACAGACAAGGATCTAGCTTTAAGGGTGTCGCAAAAAGTTGCGTTCATACAAATGGACAGACCAATACTCTTAATCCCTTCAGTATCTGAGTGCAAAGAGAGCGAGAGAGAGAGAGAGAGAGAGAGCGTTGTCGCGTTTACCTTTGCTGCCTGCGTGCTGGAGATGAGACGCTGTTGCTTGGACCAGGACTTGAAGTCGTTGCAGGTGCGACAATTGCTATCCTGTTTGCTGCTTCTGTGCGCTGTGAATTGCCTATCATTTAGCGGCGGCTCTGGCTCGGATGGCTTTGGCTTTGGCTTAAATGTGGTTTCGGACATCTTTAAGTAGGGATCTCGCAATGTTTGCAAAACAGTTTTTTGAAGACGGCGTACAATTAATCGGGCGCCCTCACGATTTTGAGCTACCTTACTTTGATAGCTTAGATGTCGAATTAATTTCTTCCACATGGGCAGACGACTGCTTTCCGTTAGCGTCAAATGAATTTTGTTAATTCACAGCGCTGTGTTAACGCCTATTTCAGTTAGGGCCAAATTCGCGGCGCTTGTTATGCACATCGCTGCGAGACTGGCTGGTTAGCTGCCAACAATCTGGCAACGTGACTTTTTTTGCTGTGAAATTGCTTTAAAAATGTAGCTACTTTTTGGATACTTCGTGTTTAACTAAGACGAAAATTCGAAATAACACTTATAAATTTTTGATTATTTTCCATTCCTATATATGTAAAAGTCTGAGTGACAAGCAAAATTGAAAGAAAAATCTTTAGGCTAAATACACACATATCCATTCATGAATCCTTATACATAATAAATCATAAAATAATGCATCTCCAATGTAAATGGCCGCAAACTATTCAATTTAATAAATAATATTAATCGACACAGCAAAATAAAGTAAAAATTTAATTTAATATAATTTAAAAAGTCCAATCCAGACAAAAAAATTGTTATTGTGAATTAGTTAAGTTAATTAAGTTATGCCCAGTCACAAATGCTTGCGAAACTTTGCATTCCCATTAAAATTACGTCCTTAATTGAGACTGTTATATATGTTCATATTTATTTCTGTTTTTGATCTAATTTTTTTATACTTTGTTATATATATATTTTATTATATTTTTGCTTTGTCGGATATAAACTTATTTTTAGAGATCAGTACGAAAATTCATCAAAAAATTCATTCACATTTTTTTATTTCAACGGCCTGAGTGGAAAATGGGTTTTCAAGTCAAAATTTGTGAAAGTCAATTTGTCGTTTTACCTATGTATATAAATATGATATTTTTGTTGTATATCAATTATTATATTTTTTCATTCTAAATTTAAATTTAATGTTTCGTTTTTTTATTATGTTTTTTGCAGTCGGCAGGTCAAGTAAAAAATATTTAGAATCCCGTCGGAATTCGTCTGCAGGAATTCGAAACAAGTAAAAATAAAAACCACTTGAAAAAACCGGCCATCAAACAAAACACTACTTTTTTAAGCTGCTTTATTTTAATGTTGAACTGATCTTAGAACACATTAATAATATATATAAATAATCAATAAATAGAAAATAGCTTTAAAATGGGCATGTCCTAGCCTCTTTAGTGCCCTAAATACATATTTTTGTTAAATAAATATTATTTAAAGAATATGTTGAATTTTTTCGTCAGACGCTTTAAATCACCTTAAATAGGGCAGCCTGTATCCGATTATAATCGGTTTCACAGTGTGAAACTTCAAATTCAGAAGAAAATATGTTAATTTTTATTTTGAATTTAAATAGCGACTTATATTTCAAATTTTATGAAAAATGTCTCATCATATTTTGTGCACTTATATATATAAATATAATTAGGCTATTAGTTGTATATCTACTACGGTTCATGGGTAAGAAGATAATGGATGAGGCACTCATCCAGGAGATATAGATCGCAGGTGAAAAGCATTTTTGAAAAAAAAAGAATATCGGAAGAATCGAAAGGAATCGAGAATTCGTCGAGAATATGACGAGCAGAAGTGTGCAGAAAAATAGTCGAGTCTATAGAACAGCGTTTAAGAAACCGCTTCAATGAGAGCGCTGCTCCCACAGAAAGATGCTGTCATCTATCAAGTGGAAATTGGCCTTACTGCACATAATCAGCTCACACCCGATATTTACTAGCAACAAACCCACGGTAATTTGGTGCGAAACGATTTGTACAAGATAAGCTCAACTACGAAATATTTTGTTGAAATATAAACCCAAACTGTGAAAATGTTCCACAAAAATCCCTTCTCAAAAAACTGTTCTGATTACCCTGAGGAAGAGACCACGGGAGGACCATTGGATTCTTTCAATGAATCAACTTAACAAGGACACTTATATTATGCCGAAATCCACTTTCCCATTGTACACCATAATTTTGAATTGTATTTTATATAGATACTATTTTTTATGTTAAGGTAAATTACATCCGTATTACCATACTAAACAAATTTTGCTAAGCCAACAAATGCAGAAATGCTGGACAATTTTGCATTTAAACACTCCCAGAAATATTATAAGCATTTATGTTGGTTCAAATTTTAAATATATATATTAATTTTATTTTTAATCTAATTTATTTTTAATCTTCTTTTCGAGTTTTTTCTGTTTTGTCTGATATTAGTCGAGATTAATTAAAATAAAAGTCGACCACAAAAATAAATAATAGTTTAATACTAAATCGAATGAGAACCAAGCCATACTGCTACTTGAGTATATAATCTGCAGTAAAATAAATCTTTTCTAACCCGAATCCACATCTGCCGTAAGAAAAGTGGGCTTGAGTCATCAGGTTGGGAAACATTACAACGAACTTCTCCGATAGGTCGAAAATTTAGTTACAATAAACAGTTTGAGTTACAGAAGAGCTCGATTAAATTTGATAATGTGATCAAACTAAAATAGCCTGTGCAAGGAAATAAAAATGTTTCGAAACATACAGAAATAAAGTTATGAATTCTTTTTGTACCGATTTTAATCTGTTTATTTATCAGCTTTATATAAAATGTCTGTAGTAAATTTTGTTTGTGTTTGGATACAAAATAATTGAATAGATTTTTATAAATGATGGCAATATATATTTCTATTACAATTATATGAACGTTTAAAATCGTCGGTAATTATTTCCTCTATTTGGGTGTCGGTATGGAGCATGTCTTGGCCCATTATAATTATTACGTTGTTGATAATTATTATCCTGGTATCTTTGATTGTACGGCCTATTGTAGCTTTGATTTGAATAGTTGCCTGAAATATATAAAAATAACATAATTAGTTTATCAAAAAATTTATATTATTCCTTTAACGATTAACGAAATAATTGTGCGATTCTTATAATTTTTACTTAAAATTTGTATAATAGGTCTGGTTCCGTGATTGACTAAGAGATATTCTCTAGCATTCCATATTTAGTGTGCAGTGTTTGTAATTTACCTTGGGGTGGGGGATAATTGTAATTTCCACCATTTCTTCCATTATTTTGATATCCATTGTCGAATCTTTGTGTTCTCATGCTGGATGATAATAGCCGTTGACCGCCCGGAGGAATGTAAGCCCTTTGCGAATGGTTTCCGAAGCCTAGGTCAGAAGAAAAATTTATTATTTATTATTTTGAAAATAAAGTTTACTGAAAAAGTTTTAAAGGTCAGTCCGATTGACTTTATTATTTGAGCTCAGCATATTTTGTTTATTTTTTTGTAAATTAATCTTTTTTCAACTTTAGAATAAAAAAAATATAAGGTCTAAGCACCAAATCCGTATTCATAGAGAGATGATCTGTGTCTTAGCCCAGAATAAAGCTACAAAGTTGACATTTGACTAAAGTTTCCCATAATGACATATCCTTTATATTTAAAAGCTCGGAATAAGGGAAAAAATATATAGGTTAAAAAATCGAATGTTATTCTAGTACTGCAATCACTTGTGTCGAAATGAAATATAAATATATATTTTGGCAGTGCTTTGCTTATCACCTTTTCATAATTTGGATGATGGATATTTATGTTAGTAAGACTTTCAGAAATGAACATAATGTCCATCTTATGTGTCGAGTGCGTTGAAACAAGACTCCATGAAATGTCATTGGTTGAAGTCTTCATTGCACTCAGCATTGTTGACATGTGAATGTGAAAAAGTTGATAAGCATCGATTAAAATATGCAGTCCTCAAAGAATTTGGTATTTTGAATCGATTGATTTGATTTGAATGTTTGTTTTTAATGGGATTGTCTACTGCTTTATGTCTTTTTTAAGTAATATCCATATAGTGTTTGAGATGAGACGAGAAGAAGCTAAAAGAATAAATTTACATGCTTTTCCCTTATAAAATTTTAAATAGAATTTAAAAAGGTTTCGTTACACTGTAGTTAGTTATATAAGATACATTTTTAGCATACGCCAATCAAATTGCACAGATAGACAAGAAAATAATAGTGGCTAAATGTGTCAATATAATAGGCTTTGGGTTCAGTAGTTATTGCTTCTACACTACACTAGTACTTATCGTACTTGCAAAAAACAAATGCTGACGACTTATGCCAAAAATAGGTATACATTTTATATAGAAATGTATGTTGTTAAATTATAATTTTCTTTTACCGATGACAGGTCCATTTTTATGATCGTTCGCTTGTATAACTTGTGGAGGATCCACGGCGTCGGGCAGCCTTTTAGCTAGAAAGATGTAGTTCTCATCGTATTGCGGATCCATGAAAACAGTTGTTACAACTTCATTATTCATAATATCAGGCAAACCAGGGATTGGCGACTTCAACTGGCTAAAATTTAAAATAAAATTCATTTTGTTGAGTAAATCATTTAATTAAGCATGCCAGTTGCATCGTTGTGTGCCCAAAAATAAAATAAGCAACTTTTATGACAATATATAGAGTGTGTAAAACTTTACGATACTTAATAATGCTCATATTCCACCCGTGGTAAATGTTAAATATGCTGTTGGCAATTGCTATTTCTTAATAATTTGGCAATTTTTGTATGCATTGGAATTGCTATTATTCAGATGATATTTAGTAAATCCATTTCTTATAGAAATTTTAAATAAAGCGAATGATTATTTCTTCAATTATTATTTCCATTCGCGGTCAATATACAATTTAACATAGTCAAATAGTATTTCCCAGCAGAAACGAATTTTCAAATTCTATTCCGCTCTTATATCATGCAAACTTGTGGTCAAAGTAATCAATTTTTTGATTTGTTGTAATGTTTCTCTTCACATTTTTCATAGGCCAACGTTTATTGTAAAACGTATTGTATTGAAGTGGTTTATATTATTACACTTAAGCTAAACATTAAAACATTCAAAAATCGAATGTAAAAGAAGGGTAAATATTCTTGTGACTTAAGACGACTTAACTATAGCGAACCGCAACTAGACCTCACTCCATAAATGCCTCTTTTAAGGACACTCCCAAATATATTCAAAGAATGTTTAACTCTGCTACAACTAGGATTGATTTATTGTATTTAATGCTTGTTTTACAATTGTTTGATAATTGATTCAATTATATGGTCAGTTTGTTTTATAGGTGCTAGCCTTACTCTTATGGATGCCATTTTACGGACAGCTTTCAAGATGGTTCGAAAGGTGAAAAATGTAGAAGCAAGCTTGTGTGCGATCGTTTTTAGAACGCAGTGCCAAATATCCGAAAAAATAACTAGGGATCCGCTTGCATACTAGCAGAATAACTTGCATGTCCCATTTCAATAGACGTTCATAAAATACGAAATTCGCTCGTCATAAAACTTAAAATCATGTAAGTGCCATTTGAATGTATTTGTAGGAAAAAATGTGTTTTGTTTTAATTGGTGGTTCTACAATATAATATTTCTGATTTGTTGCAAAATTTATAACGACTTATTTTTTCTGAGTTCAATGAGATCGTTCACAGTTCCACTACTGTACTGAGAATAAATTATACAACTAAAAACAAAAATACGAAGAAATCTTTTATGCATTCTACAAACAAAAAACTACTTTTATTTACTTATTAATATATTTAAATATATGTGTACATTGTATATTAGGGGTTAAGAGAACTCATTTGGAAAGCTCTGCATAATAGATGATTTGATCATTATCCTACATTGTTTTACGTACGTACCCGTTTAACGCTGTGTTGATCTCTGATTTGGAAATTGTCCCACTCATTCCATCGAATGATGAAGGACTGTTTTTCAATTTGGAATTGCCGCCAGTTTCGTAGAGTTTATTTATAGTCTCGAAATGAGGACTATATTTACTTATGTACAAATTATTATCCCCTCTTTTGTTACGTTGTACTAAAAAGGAAAAGAAAAACAGAAATATATGTATAAATATAAAAAAATTATTAATAATTAAATTAATAAATTAAATTTAACGGAATATACAATATACACAAACAATAGTTAGTGACTCAATGCGGCACTCTCTTGTCCAATAATGCCTATGCGGACGATGAGAAACTAATATTAACAGACTTCTTAAGCGATCGCCAAGTTTGACGTCTATCAGAGCTATCAGCTATCAGAGCAATCTGAATCATCACAGTGAGTTTATTGATATACCTCGTAACCCGGAACAACCAAGTCAATTTATGGGTGCTTTACATCGACGGGACTCAATCCTCTGGCATTACGAAAGAAAATGCTCAGCAATATATGTAAGAAATGAGAATGTGAAGCCTGTTTTCCGATTGAAAAAAAGTTAACGATAACGAAAAACTTCACATAAAAAGAAATTTTAAAACAACTCATGAAATTTATAATTTTTTCGGATTTGAGACGGCAAAACTGAAATTCATACTGTTAACCTCCTGTGTGGATATGAACAACTGCGCGAGGTTATTAAAAGAACCAACTCTGTATATTTTGAAGGTTGATTATTATTGGATTTCTTCGAAATCAAACCAAAAACTATTGCAATTTCGTGACCGAAAGACGTAGAATAATAGAATAAGTATAAGCTGCCAAAATTGACACTCTCCCAATTTCCAAAATTAATTATTCGAAATTATTAAGTTCGGCACAGAACGGACTAATATGCTTTAGAAAGAGTCTACATCGAGTGTGTGATCGTTGAAAATATTATATACTTTCTTGTGAATCGGTTCAAAAAATAGAACTTACCTTCCTCGTCGGTTAACTGGATGTGGAGAGGTCCGAGCGCCTTAAAAAGCTATTTTCATCAACAAATGGTAGCAGGGCAACTCCTTGCCAAGCAAACTTTTTTCCGTTAAGATCAATTTTGAAATCTTCTGGATAGAAATCAATTGTGGTTGAGTCCTGAAAAGAATGAATATAACGACATTAAGATAAGAAATGTGATATGTGATATCACAGCATATAAAGATTAAAACATGAGATTTTGTCAGTTCATTAAAAGTCATTGATGTATATTACTTACGGGCTTGGACATTAGCTGTGCCCACGGTTCCGGAACATGTGAGCTGCTAGCTGCTGGGAAAACACCCATTAGCTGTTCCAAAGGATTGAACTAAAATAAATGAATTAAAAAAATTTAATACAAAAACACGAACCTATCCAAGCACAAGGATAATAAAATTCTATAAAGTAAGCCAGTAAATAATTGTTTTCTTTAAGCTTACCGGTTTTGTGCCTTTATCGAATGTCGTCGACAGGCCCTGTATATTTACAAAATCGGACGCAAAAGGCGCATAATGGTAGGGAAAATACCAATTCCAGGAAGCACAGCCTTGATAGTAATACTTGAGAACCCAACAGAGTCCCCGGACATATTGAAGCGCGACAGCATAACGAAATTGAAGATTGACCGAAGCCACATCAAATTTCGATTCGTAATATCTGTTTTTGAATCCATCCTCCCAAAGTCGCACTTCATCGTTATTCTCCTCCTCATCCGCATCATCTAAATTTGCACTTGTACTCGAACGTTTGGTGGCCTGCGAATCATTTGATCCCATTCGTACAGCAGATGCTTCCTGTTTATAATTCGTGATTATCTTATCTACAGCGGCGTTATTTCGTCCAACTGCCATCGGTCCAAAAGCGCTCTGTTCCAAAGCCTTGTGATTTTCCCGTTTCTGTCTGGCCTTGTATTGCTGTTCCCTTCGTTGTCTATCCTTGAATATTTGATCCTCCACATTGCCCAAGTCAGTCATGATTAATTGAACCCTGTCCAAATTGACGTCACCTGAGTCGGTTAAATATCCTTTTGTTTTATACACGCATTTCTTGTACAACTCAACCAATCGATCGACGGCACCTTCTCGGATTTCCAAACTGGGTAGATGAGGTAAGAAATCGTTGCCCACAAAGAAACACATGAATACCCAATCGTCTAGAGCTCTCTCAAAGTCATAGCTAAACGGTAAATTGGGCATTTCAAGAGTTTTCCTCAGATATTCCCGCAACACACTCAATCGGACAAATATGAATTTTACTTCGGCTCCAATTGGAACATCGGGTGGACTATTTATATTATTGGAGCCAACGGCACTCATCCCAACACACTTGTCCATTTCGTGACCAAATTGATTACAAACGTCACATGGTCGTGGCTTATTGGGCAGAAACTCCTCACGAATTATGGTAAAGTTCGGTTCGTGAGTCGCCAGCCCAAGCATTATCAGATCTGCATCAGCCCCACAAAGCACATGGTGTGTGTTGGGATCATGATCCGGCTGTGCACGCTGCTTCCGTATGTAGTCCATTATTTTGTGTTCTCCTTCTCCGGGCACGTTGGCATCGGATAATATAATTTTTACTCCTTTCCATGCCGCGTTATTGTTCACGCGATCATGTATATAGTAATGCAGGCATTTACTTAATCTGTCCATAAAAGGTGTTCCCGGCGTTATACAGTTCGAGTCGAAATGTTCGCCCTTCTCCTTTTCGGGCGGCAGTTTACAGCCTAAAAAAAAAGAACACAAACGCTTTAATAAGAGTCCATGTCAAAAACTGCTGTCCTTAAATTAGAATTTATATTCAATTTTTTTCGTTATTCACTTCGAAGAAATAATTATGATGAGCAGTGGCAACTATACAAGAGAGAACGTTGCACTCGGGCTTAAATGTTGATATCATAAGTAATACCATCTGAAAACAGGTGCCACAGAACAGGGTGGGTGTAGCCGAGTATACCGATCTTTGAGGAGATTTTTAGTAATCTACCGTCCAAGTTTGCCTTTAAAAGAGCGGTAGATATAAGCTTCTCTGGATTTTGGTGGCGGGAATAGTTTCCCATTAATCTTCCTTCCAATATTGGTAACGGTAGCTCTTAAATTACGGAGACATGGGCTTTTAGGGAATTTTGAGGGTCTGATAATGTATATGCCGATTTTTGAAGGGATTACCAGCAAGTTAACTTCAACGTTTGGTGACTCTATCTTTAAAATTGTGGGAGAAGATATAGCCATTTAAAATTGTTAGATGTTGAGGGTCTGGAGGCGGCGGAGATGGCATATGTCGATGTTTGAAGAACATCGCCAACTTTTATACTACATTTTGTGACCGTAGCCTTAAAATGGTCGGAGATATGTGGCTTTCTCGATTTGCGAATACCTTTTTTCGATTTCCTAGCCTCCCAGTGGACGTAGCACTCCAATTTTTACACTTTGCCTGACGCGGGCACACACCAGTATGTGTTCCAAGCTTCAAGTCTTTATCTATAAGGGTAGACGGACGGACTGACAGCATGACGGACATTGCACAAATCCAATATACTATGATATCTTTGGTATCAAAGAATAAAAATATTTGATTTAAGTTAAAGAAAATGTTTTGTGTTTCACTATATAATAAAATCTGTATTGTCCTCAGTATTTTTTTTTTTAAATATTTTAATTTTAATGTAAATCTATAATTTTAAATAAATAATTTAAAGTTTTTGAAGGTACTTGTATTTCAAAATAATTTAAGTTAATGAATATTCCAAATGTTTTTTTTTAATAAGTTTTAAAGAACTTAATTTAATAGTAGAAAAATAAGAAAAAAATCATAACATTTAAAAAAAATATGAGAAAATAATTATTTTTTTCAAATATCAAATATCTTTCTTGACATTCTTTGTATGTGCGTAGTTGTCCAAGCTGGTTTCGGAAGTTATCATTTTGTCGTTACTAATTATATTAATGAAATACACATACTCCTTATCAGCATCACGATATAACCATAATTTTATGTTCCTAAGCGAACTAGTTAAACAGACTTAAACGGAATTATATTGTGTAGAGCCTTGAATTTGTCACAGCCGGCAGTGCGAACTACTATATCGTAGTCTTAAGAAATAATGGTTTGAATACTACATTTGTGTAATTACCAAGATATCTCACAAATTATTTGTGTTATCATGCTCCCAGCAAAAAATCATCACTATCTGATTACTATATCTTATGCTTTCATAGAAAGATTAGGCGATGAAAGGATATTTAACCGTTCTTTCTCGTCGTAGATAATTTATGAGGTTTTGTGTTATGAAAACTGCATAGACATAAACACCCAGCAGCGATGAATGACCATTCTCCTTACAAAATGCATTCTGTGTGCACACATTGTAATTCATTACCTAGTAATGAAGAGTTGTATGCGGTAGCTTTTAAGGTAAGCACAAACCTGTCTTTTCTTATCTATTTTACTATCTCCTTTAATTTTAGTCGTAGTGTTTTTTTATGGGCTATGGAATTTGTGTGGAAAACTTTCAATATTTTGAACATATATTTATAAATACATTTTGCATTACAAGACTTTGTATATGAATTCGTATAGTATTCCATTTACGACTGCATTCAGCATGTAGAGTGATTACTTTAGTACAGCTCAGGAATCGAATTCGTAATGGATTCTTTTCGCTGCTGGGATATGTAACAAACACATGCATGACATACACATACACACAAACACACACATACGCACTAAATGCTTACCTCGTGTTAAAAGTTCGTTTCGAATGCGCTCAATTTCCAAACGCTTTTCGGTTGCTTCTTTTGCAGCGCGAAATCTTCGGGATCTTTGCTGATTCATTTTCGCTCTGGGCGCAACGCCATCGATGGCCATATAAAGGAGTTTTCTGGGGCGAACAATGCCGAAAAGTCGATCAATGCACTCGAAAATAGCGATCATCATTTCCTCCTCATTTTTGGGTGCCGGCTTGTCCTCGGGATGTGTGCATGGATGTATAATGCCGTTCATATCGAGATAGAGGTTATCGAACTCGACCCCATTGGGATTGGGCAACTTTGCATCCTCGTAGATATTCTTTCCCGTGTCCGGATCTACTTGCTAAATTTTTCCCGGTTAGTGAAAATCGTATTTATGCTCGTTAACAACTAACTATACCTTGTTCTCATTACATTCGATAATGACGCACGGATACTTTTTGCTCAGCCATCGGAAGAATGCGGGTACTCCCATTTTAAATTGTATTTACAAATTGTTTAGCAATTCCTCGTTTTTTCCAAATCTGTATATTTTCGTACACACATATGGATGGAACACACACAATTCACACACCGATAGTATCTAGACACGGTTTCGATAAATTATCGAATGTTATGCAGCTGCAAGGTGATGCCAATTTGGTTATTTAAACTATATAACGCTTAGAGCCGGAAAATTTGCAGCTCTGCAGTTCCCTGTTATAGGATTTGTTTGAACAAGATTAATTATTTATTTTATACTGTACCTGGTATTTCTAATTTGCTGTAAGGATTGTTTATATTTAAAATAAAAATATTTTGCGACCTCAGCTTATGTAACATTTGTCAATATTTATATAGGTTAACGGACAGATCTGTTCTTTTTTAATTTGAATTGTTCATCGGCTTCAAGTATCGATTGAATGTCATTTATTCATAATCATTATTTTGCTTTGCAATTTAGGCTCATATACACACGGCCACAGGCGGAACGCATGGAATTTATTCATTGATGTGAAACACTGTTCACACTGGAAACATTAGTAGATGTGCAGCTGATGGTAATATGCCAATCACACAGAGCGACGTCTTGTGGGTCGCATGGGAAGTTTTCAAAGATGGAACGCTGTTCGCATTGACAAAATCAACAACAGTATCAGCTGCAGCTGTTAGTTGATTGAAAAATGTTTGACCAAAATATATAATAAAAATAACTTTGTGGGCAGAATTATACATTGCAATTTGCTATTCTTAATACGCTTCACTGTTTTGCATACAGATATACAGAGTAAATGTGATGTGTACATTTTTTAAGACGTCAATGGAATTTTTTTAAAAGAAATTAAATAACTGTTATTGGATTTCCAATCGCCAATGAAAATTTAAATAGATCCCAATACTCTCAACCTTTCAGATGCTTGGCACCAAATTTGAGAGTTTATTATTATTAAATATATATGTTATTTTATATATATTTTTAAAGTATATTTTAAATACCTCAAGTAATTTCTCAGAACACCCAAGCGAAAATATAAATGTTTTGCTTAATAAATTTACCAATTAAAAAGCTGTTTTGGTGGTTTGCAGCTCGCCGTAGGCAAGGTGGATATAATTAAAGATTCCATTTCCAAAGTTTCAAAAACCTGTGTGAATTTTGTGCACAGCTGTTCGATATATTTTTACGGTGGTTATCGGTAATATCCTCTTCCAAATCGAAATGCATAAGTTAAAGCCCAGTTTACAGATCAACGAAAAATTTCGCAACGAAATTGCAATATATTTCGTTTGTGTGACTAAAAACAAAAAGGATGTGATTAGAGGCAAATATGTCGTGAATTAATTTTCTCGCCTTTACAGCGTTTATAAGTACACTTTTTTTCTCGAAGATTAAAAACATTTATCATTCATAATTTACTATTTCCATTTCGATGCGCTTGTCGCTTCTATAGCCGATAACTGAAGTGAAAATATGCCAAAGTTAATTATTTTGACACCGTCGAACAGCTGTTGACAGAGTCCACACCGGTCAACAGTGACTTAACTTTGTGGATTTTAGCTTTGCGGTCCCCAAACAATACTGTCAAAATTTTCGCAGCAAGAAAAATTAGTTGATTATTTTTTGCCTGTCAACAGATCTTTTTGGTTCTAAGATACACAAAAAAAATATATATTTAAATTTTGTAAGTTAATTCATTTTTCGATTTGAAAGCACGGCTAATGCCTAAATACCATATAATATGAGTTGAAAATCGCAATGAGCGACGATTTCCTCTCTCGCTATACTTGATATTGAAGCTGATTCAACGACGCAGAATGTTCAATAAAATTCATTATATTTAAGCTAATATTAATTTTCTAATATTGTGAATTTGAATTTGGTTTGCTCAAATGTCGCTTGATCATTAACATAAATTAATGTGAGACGAATGTCAAACTGTGGATGTGTGTGTTAACTGTGAATGCTATTTTAAAACTGCCGCTAATGTGTAAGATGAATAACAGGGCATGCACCTGCTTAACAGAAAAAAAACTTTGCCATAAATGAATGTAAGTCGAATGTCAAACTCTAAATATGTGTATTACTTCAAGTTATCTGTTAAAAAATTATATATGCACCGGCTTAACAATAACACTTGCTGCGATTGCCGACCAATATACCAATATACAAGCATATCAGCAAATAAGATTGTTGTATTTAATAAAAGTGTCAAGCTTTGTAGCGAAGATGACATTCGATCTCGCATAAATGGTCTATTTGTTTGCGTACATGCCGTTAAAATATTAACATAAATGAATGTCGAAGGAATGTTAAATTGAAACTGATAACTCCAACTGCTCTGCTAATACTGCCTCTGTCAAATAAAATGAATAACACTGCAATTTTAATTGTGAAAAATAGACAATCATTACAAATAACAAGTTGTTAATAATAGTGTGAACAATACTAGCGAAGGTCAAATTCCGTCTCTCCCCTAAGCACTCTATTTGTTTGCGTGCATGCCGCTTAAGCATTAACATAGTGAATATAAAACGAGTGTCAAACTGTAATCAATTATGTTAACTTCAACTGCTCGTTAAAAGCTGACACATTTCTGACTGCTAATTTATAAGTTTCACATTTTGAAGGCAGATTTTGGGCATTATACTTCGACTTATACTTTGAACAGCTATATAAAGTTTCGGAACTAAGTTAAAAAAAAAAGAAAAAGTCAAGCAATTAATCCTGATGGAACAATTAACACATTCGCATTCCGAAGAAACAAAACGATGCTAATTGAAATCTACGGAAAGTGAATTTTATAATTATATATATGTATATATGATTTTATTACAATCAATTTAAGGGATTTACACGAAATTATATTAATACAATAAAATAATACATTAGAACATTTTGTTTGCAAATATATTTCAGCCTACAACTTAAAAACAACACGTTTGTATTTTATTTTTTTTGGGAATGTAGAAGAGCATTCCTATTGTTGAATATAAATGCATATTTACTTGCAGGCTCAAATAAAAAATGTTTGATAAACTTGCTTGCTTCTCATTCATTCTTTTGTATGTATACTTATGTAGCTTATTTTGATTCGAATATAAGGACACGAATATCCAAGTTCTCAATTTTCTTTCTTTTCTTTTTTTTTCATTTGTATTATTTTTTTTGTTTTTTGTTGAATGTTGAACAATAGTTTTTAACAGGTGGTTTCTGGCATTGGTTTCGGCTTTTGATGTCTAATGTAGACTTTTGTCTTTCCCAGAACTGTGGAAACTTTGGGATTGTTGTGCTTAAATGTTTGAAAACTTTCCTTGAATTTCAATATCGTCTTATAACCTGTCTTTTCCATTGTATGCAATTCTGTCGTTGACGCGGGTATTTCCTGGTAGAAACTTTCTGTATCATCTACCATATTATTTACATTGCAATCGTCCAATGAGAATTGTACGAGATTTGATTGAGCCATCTGCTCGGATAGACGACGAATGTTTAACTGGAGCTCCTCGCGCGACTGCTTCGATATTGAGGAGAAGCTATGCCTATTCTGTAATTTATTGCAACTGTTCACAGTTAAATTTTTATTGAGTTTGGAGTGATCGTCATCATAATCGGATGGAACGGAAAGGGTTTTGATATTGCCATAGGTGAATGTGTCCTCGAATGGATTTAGAAATTGTTTACCACGAGCCGGTGAAAAACTGGCGACTTCGTTGGCAAATTCTTTTGTTGCGGCAAATGATTGATGGTACAACTATTATTTGAAGTGGTAATTAAATGGGGAGATGGTGGCGCAGAGAGTATGGATTCTTCATTTCTGTACAGTTTCTGTTTGTGCATATTTGGTTTCAAATAAGATCGTTTGGCTTGTTGCCTCCATCACAAAGTCATCTTTTGTACAAGCATTTTCTTGGGTTCTTTCCTTAGAATGTTCTGTTTTATCTGTTACAATCGAATCGATTGGACGTTTAATCCAAGGATCCGCTGCAATTTCCCAGCCAGCCTCACTGAAACTATTCATTTGCAAATCATCATTTTTCTTTATCCACGGATCCATTGATGAAACATAGTGCAAGGAATCGGTACTTCTTTTATTGTTGCCATGCGAAGCAGTCGTCTTTTTTTGATTAATGCCGCCCATCATATTTGGCGAAGTCTGTTCCGATTTACTTGTTTTGATTGTGAACTGATGACTGGCATTCTGATTGTCTTGAACTCCGAAGGAAGGCCTCAATTGTTGTTGTTGTTGTTGGTTAACATCTGATGCAGCAATTGGTGCAATGATTTTCAAATTGAAATCACTCGTTGATGTTTTTTTTGTTGATGGTGTTATATTGAGTAGCTGCTGCTGATGCGTATTTCTTTTCTGTTTCGGCGACTTCTGATCCTTAACTGTAAAATTTGTTGCCGAAACGTTTTTGAAGTCAGCACATTTGGGCTCCTTTTGGATAAATGTCTTATCGTACTTGGGTGATTTAATACAACTACATGTTATACTTGAGTGAGTAGTGGTTGATGATAATCTTTCATTCGCATTTGCATTTTCATTTACACTGAAATGTGGTGTTTTGTGTTCAGTCAATTGTTTAGCACTAAGTAATTTGTTAGCAGACTTTTGTTGAACTATTTTATTATTTATATACCGACCAGAAAGTTTATTTTGTTGTATACTGGAATTTGAATTCGGATGCACAGGTGAATGAGGAGAGTGTATGGGGAGTGTGGGAGCAGGGTTATTTATTTGTTTAAATGTGGCCACAATCATCTCATCGGATTTTATAATATTGTATTGAGGAGAGCTATTATCAGGTTGGTTTCGGCTGGTTTCTATGTTTTCATGTCGCTTTGAATAACTGATATTTGATAGTTGCAAAGAACACTTTTTTTGGGCCGAAGAGGTTAGGCCCAATTTTTTTTGCTAGAGAAATTTTTCGGCCAGATCTTTAATTGATGTCGAACTGGATGCTGAAAGACCTGTAAAGATTTGATAAATATTAGATTTATATTAATCGATATGTATGTTTATTTATCGATAACTTTTAAGTTTGCCAAAAATCATACAAAATGCACTTCTAAAACTTCACATAATTTGCTGGAGAACTGCATTTTGAACTAAGAAAGGTATTTAAACGAATTTCGAGTTTTACATTTAACTTGTTCTTAACATTAGACATGGCTTCAATATAGCTGTTCGTCGTCGCTCGATCCGCGATTAAAACTAGTCGGAGGTAAAAATATTTTTACAATTTGCTTGAAGTGTGTGAAATGCACGTTTCTTAAGATTCAGTCTAACTTTGACACTAGTGCAATAACAGATAATCACAGGGGAAAGACGATTCGAAAATCCTTTTCTCAACGTCTCCAAGAGATAGTCAGTAATCTTTTTTCCAAATTTATTACACTGATGAGCCATTTAATTTTGAAATTTGGCAACACTTCAAAATTGTGTCAAATAAGGTTTTTTTTTTTTTTTTTATATTCAATTCATATTTATGCTTTATGTAGCTATCTGAGCGTGGCAAACAAAAAACTAACTGTGGTACATATTAGTTTGAAGTCATCAATGATATTTAAAAAAATACTAACATAAGTATTTGTTGGTTTTTTTAGTTTTATTTGTTTTTCTTTATCTGGTACTAACCATCGTTATCATCAGGCTTTTTATTTTTGTTATTAGATTCATGTTCTGTCGCTGTTGATGTCGTCTGAGGTTTTTGAGTGAGTTTCAAGCTGGCTGCCAAAGGATTGGAACTAGTTGCTCCTTCTGAAGTATTATTAAAAGCACATCCCTCGACATTGATCTTTAATTGTCATTTGATCAGTTCCACGGACAGAAATTTTCTCAACCGCTCATAGTATTGGGGATGCAGTTCAACATCATTATGACCAGCTCCCTGAAAAGATAGAAAGTATTTTATTAAATTTCAAATTTCATATGTGAAACTGAAGTCTAGCAGAGTGCAATTCGAAAACAAAAAGGATGTATTCAATTTTTCACTAGGCTAGGCCAGGTTAGGCGATCAAAGCGAGCAATATGAAATGTTTATCAGAGAGCAAGGCAAACCAACTGCAAACTGCAGGGATTTATTATTATTATCCAAGCATTTTTACCATGTTGAGGGTTCCTAAGTCCCTCTGGTTGATAACAGATATACCTAGGATACTAGATATTTTGCTTGCTAATGTGCGACTTATTGCTATGTTATATCTGCAGAATTATCCTCATTGTCACAAAATCGACAGGTTCTGCTAATTTGTATAGCAAGTAGCTTAACTAGTCCTGTCTGGAGACCGGTGAGTATTTTAAATATTTATTCTGCTCCATGGTTATTAATTGCTTAAATCTTGACCTGATACCTATGATCTGCTCAATTGTCGCAGATGACTTTCTTCGATTTTCAGTTGTGTGCTTTTCCATAGGGGCCTCTATGGTTCTACTAGGGTTATATCTGCCCCAATCTAGCCTCCTTGAATGCTGAAAAGGGAATGGACAAGATGCAGAGTCAGAATCCGAGAAACCAGACAGCTATACGTTTTTAGAGTTTAGCTATAACAGCTTGGTAGACTGCGGCAACTGATTGCGACAGATGCGGAGGACAAAATAAAGCCTATCCTCTTCTACTGGCGAATTTGTTTATATTAAAAAGATGTAAGCTGGCCTAATCTGATGAAAGAAAGAACAGTATTGAAAATCTCACAGCTCAAAATGAATTCTTGCCTGGCATCATAAAATCAATTAAACAAAAAGAGTACTCGAGATGTCGTTGGGATATTGCGACAAATGAGCCAACCTAATCGTACAAAGCAGGTCAACCGGCTAATACAGGCAATACCTGGCCGTAAGGCTGTTTTCTCAAAAGATCATAGAAGACAGAAGAAGTCAAAGCAACATTATAATTGCTGGCGCCAAGCAACGCCAGGAAAAAAGGACAAAGGTGGAAAAGGTTGGCAGTGATCAAGCTAATCAATCAGTAATCTATCCACCTTAAGAATAAGTATAAGTTTTCGCAATTTGTGTGGGATATATATATATATATATCTTTATTTATTTTAAATTGTGATATATGGAATTTCAGCATTTTCGGGGCGAGCTTAGCATTTGGTGACTTCAGTTGTAAAACTGAAACTTTTGCGGGAAAACTTTTATTAGCCGATATTTGAAGGAGTTTAATAATTTACATTCAAAATAAGGTGTTATTTGAAAAAAAAAGAATAGTCTGAACTTACCTTTCAAAAAAATTAAGAAAAGAAAAACAGAACAAGAAAAGATCACCTGCTCGCATCTAAATTTAATTACAATTAAATAATGGTAATTTAGTAGCAGTAGTATGTGTATATACTATACAATATTATTATTTTTCCCCAACATATCCAAGCAGACTAACATGGGTACAGTGTATCATCATTCTATGTATTTCATATCCTCTCCAAGGGTATACGAATTGAACAATGAAATAATTAAATCAAATTATTTTTGGTGTGGGCAAAGTAAACATATAGCAATGAGCAAATGACACAATGCAATAAGCAGACACGGTTGCATCTCGCAGTTTGATGTAAATGTAATCGCTCGATGCAACTAAAGATCGATAACAAATAAATTAAACAATAACGATAAAACAAAAGCAAAACATCAACGCATTCTAAAACAATTCCAACGAGTTAAACTCAAACGAGCGATCATTTGAACTGGGTAAAGAAATAAACTGCTTAAGAAATAAGAAAAAAGAGAATAAGTTCCACATTCTAGAATAGAGATATTAAGTAAACATTTAGCACAAAATTACCTCTACCCAAAAGGGCTCCACAGTCTTCGGACACCGCTCGTAAATACCAATTCCGTGGGAAAAGTCAATGACCTCGTCATCAGTTCCGTGAATAACCAAAACTGGTGACTTTACTTTAGCGACCTTATCAATACTGTGTGTTCGTAAATAATGTATTTTTAGATGATAATCTTTTATTTTGATTGTTTCAATTTACCTTGGGAAAGCGTCAAAAAACCAGGTTCTTTTCGTATTCCTAAATACGACTCTCAGGCCCGACATCAACGGCGAATGAAGAATAACTGCGCCAACTTCGTGACGAGAGGCGAGATCAACAGTTGGAACAGTTCCTATGCTTTGGCCATATAAAATAATGGTTTCTGGACTAATGTTTAACCTTTAAAGACAAGACTCAATCGCATAAGTATTATTTATTTTATTCGTATTGAAACCAATTAATCACCTTGTCCGCATTGCTTGCCAAGCAGCTTCGATATCTGCGTAGAGGTTTTTCTCGGAGGGTTTCCCACCACTCATCCCATAACCCGAATAATCATAGCCAAATATATTGCAATTGATCTGTGAGCCGAGGGTCAAATAAAAGCTGCTCATCTGACCCAAATCGACAGCGTTTCCATGTGAAAATAGAAGAGTATATTTTGCATTTTTGCTGCAACGGACATAAGTGCACGTTATCAAATTGCCACGCGATGTTCGCGTGAAGAACGCTTCGATTTTGGATTTTTCACGTTCCGAGTATTGCCATTCGGCACGATCGTAGAGCTGTAAATTGTATTTGATATTTGTGTCATCAGCTGGCGTCAGTTTGTAGGTCGGCTCAGGTGGCTGGAAAGCGAGTTTGGCAGCTATCGGTCCGGGGCAGGGTGGGCAGCAAAACATGCAGCACAATTCACTAATACTAAACATAATCGACTCGTCGCTTCTTGCCACACACAAGGGAATGTTATGTTCTTCTGATTTTGATTTTTATTTTGCTAAGACACACTTCACACTTCTGCTGAACTAAAAATATAATAAAAAACGACTGTCGCACGCCAATTGAAACTTAATATAATTAGGAGTTCAACTACAACAGCAACTGCATCAAATATTTACTAATTTAATGTGAATGCCTTTGATAACATCATCATTTCAATGCAATTTTCTTTATCACTCTCACAACATTTACACAGATTAATGGCCGTACATTTAAGATACATATGCAAGCTGTGACGCTCCCGTTCCCGTTTGTTCAATAAACATCTATTGACAATCGATAGCTTTTGCGACAGGTATCGAATAACTCACGCACATTAGCTTGCAGACTTTTGAAACAATAGAATAGAACACTACGAAAACTATAAAGTTGACAATCAAACTTTTTTTTAACATTTTGCCGATAAATGTTTTTATTAATTTTATAATTAAAAGTTGAAGATTAAAGAAACTGCTTGTACACTTGAAAATGTGGGTCTTCTGTGCATGTTTGTTGGTTAAAATTGTTCAAATCTTCGCGTTTTCACGAATCACTGTTGTTTTGGAACTAGATTTAAGTTGGTAGGGATATATTACAAACTAGTCCGCCAGGAAACCAGCAGAAAGCTGTTGCGATATATGAAAAAGAAAATTTTCATGCTGTGTTTTTATTTATTATAGTTGTTTTATTTACATATTTACAGTCCACAAGCTTAAAATTTAAAAATATATAAAATTACAATAAATAATTGGAATATAAAAACAATATCACATTTTAAAAATTAAAGAGGAGTAAAATGTGAAATAAATTAAATAAAATAAATAATATATATAAGATACGAAATATATTAAAAATTAAATAAAATTTTGCAAAAAAATCAACGAAAACGATATAGGTTAATAATTTAGTTACTAAGAAGAACCAAATTGTCGGTCATGACCGACTGCTGAATACCCTAATCGTTAGAGACAGGGGGAAGACGTGAATGAAGAAGCCACAGTCACCAGTATATTTCATAGCCTTCAATAGGCCCGCCCTTGACGCCCCTGTCAGAATGTTTACCAAACAACATGTGAGGCTAGACTCCAAGCATTCCAACTTGGGGATCAGAGACATCCAACACCGAAAATATGTATAATGGTAAGGATATATATTAACTTGACAATCCTTTCAGAACTTCTCACCAAGGACTGGTGTCCCAATTGTCGTGGAGATGCTAACAGGGAACATCATAATAGAGATCTGATCAAACACTTGGAAATACTAAAATGGGCAACGTATTCCGCCCTGGTCGTAGTGCATAACACCCCCAATAATAATAATAAAAACACTTTTATGTGTACAAAAGCTGTAAATTACTTCAATATTTATTCCTTAAAATTCAGTTTTCATTTAGTTCATAAAAATTTGAAGAATATTTTCTCTTGCAAAATGTATTTTTGAAAAAATATTGCCCTATGGGTTTTTTCAAACATAACCATAAATAATTTTCAAAATGTATATTTTTATATACCTAAGATTTAACATTGTATTTCGAAATCCAATTTAATCCTTCGACGGTCGTCGTTTTTGGCTTGTATTCACATCCAATCCAATCATTATAGCCAAACATTTTTAGTGTTTCAAAAACATAATCGTAATTTATTTCACCTGGCGTATCTGGCTCATTTCGACTTGGTACTTGAGCAATTTGAAAATGCCCAATTACATTTTTATTTTCTTCCAAGGTCTTAGTGAAGTTTCCACAAATGTGTTGAAGATGGTATATGTCAACCATTAGTTTAATATTATCGCTGTTGATTTCCCTCAAAACATTTGATGCTGTCAAAAAAAATGTACATTAACAGATATTCATTTCGATGTCAAAGAAATTAATTGCAAACTAAAAATATCAATTTATGCCACTCAATATCAGGTAATGTGGTTGATTAGAGACGACGCACGATTGCTTTCAGGTCATATTAAAAAAGTGAAAAGAGTAAGAATAAAATAAAACAGGAGTCAGCCAAATATTTAGAGTACAGTGGGGAAAGCCAGATATAAAAAAGTTTTGGGCATATTTTCAAGTGACTCCTGATCGGCATTTTTTAATTCCCTTGCCCTCTAAAGAAAGTATTACATCATGGTCCACTTGGTGAACTTATTCTATATGGATTTAAACAGATATCTGGTCATTCTTGTTACAAGAAGAGAGAACTCTATTTCAAAAATGTATCAAATCAAATATTTAATATATTGCTTTACCTTTTTCGTAAGAGTTCATAAAATATGATGGAATGGCATATTTATTTATAGGTTCTATTACTCCAATCATGTTGTTCAATTGCAAGTCCTCAGATGCTTTCTTTAAGTTTGATACATATGTTTTAAAATGGTCACATTCCAGTTTGCTATCAACTGTGCCTGCCATCAAGTGAATTCTGGAAAGAAATAATTATATAATAATATAAATAAATAAAAATAAATAATAAGCGATGATATGCGAGGTGCACTGCAAACGCGTTCGCCAGGCATGATCATATTAGGTCGAGATTACCAAGGAGCGGTTGGTGCACATCGTCCAAATGTAAAAACCTGTCCTGAAGGCAAGGATCGTGACTCTTCACCTATAACGCACTGCATGAGCTTTCTATTTTAAGATAAATTGAGCTCACGATATTTAATGTGGGGTCAAAATCAACAAGCGTGAAGATTCCATCCAACCCAACAACGACAAACAGCAAACAAATTGATTAAAAAATGAAACATGAATCCAGATAAAAACCGGATTCCTGTTTTCGGCAGTTAGAAGGCTGAGATTCTCTCAGCTGAGGATTCCATGTCGTCTATTAGGAAGACACAATATATCCAAGTGATCACAGTGCTCATTCACGAATAATAATCACTCACATATCATTTTTGGAGGTTTTTGGATCACACTCACTTTTTGCAATTAATAGTTTTCGCATATGCGATTGATTTATCCAACTGCGTTTTAAAATTATTTTCCTCCCCTGGAATGCTTGTAGATCCGAACTTTAGCTCTTCCCTTGTGCCATCTGAAATTAGATTTTATTTAACTTTATTATATTAATTTTATTGCTAAATGTTCAACAATAATAATAATAATAATAATAATAATAATAATAATAATAATAATAATAATAATAATAATAATAATAATAATAACAATAATAATAATAATAATAACAATAATAACAATAATAATAATTATGATAATAATAATGATAATAATAATGATAATAATAATAATGGCTTATCTTTTGTTATTTATTTTATGTTCAACATAAGTGTGCTTAAAAGTCTTCATAAAATACTCGGTACACACGCTCACAAAATATTTATTTAAAATAAATTCATAAACTATTTTGAATTAATAAGAATGGAAAAAGAATTTTAAAACTACAAAAGCGATTAAAAACCGATGCTTTTTCATATAAAATACTAAACTAACTTTTAAAATCGGTAGCTCAATCGCATCCATTTTCAAAGTGGAACAATTTTGCGCTTTCCATTTCATTTTATTGCTTATGCTGCTAGTGGGACAAGTATATAAGCAGCTTTTTTAACGTCACCAGTTCTCTGTATAAACCAAAGAATTATTCATACAAGAAATCATTCTTCAACCGATAGTTCCTAGGAAAGATATATAATTCAGTACTATGTACTAAATGTTTTAAGTTTTATCAAGATACCTTTACAATTAAGAGATTGATTCGCGTAGAAACAGACAAACGATCAAGGCTATATCTACTCGACCAGTGATAATTATGAAGAATATATTTAATTCTTAATCACGAAAAAATACCCCCTGCAAGGTCATAAAAATATGCATCGATTAATATTTAAGCTTCTTATATTTTGTCGTTATGTCGAATAAAAACAAGTTAAAAAAAATTTTGGGCTTTTGATTTAGTTATTTTATCGTAGTTTTTCTCGTATTTTGATCTTTGAGTGATTTGTTTTCGACCGTTACCAACACTGGCACGCACATACATATGTACAGATGTATGTATAGAAATTGAGACTCACCCAATGCAATGTTCATCAGACTGATTAATATTCCAGTCTCACTGATGGCTTCCTTGACTTCCTGAAGTTCGCCACTAGGATATGGTATTTCCACCGCCTGGAAACCATGCCGATGCGCTAATCGAATTCTTTCAGATATAGCTGCAGCAGTTTCAGTGAAAAGGAAGTTTAAATTCGCAGCAAATTTCAACGCCATGTCGCAAAGTAAACCTTTTGCTACAAACTGATTTTAAAATGGCTTGTAATATCACCTTTAACTAAGTCAAGAGTAATCACGAGAGATAGTGATGCATACGTACATATGAATATATGTATGTAAGGATGTACACGCACTCAAACTTATGTACTTACATATGTACATATGTTACCCAATAGAACTTTATTTTTAAATAAATAAAATATGAAAGGAATAATCAATATACATAAAACATATACTATATATGTATTTAGATTCTCATGGAATAAAATTACTTTTAGAACTGAATTTGTATTCAGCAAATCGGGAATAAATGATTTTTTAATTTTATTTTTTATGCATCCGCTCTTTAGTCTAATTGACGCCAATTTTAGATATGTTATATAATATTTTGATAATATATGACAATATAAATAATATATATTTAGCATGAAGCATACAATATAAACAAATATAACAAATATTTTTTAAATAGATAAAGATACGCAAAAAATATTAAGTAAGAAAAAAAACTTTTCCGACTTTCAGAACAATTTCCCCGAATTATCAACTGAAATAATCTGCAAGACAAAAAATGATTAAAATTTTGACATTTTTTACTATGAAAAATCTGTTTGCTTATCAGCATTTAAAATTGCAGTCCCGCTTGACTTTTCTATGGAATTCTAAGTAAGTGCAATTTTTTAAGAAATTCGTCTGCTTTTGTTAACTTTAAATTAATTGCGCATTTTATACCATTAAAAATGGTTAAAATATAAAAAAATTTGTTGAATTATCTTCTTGACATCAACATCAACAGCCGAGCTGTAAAAACAAGCCGGTATCAGAGAACAGTTTCCAAATAGTCAAATCCGGAGGGAAAATATCGATGTTTGCAATTGTTGTCACACTGACCAAAAAATAACAAATTCGCTCATCTCTAACAACTCAATAATAATATAAAATAAATAATGGACCAGAGTAAAGAATTATTCAAACTTAATGGCAAAAGTCGACGAAAGACGGAAGTAAAATGCAAATTCATAAAAGTGGACTCACCCATTGCCAAATATCCTTTTTAAATAATGTTATAATGTAATCACATTATAATCAGAGCTATTTTTGTTTGTTATGTTTGTGATTATTATTCGGCATCGTTTCGCCTACTCTTATATTGCTCAGGCTAAGAAACGCACTTAGATTAAGCAAGAATTTGACTATTTCTGTTGGTTTTCTTAACACATATTATACGTATGATTCTTCAGGTCAATTGTCATGCGTTATTTGCAGGATCCCCATCAAACAGAGTGTGTGGAAAGTGCACTTAAATTCAAAGCAACACAAACAAAATTTGGAACTCGCCAAACGACAGCGAATCGATTCCGATACGAAAAATTCAGATACCTTGAGTACAGCAAACTCTAAGCAAATACCGCCAAAAGCCAAACCTGTAGTCTCAGAGAGCATTGCACAAAACAGCGATGTTAAGCTGCAAACTGGTGAAAGTTCTGAGCCCCCACCTCAAGTAGTACAATTAAATACGCCTCAGGTATTACCCGAAAAGTTCTTTGATCAGGAGAAATCGGTGACTGTGGCTGGGAACGATCGTGATCTGGAAACGGAATGGATTAAATTTCAGCGTGAAATCAGAGAAGCTGCTACAATATCGAATAATATAGTATCGGAGGAGCAGGATAGCTTAAATAATAAGAGACATTTGAAGGAAATAGACGAACAAATTGAAAACTGGAAGAGATTCATCAAAATCAACGACAGAAAAAATTGCATTTTCAAAAAGCAACGTTCTGAAAAAAGACCACTTGAGTTCGTCGATTTTGCGTCCAGCTCTGAAGAAGAATGCAGTGTTGACGATTTATTAGATTGGAGAATTAAAAGTGTTCATAAATAGCTTATAATTTATTTTTCTAGTCTACACTCAAATATTAAAATGAAATGCAACATTTTTGATTTAAAAACATTTGTGAAATAAAGAAGTTATAAAACACCGATGAAGAACTTAATATTCATTTTTCAGCCAACCAAACTATTATAAAACAAATTTATTTAATCATTCTCGTGTTCTCTTGCAATAAATGTGAATTGGAAATTTCTATGGGCAATTTAAAAAATTTCAACTATTAATGTACTATTATACGATGTAAGCTTGACCAACTCGGGACTCATAATAGGCTAACACTAAGATGGGTCCCGGCCCAAAGGGATATAGCGGGAACGAAGCGGCTGATGATCAAGCGAGAATGGGGGCAGAGAGGCCCCTAACAGGGCCAGAGCCGTTTTGTGGCATAGGAAGAAAGACAGAGGCGACAGAGGCTGGACAGAGACATCAGGACTCCGACAAGCCAGATATCTTTTAGGTGGCTATAATCTTAAACAATTTAAGCAAGTAATAACCATGGGGAAGAAAAGGCTTAGGATACTCACCAGCCTACTGTCAGGACATTCTAGACTAAGAAGTCACCTAACTAAACTAGGTATTTATAGCAGCGAACTATGCAGGTTTTGTGAAAGCGAGAGGGAATCCTCAATGCACATGCTAGCAGTGTGTCGCCTTAACCAGGAAAAGATGTAGCAAACTGGGGATGCATGTTGTGAGCTTCAAGGACATAGATGCCCCCAACCCAACAAATATAATAACATTTCTGCAGGAGCTGGGGTTGATGGAGAAGCGCTCAGAAGGGGGCACAACAGATCTAATGGCTCGCAGTGCAGGTGCCCCAATCATAATAATAATAATGTACTTTTATTAATATTTACCATTCTAATAAATTTTTTCCCTATTCTTAAAGCCAATGTAAACGCCTGTCGAACAAACTCAATTTCTAAACTCCATCTACTAGCTTTTGAAGTAAAACAAACTGCCTTTTAAGTTCCAACCATGCCACTGGGGGGACCGATAGGTTTGCCACAAAAAGAATTCATGGGAATCGCCTGTTTTTATGAAAGTTAATACTTTTGGATTCATTAATGGATTGGGTACAGACGCTCGTATACTCCTTTGGTTATTTTGGCTGTAAAAATGGAGCATAACAATTAAAACAGCTGTTGAAGTGAATTGCATTCTATTTAAAACAAATTCTATTTAAAAACTTTTGTCGGTAACCGAAACAGAAACGATTAAAGCGCAAAATGGAACATTTTCTAGTGCTATGCATATATAACGTATTTTCATGTTATATCTGCTTATTCTAAACTTAAATGCATATTTTAATTCATTTAGCTTATTGAAGCATATTTGCTCAATAGCTTAATATAATTCCAAAATCTGTATCTTTCAAGGTAAAGTTTGATTGAGCTGTTTACGAATATTTGCTTACTTCTTGAATTTTTTAGGCTACGTCGCACAGTCTTGAATTTTAACATTTAAAATAACATATAATTTTAATGTTATTTTCACTTTATTATTATTACTATTATATATATTCTAAATAGTTATTCACTTAATATATTATTATATATTTATTATATATTATAATGGAAGTAAGTAATAATTTAGCTAATTAATTTTGTATATAATTTAATTTTTCAGTTTAAATTAATAGAATTCTCTTTTCATATTTCCATAACAATTAACAATTAAATAAAATAAAACAAACTTTTTATGCAGGAATATCCCTAATGTTACTTTTGTGAAAATGCATGTGACTGCAGTCGTAACGTGTAAAACCCCTCATGCACGATATCAAAATGACGTGTGATGGCCACACTGCAATCGCCGGTATTATTTTTTAGGCTACGTGTCTCAGTTGTCTCCAATTGTGTTAAAAATTTAGGTGTGGAGGCATTTAAAATGAATCGGAGCTCAAGGATATTAAATAGTAAGGTTGCTGGCTACAGCAGCCTGATAACATTTGCAGTCCTACTCATTGCATGGATCGCCGGCTTCTCGTCACGGCTGTTTGCCGTCATCCGATTCGAGTCGATCATCCACGAATTCGATCCATGGTTCAATTATCGAGCGACTGCTTACATGGTGCAGCATGGCTGGTACAAGTTTCTGAATTGGTTCGATGAGCGCGCCTGGTATCCCCTCGGCCGCATTGTCGGCGGCACTGTTTACCCCGGCCTGATGATCACCTCCGGCAGCATCCATTACATCTTGCATGTTCTCAATATTCCGGTGCACATTCGAGATATCTGCGTATTTTTGGCGCCAGTCTTCAGTGGGCTCACATCAATCTCGACTTATCTGCTCACGAAGGAGCTTTGGTCACCGGGCGCTGGACTTTTGCAGCTAGCTTTATTGCCATTGTGCCTGGATATATTAGTCGCTCTGTGGCTGGCTCCTATGATAATGAAGGCATCGCCATCTTTGCCCTGCAATTCACCTACTTCCTCTGGGTGCGTTCAGTGAAGACGGGTTCGGTTTTCTGGTCAGCGGGTGCAGCGATTTCCTATTTTTACATGGTGTCCGCGTGGGGCGGATATGTGTTTATCATTAATCTGATACCATTGCATGTCTTTGTCCTGCTCATAATGGGCCGTTACTCGCCCCGATTGCTGACCAGCTACAGCACCTTCTACATCCTGGGTTTGCTGTTCTCGATGCAAATACCCTTCGTGGGATTCCAGCCGATACGCACAAGTGAGCACATGGCTGCGATGGGTGTCTTTGTGCTGCTCATGGCTGTCGCTGTGCTGCGACACTTGCAATCCGTGCTATCCCGGAATGAGTTTAAGAAACTCTTCATTGTTGGCGGCCTGCTGGCGGCGGCCGTTGTCTTTGTTGCCGTCGTTGGGTTGACCATGATGGGCGTCGTCGCGCCATGGAGTGGACGATTTTACTCGCTTTGGGATACGGGCTATGCAAAGATTCACATACCCATCATTGCCTCCGTCTCGGAGCATCAGCCCACCACCTGGTTCTCGTTCTTCTTTGACCTGCACATCTTGGTCTGCGCCTTCCCCGTGGGTCTCTGGTATTGCATCAAGCAAATCAACGATGAGCGCGTTTTTGTTGTGCTCTACGCAATAAGTGCTGTCTACTTTGCCGGCGTCATGGTCCGCCTGATGTTGACCCTAACGCCAGTTGTGTGCATGCTTGCTGGTGTCGCCTTCTCCGGACTATTGGACGTCTTCCTGCAGGAGGATGCATCGAAGCGAACCGGAAATGCTATGAGCTCCGTATCGGAAACGGACGAGCTCGATGAATCACTGGAGAAGAAAAGCTTATACGATAAGGTAAATACAATCTTTTTCTACGTATGCATAGTTAATATACCATATATATATATATCTGAGAGCAGCAATAATCACTCCCAAAAACATACTCGTGATTTTGAAATCCTTTGCCCACAGGTACGATCATATTCTGTTTATTAAGTGCAAATGCTCAATCTATAATTTAGAAACTTGTTAATTAAACAATAGATAAAACTCCGATGTAGAACTTAATATTAATTGTCCATCCAAACTATTAAAAAATAGCCTAATTAATTCATTTTGCAAATTGCAAAATTCTAAGCGCAATTTATTGTATATAATAATTTGAAAATGGTCAATTATTAATGTTCAAATAACAATTCATCAATTTTGAAAGGCATCAAAGCAATGTCAAAGCCTGTGCAGCAAACACAATTTCTAAGTTTGCGTGTATCAAAAATCCACGAATCTCAATTTGTTATGTGGAAACTATCAGGTATTTAATTATTTTTATTTTTTCATCTTTAATGGATGCTATTCCTGACTTTAAAACTACTCACCAACAGTTTCTTACAGTTGATAATTATATTTTTGAAACTTTTGAAGAAAAAGCTATTGCAAGTCAAACTCTTTTCATATTCAACATCCGTTTGGCTTGATGCTTTCATGATAAAGTTGAAAAATAAAAGCAATCAAATGCATCTCAGCATTACATTTATTATATTCTACTAGTATGATCGCTTTGATCGACTCTTTTGAATGATCATATGCGTCGAATAATCATTATGAATTCGCTAGCGAATTTTAGCGACTAAATAGCTGCCGAACGCTGAATTGATTTATACCAGAGTCGGCTATCCGGCTTTGGAGGTTGAAAGCCATTACGTAAAAACTGTGCAAAGATAAGATTGAATTCGATCGTTTTGATTCGCCATTTTTTTTGCCTATCATGCTACTGCTGGCTTACCCCGAGTTTTTAGAGTGGTGATCCATCATTATCGATGCAGCTTTCTGATGTTCATATGATATGTTTATTTGGTTGTGAACGAAAATGTGCTTTGAAAATTCAGATCTCTTTACTTTAGTGAAATGTGTATATGTTACCTTTGCCACGAGTATATAGTAATAATATAAATATCTCATATATCTGATATATATAGGCCGGCAAATTGAGGCATCGCACCAAGCACGATCCCACACATGAGGGTGGCATGAGCTCCAATTTGAAGAGCATTGTCATTTTGGCGGTTTTGATGATTTTAATGATGTTTGCGGTGCATTGCACATGGGTCACAAGCAATGCGTATTCAAGTCCCTCTATCGTTCTTGCTTTCCACAATAGCCAGGATGGGTAAGTACTAATTTAATTTTGATACAATGATCCAAATACGAAAATAATATTTTGAATTTGTTTATTTATATTTTGTTTTTTCAGATCGCGAAACATATTGGATGATTTTAGGGAGGCGTATTACTGGCTGTCCCAAAACACTGCCGATGATGCTCGCATAATGTCGTGGTGGGATTACGGATACCAAATAGCCGGGATGGCCAATCGAACAACTCTAGTTGATAATAATACATGGAATAATAGCCATATAGCTTTAGTCGGCAAAGCAATGTCATCAACTGAAGAGAAATCGTATTCAATCATGACGTCTCTGGATGTGGACTACGTATTAGTTATATTTGGAGGAGTCATTGGCTATTCGGGTGATGATATCAATAAGTTCCTCTGGATGGTGCGCATTGCAGAAGGAGAGCATCCAAAAGATATTAAAGAATCTGATTTCTTTACGGATCGTGGTGAATTTAGGGTAGACGCCGAGGGGGCTCCTGCCCTACTTAACTGTCTTATGTACAAGTTGAGCTACTATCGCTTTGGAGACTTGAAACTGGACTACAGGTAAGAATATTTTTTCAACCGACATTGTATACGATTTTTTACATATTAAAATGGAGTAAAATAGGTATTTTTAAGTTGTGTAAATGTTTATATCGACAATCTAACTTTTTTGCCACTAATAGAGCTTTTGGTGTCCTGGGTTTCATTCAGTCCTGGGCGAAAAATTAGACGACCTCTATTTATTCAATATTTCACTTGTGCGTCGTATTCTTGAATGTGGATCTTTTGTATGGTCTGTCGATTACACGGATCATCAGAATAAGATAGAATGCGTACAAAAACCATTTCTGCAATTTTCCCTGCAGGGTCTTAACTTTTTTCTTTTCTTTTTATTCATTATTTTATTTTTATTCATACATATATATTCCTTCCCTTTCTGATAGTGGAACCATGCTTGGTATAATCTTCTTACATAAACTAATAAACGGCGAAATTGATTGTTCCGAATTAATTAGCTAAGGTTGTTTTGCAGTTCCGATTAGATAGGGTATTACACGTTTCTTATAACAATGTAACACATGAAATGTCAGATGTATGAAATATACATATTTGGAAGCTGCCATTCTAACTATCCGAAATTTCAATATTTTAAATAGAAATTTAGATTTTTGATATGCGTTCAGGTCAGCGCCCCCCTTCGGTAAAATGTCGATATGCCTAGCGAAAAAGAATATGTCCCACAACTTAGGATATACTTCTCCATATTTGAAATGTAGATTAAAAGTTTGCTTCTTGGAAGATTTTAATATATTTCCTAGTCACTTTCACAGTTTAATAGTTCGAATCCCAAGCTTAAAACGTATTTTACTGGCAACGCCCGAAAAAAAACTAAAAAGAAAAAACACTACAAATGAAAAAAGTGAATCCAAAGGTTAACCAATTTACGCTATAACTTTCTTACTTTTAAGTCAACAGTTACGCTCATTTCCGCCCCACAGATGGCTAAAGCCAATACACAAGTGAAGAGTTTTAATAAATAGTCGCAAAATTTTTGGGGCAGATTGCTGTTAACGCCTTTCAAAAGTTGGAAAAGGAAAACGATTAATCGACATTAATGTAAATTTAATGTAAACCGAACTTGGAAGAATTTCCTGATAGAGAGCAGTAAGTTAATTCATACGAATTGATATGCTTATATACTAAAATGGAAATGTTCTAAATGAATAAATATTAATAATTTATTTATTCATTATTATTTGCGGCACATTCAGTTCTGTACCTGCTCAGCTTATTTGTCGAGTTTTATTTAAATTGAAACAGCTTACCTCTACTATATATAACCAAATGTGCATACAATGACTTACAAATCGAGCGATTTCAATTTTTAAATTGCCATTCGATTGTTATTGTCTTGAAATTCGTAACTGACGACTAGCAGATCTTGGTTTTGGCCGCATTGCAATAATTTCGCTTGAAAGTATAAAATAGTATAGTCCTAGGTCTGAGTATCTCCAAGTCGAATAATATTGGCTGTACCGCTGTTAAGTTTGTTGTCCAATTAATATAATTTAGAAAATAATCATTTTTCTTTATGTGTGTCAACAAAATGTAAATACATTATTTTAAGACTTCCATCCAAATAGATCTAAAACCTTTTAAATTTTCATTTATTTATAGGGGTCCTTCTGGATATGATCGGACACGTAATGCTGTAATAGGCAATAAAGATTTTGATTTGACTTACTTGGAAGAAGCGTATACCACAGAGCACTGGCTGGTTCGAATCTATAGAGTTAAAAGCCATATGAGTTCAATCGTCCGTCTTTAAAGATAAAAGATAGGCTTATTCCGCCAACGAACTTTATATCCAGAAAGGTAATATCATACTATTAAATATTAAATATTAAAGACTAATCATATTCTACTATTGACTCTTTTCAGAACTTGAAAAGGCGCAAGGGATTAATTAGAAATCGACCAACTGTTGTCAAAGGAAAGAGAACTTTAAAATAAATTATATTTTTATTTATTTACTTGAATAAAATCGAAAATTAAATATGTTAGCACAACATTGTTCGAAAAACTTATATGACATACATTTTATTCCGTTAATTTAGTTTTATCTTTAAATAACTACTTACGAACATAACTGATAAAATGATCATGCTGACTACACAGGCAACTCAGGAGCTGCAAAATCTCTGAAAGCAGATAGGGACGACATCTATCAAGACAGCATCTAAATCGGGATTAATCTACACCTCAGGCACAATAGCAAACGTGAATAAATTCCGACGCATCTACAGAATAGTAATTTTACACAGGTTCGGCAGACAGCATGAAATAAAGAGCGTTACGACCTATGAGAATGGTTAGATTTAAGGTCACAATTATAAATATATATCATACGGATATCTGGTGTATACCTTCATTATTATTGATGAGCTAGTAGAAATTTCATCAATATCGAACAATAAATATAGATTTTAATAAATAACAAGAGAGAACGTAGCAGTCGTGTGGAACCGACTGTGAAATACTTTGATCCCATACGTGATTAAAGTTGATAGCAGGTGGCAAATAACTGGGTGAGTGTAGCCAAGAAATACTGTCAAAGTTTGCCCTTCAAATTGCGATGGATATAATAATATATATAATCTTCGAAATTTGGTAGCTGTAGCTCTTAAATTACGGGAGATATGAGATTTTGAAAATTTTGGGGGCGGGAGTGGGCGTGGCCTGAACATTTTTGAGTACGATCTTAATAATCTACATTCCAAGTTTGGTAACTGTAGCTCTTAAATTGCGGGAGATATAGGCTTTTATCGTAGGCGTGGCCATCCATTTTTTTTGTCGATATCTTTTGTCGATAGCGAGTTACCAGACACATACTTTTAAAATTTGGTGACTAGTTTACAAATTGTGGAGGATATGCGCATTTCAGATTTCTAGTTCCGAAGGTCCTGGGGGCGGCGAGTGTGGGCGTGGTCTGAAAATTTATATGGTCACTCTATCTTCAATTGTGGGAGATATGTGGGCTTATCGATTTACACTTTCCGAAATATCGGCTTTGGCGATTATGGGCGCAGGTGTGCGCGTGGCTATACAAATTTGTAATCGGCTTCTAAAGGCGGCTACCAGTAATATAAATACCAAATACCACCTCGTGCTCAAAAACTGCGGAAGATATAGCCATTTGAAACTTTTAGGGGTGGGCCATGGGGCAGTGGAGGTGGGCGTGGCATATGCCGACATTTGAAGGACATCGCCAACAACATACCAACCAAATTTAGTAACTGTAGCCTTAAAATTGTGTGATATGTGGCTTTATCGATTTGCGAATATCGATTTTTATCGATTAGCCACTAGCCCCTATATGTTCAAAGTTTCAAGTCCCTATCTTCTATCTATCCCTATCCCTATAGGGTGTCGAAAAAAGTTGCGTTCATGCAGACGGACAACATTGCACAAAACTAATATACTATGACACCTTCGGTATCAAAGCATAAAAAACTTGAGTGTGAAGGCCAAACGACAGGATAAGCGAAGCCATATCAAAGAGTGTGTGTATTCATAACTTAGGAGCGATTGGCGTTTAGTATCCTCTATTCTCGCTGAGATATTCTCGAAATGCCTGTTACTGTCAAATAATCTCTTGGCGCCTAGCAGTCCGGATTCTGTTATCCTCAGAAGTACCATTCCTACGAAGTCTTCTGTTTTCCTTTAGAGGTGCCAGAGCCTCATTCGAATGATTTCGATATCGTAGAAAGCCGAAATGAATAAGACATTCAGGTGACTTATACTGTAATCTGGAGAGTTGAAGTCACGAACAGGTTCCAAACTTCTGTTTGGGGTAGAATAAGTTGAAAATGTTACATCTTTAGTACTAATATATTTGTTAGAAGATTTTATGAAGTCTCATTTAAGCTTCGTCGAGCGCAAACGCGTATTTTGTTGATTTCGACAATTTGTGTTCAATAAGCATTTTTAATGGATAAGACCACTTTAATTAGTGGCAAAATTAATAATATTATTAATGTAATACAAATTACACCATGGTTAAAGTGTTAATTGATAAACATAATAATTTGTATTAAATTCGTGCAAATATTAATCTTTGAACTTACGCCGAACTCTTACTGCAGGCTTATCTAAAACAATAACAAACAACAAAAACAAATTGCATATGCCCTCGATCAGTGCGTTGCCCCTTCGTTCTTGTCTTGCTTGTTGTCCGTACCATTGGAAGGTCACGATGATGATATTCCTGATCATCAGTTTGGCTTTCGGCATCACCATGGTACACCAGAAAAAGTTCATCGAGTAGTACAACATGTCCTCGAGGCCTTAAGCAGTACAGCTCTGTCGTCTTCCTGGATATCCAGCAAACGTTTGATCGCGTAAGGCACAACGACCTGCTTTTTAAGCTTAAATCCCTACTACCATCGGCGCAGTATTTACTGCTCAGCTCTTACCTGCTTGGCCGTTCTTTTATGGTCGAAGTTAAGGGCGAGCGATCAAACATCCGACGCATTGGAGCGGGTGTACCGCAGGGTAGTGTCCTTTGACTTGCTCTGTGCACGATTCCAGTAGCCAGAAACAAGGTGCTTACCACGTACGCAGATAACACTGTGTTCCTTGCCAACTCCACCACTGCTTGGAGAGCAGCTGCGGCTATACAGAGGTTCTTGGATGGTTTTAGTACTTGGGCCAACCGGTGGAACATCTGAGTCAATGGGAGCAAGTCTCAGCATTGCACGTTTGGGCTCAGCATGGTAACAGTCCAACTATCCGACTCAACAGCATGGTTATACCTCAACCATGTTCGCTACTTGGGTATGCAAACACATCCAGATCACGGCGGCACCGTGTAGATCAAATAGGGCGAAAGTCAACTGGTTGCTGAAGCTATCCCTCAAACTCAGCATGAGCAACAAGCTTTTGGTGTACAGAAGCATCATCGTGCGCACATGGTCATATGGGATTCCATTTTGGGGCACAGCTGCAAAATCTTGGGTAAACCAAAGTCAAGTTTTGCAGAACAAGGTGCTCAGAGACATCTCTGGTGCTCCACCTTGTGAGGATATGCCGTGACGAGAGAATTCCTTTATTCAAATAAATCTACTTTATTTTATTTATTATAATATTAATATTAAAGAGGAGCTGATCCGCAGAAGTCCAATTGCAAACCAGCTGGTAGGCTCAATTGGTGCAGGTGGCAACGCCCACTGGACCATAGCGACACTTTCCTCGCTACGCTAAGTGTTCGGGCCAGACGAGCGGGCATATTGGTGCTGCTCTACACCGTCTACAGCGGCGAGTCTCCCTCGCTGTGCATCGAGGGAATATGTTGAGCTGGTACATAGCGAAACTTCTCGCTTTCATCGAGGGAATATTTTGGAGCTGGATCATAGCGACCTCTCTCGCTGCATCGAGGGAATATTTTGTTTAGCGTACTAGTCACAGCGGCGAGTCCCCCTCGCTGTTGCATCGAGGGAATAATTGTGCAGTGAATTGGCATTTGTACTTATATTTATATTAGTATTTGTATTTGTAATTATGTACGGGTGTACTTATATAGTTGTATAATTATATACTCATACAATTATATACTTGTTCCTGTATTTTTGCATTTATGTGTATATCTATATACTTATCGTCTATCTGATCGTCCGTGGCTGCTGCGCCACCTATAGTTAAGTGGACTCACTATCGTTATGAGTCCACTACACAGTAACGTTTAAATTAAATTGTATTTAAAGTAAATAGTACGTAAAATGGGCGGCAAATTTAGGCTAAGTGTGAATCCCACTAAAATTAAACTTATTCTGTTCACAAGAAATTATAAAATCTTTCCTCTGATAATCTAGGACTATCATTCAGCAACATCGCTTACTTCCTAGGGCTGACGCTAGATAGAAAACTCGATTGGAACCTCAACACTCAGGTAGGGGTAAGAAAGGCGACAGTCGCTTTATACACGTGTAGGAAATCCATTAGGCTCCAATGGGGTATGTTCCCAAATATTGTTCGTTCCTAAAAAAAAATCCACTAAAAACCAACTTAATATAGTTCAACTTATGGCCGAACTCTGCATATAAGGGCTCTACGAATCATACAGAGTGAGTCATTAGATGCCATTCTGAACATTCCATGTCTGGAAAGACAAGACACAGAAAACGGCCATAAGACTGAGGGAATCCTCAGTCGGAGGCTCATGTTACCGGACGTGCATCTATTCTAAAAGGAATTTCAAAAATCCATTCGAAAACAGACTGTTGTGATTCCCGGCCACCGGCAGCCGTAACATTTTTCACATACGGCTCAAAGCTAGATAACCGCGTAGGCGGAGAAGTCTTCTCAGAATAACTTAATGTACAGCTATCCATCAGCCTTCCGATTCACTATAGTGTTTTCCAAGCAGAAGTAATACCCATAAAAGAAGCATTAAACTGCCTAAAAATACATAATATCAGCCCAGGCAATTTTAACGTATATATTGACAGCCAAGCGGCTATAAAATCCATTAGTGCGATATCGGCAAACTCGATATTGGTAACAAGCTGTCGCAAATCTCTACATGGGATGGCCGAGCAGCATGTTATCAGCCTAATATGGGTGACTGGTCATCACAATATTGAAGGCCATTGCAGGCCATGAGAGGCACATTATTACCCCTCCCTCACTGATAAGGAAAGTATATGTATGCCTGTTGCTACATATAAGCTCAAAATAAAAGAAGATAATATACGCAGGTCTAACGACACATGGCGAAATGCCAACTGCGGTCGAATAGCCCACCAAACGTGGCCAAACATGAACGCAAAATACAGCAAACCATAACAGGATACTGGCTTGATGGAATACATTCCAACAGACCTCAGTTGTCCTGCAGCGACTTCTGTAGAAGCTGTAAGTAAGAGGCCGAGTAAAAACCTGAGCACTTCTTCTGCATCTGCCCTGCGCTTGCCTGCAAACCTTTCGCCACTTTAGGCTGTCATTTCCTGCCTAATCTGTCAATGATGGCAAACTTCGGACCAGCCAAGATTGCGAACTTTATAAAAGCAACCGGCTGGTTAAACTTTTGAAAATACTAATACGAGGAACGGGGAAAACCAAAATCCGAATACGGTACCACAACGGGCCAAAAATGGCCTTATTTAGGCAGACAACCGCCTAATATAATGTAACCTATCAAGGTGTTTGTAAAGCTTAGAAAAATGTAGTGTAGACCATTTATACTGAGGAGTACAGATTTTGAAGCAACGACAATAATCTGTGCTTGTATTTGCAGGCATTAATGCTACAGAAGCGCATTGCATATCTTATTCTTTTCTTAACTAGGATGGCAACACCACTTCTATGATTCTGTGGGTTAATTGACGTGTAGGTAGAGGATCCACATATACTCAATGTATTGGAACCATGTCTGTTGTCTGTGAACAAGCTCTTGGTCAATGCGGGCTATTAGTAATACTTAAGTTACTCTTTTTCAAGAAATTAAAGCTGCAGTGAGCCAAGCAGCAGGAGTGGTCTTTGTCGCTATAAAGCTATTGCTAATAGCCCCAGTTGTGGCTATTTAACAGCCGTATTGAATTGTATACTGACAGGACTTCTGGACAAACTATACATTCCAATGATCAATACTAGTTAAATTTTTGATTCCAAGCTCAGGTTTGGCATGGATGTCCATTTTCTTTCCCATTTCGCTAATTATTCAAATGTTTTGCTGCAACACGTACATTATCGACCTTCTTACTTGCGTATTTTGCCAAAGATCCTGCTTTATGTGCTGTTGCTGGTGCTGCTGCTGCTATTGCGGGGAATCCCAGCTGTCTGACGTCCGGCGACGACCAGAGTCCGACCCGCCGATGCCCACATGTGCTGTTTCGTGCTGGCTCATGTTGTTAAAAGTTTAGTTTTATCTTGCTTGATAATGATTTCCAAAAGAAGATGCGCACGTGGCCGCCTACGCCTTTTATACCCTTTTCGGGGTATATGTGCGTGTGTATGTGCGATCCTGACACCCGAACTCTCTCTCGAAGTGCTAATGTACACGCCTCAGCACTAGTATAGAAGATTAATCATCGGCGCACTTCGTGCATACGCGTGTGCACCAGTGCAAGTGTTGTCGTTGCTCTCAAACGTTGTTGTTGCCCTTTGTCGTTTTGCTCACGCCTCTGCACTTCGTGTACGCATCTGCACTGGTGTTGGTGACTAACCAACGGCGCATGTGCAAAAGGGTGTTTATGCCCTTTAAATGCGCAAGCGGCTGTGCAAAGTGATTTGGCGGCGGTGGAACTTTAACCTTGTTCAGATTTCAGCTTTTGCGCCCGCCTTGGGGTTCTGGTTTGTGTTTATGATTTATTCTATTCAAATTATTTATTTTCATATTGTAGCTATTTTTTATATCCGATTGTAGTTATATATAATTATTTTGAATACCCTTTCCCTTAAGTGTTTAATTATTTATGCGTATTATGTATACCCTTTCCTTTTGTGTTTTTTTTATTTATAGGTGTTTTGTATACCCTTCCTTTTGTGTTTTATTATTATTTTTTTTTACATGTATATTTTTTTTTAGTATAAATATGCTTTACTTTTGTATGTAGAACCACATTAGTTTCCTTTCCGTATCCTTCCGGTCGCTGTGTGGTTTCAGGTCATTACTTCCTGTCCTGTCCTTATCCGCTTGTCCTTCATGCTCATTATTTTGCAGATTACGGGTGATGCAAAATCCACAATTTGATATGGACCCCGTATCTTGGTGCTAGCTTCGCTGCGAATCCATCCGCTGCATTTGACAGGTTGTGTAATTTCATCCACACCCTGTCTCCGATATTGGGTCTCCATAGTCTGCGAGGAAGGTTGTAGTGCCTTGCTTGGTCTTGTGCCGCCTTTTCAAAGACTACGCCCAACATTTTCAAATATTTCCTTAAACTTATTTTCATTGTTGGACGGTGTTTGAGCTGTTTGACTGTCAGGCGTCAGAAAACGCCTTGGATAGCCTCGGCTCCGGGCGTTGTGCTATGAAGGCAGTGCTGTACCCTGTAGAGCTTAAGACGCTGCTGTTGATTGCCAGAGTCTGTTCGGGTAATGATTCATCCCAACGTCTTTGGTTATCCTTATCATAGTTTTTACTGTGCGATTCGCGCGTTCCGTGGGCGCTGTGAATTCGTGGTTGACTCCAATATCATCTGGGGATTTTGTAAGTGCCCTTGTAAATTGTGATCTGTCTGTCGGTTTCAATACTTTTGGTACTCCAAACCGTGCCAAAATCATTTTCCTGTAGGCTTTTTGTAGCGTTGCTATAGTAGCGCTTCTGAGTGGTACCATTTCCGTCTATTTCGAGAAGCGGTCTATGAAGACCAACAACATCGTGTTTCCGTGGGTGGTTCTCAGCATTGGTCCCACGAAGTCAGCATATATTGTGCTCCAGGGTTCCTGAGGGATCTGAGTCAGCATATGTGCTGCCGCGGCCAATTGACTCGGTTTATTCTGTTGGCATATTTCGTATTGTTGGACATATGCGTGTACGTCTCTGTTTAAGCCTAGCCAATAGTAGCGTGCTGCCTTTCGGGCTATTATTTTCTTTCCACCCGTATGACCTGCGTCATGGGTGTTGTGGTTTTCTTTTAGGGCTTGCGTTTTCTAGGCTACCACATCCTCAGTTCCAGCTCTATGCGGAATGTACCTATATAGGTTTCCAGATTCTTGACTGTAGTCTGTGAACTTCCTGGGATTTTTCGCTATGTCCGTCCGCATCTTTTGGATCCAGTTACAATTTTTGTTTGCCTAGTCCATCGCGTCTTCCACAGTCGAGTCTCTTAGGCACGTATTCTTCAGAGGTTGTCGGGATAGGGCATCTTCCACCACATAAGTAATTACACAGAGTAATTACGCTTCGTACTATTTAAAACACGCGGATTGTTTCAGCTTAGCTTTGACCATTTCTCCGGTCCATTCCCATTTTGTCTCTTTTTTTAACAGTCTGGTACGAAACGCCTGTACCATGATCCCACTCCCAGGCATTGCCGTAGTTCATTGATGATTCCAGGGGGCTTCAATTTGGCGATAGCAGCTACTTTCGCCGGATTAATGCGTATCCATTCTTCGGTCACCTGAAGCATGCGTCTTCATTTCGGGTCCAATCACGCGATCGAACTAGTGCCGAATGGAGTCCGAATGGCATTTCTTTCCATTGGAACAGTTCTTTCCCTGGGACTGTGAATGCCGTCATCGATCGACTCTCCTTTTTTGAAGTCCAAACTCGTGATAAGTCGTGCCTCTTTCAGCTGGTCCAGGATATGGTGGAGTCTCGGCAGCGGATATGCATATTTTATCGATTTGCTATTTAGTTGCCGAAAGTCCACGCAGAGGCGCCATTTTCCTGTTTTCACCATTGCGATTGGTGCGCTGTGTGGGATTTTCGAGGGCTCGATGCATCCTTTGGTCAAGAGTTCGTCCACCTGTTTGTTGATTTCGGCTTGCATCTTGGGACTTTTAGGGAATTATCGCTGTTTAATGTCCGATCGTCACTCATGACAATTCGATGCTCACTTATAGGCGATGTTCCTTTATATCCTCAAATGCCGCCAATTCTCCTCTCAAAAATTCACAAATTTCTTCGCTACGGACAATCTCTCCTCCTGATGCTCCCGTTCCTCGAACTCTTCGACCAAATGCATATATTTTGCCAAATTGTTGAATTTATATGGTCTGGCGTAAGCTGGTAGGTCTGGGAGGCTATTATTGTAAATTTTGTTTGGGCATAGCCATCGGAATCAAGTTGAGATCCAGTCCATATGTATCGGCTGACCACGCAACTTATTCTAGAAATTCCAAAGGCGACAATCCATGCCCGTCGTTTTTTATTATGCTGGGCATATAAGAATATTGGATGATCCCTACAGCACCGAAAATTTAATTCATCCTTTACTATGATGCGTTGCATGACTCCCAAATAGAAACGTTTACGTATTTTTGTCAGCGATATACTATTAACAAAAATATTTATTATAGACAATTCGTTAACTTATAATTCCTTATAAAAAAATTAAAAAAAATAATAAAACATAATTTAATAAGTGATATTTCAAAAGTTTTTAAAGCAATAATGTTCAAATATATCGCTATTTTAATTTTGATTTCATATTAAGTTACATTCATCGAGCAGATTTAACTAAACAACCAATACTAACATATATGTGTTGGTTGTTTAATTAACTGCTTCTTATTTTTTACATTTAATTTTAATTGTTCATTTTATATACTTAGTGTTCGTAAGTTAGATTAGCCTCTACTTCTTTTTATATTATTTTTAAATTTGGATTCATACTAAATCATCTGTTGAAAAAAACAAAAAAAAAATTTTTCAAATACAATTAAAGAATTTATAAAGATTTTCTGGTATCGTGCGCAATTTTGGAGCGTTGATCACAGGATGATTTGATCGTCGGTAAATCAATTGGTCTACAGAACCTGTTAGACCAATTGAAGAAATTATGTGTTTGCAGCAAACCGCAAACCGAGATGGGGTGACGGGACTCGAGCACTGCAGCAGGTGACCGTCTTGCGGCGTAACACTCCCCAAAAAATGTGAATTTTGAACCGTCGCGCTATTTTTATTTTTTATTTGGACCTTGAAGTACTAACTAGCAGCACATTCAAGTGACCCAACGATCCCAAGTACGGGCTTGTTAACGCACGGACCAAGGCAAAATGCGACCCACCTCCCACCCAACCGACCGAGGGACACGCCGCATAACATGCGGTTACGAAAAGCGCGAATTACTAGATAGATGACTTAACACAACAGTTTTACTAGAAGAAATAGAATAAGCACAACTTCTTAATGGGAAAAGCATATTATAATTTGTCGATATTTCATGAGCCCGTGTTGGCATAGTGAAATCAATGATCTACAAAGATGTTGTAGTTGAGAAGCTATCAATTTCTCAAAAATCTTAGGAATGGTGGACAACTTAGAAATACCTCTATAATTCTAAATATTCGATTTGGTTCCTTTTTTGAGGAGAAGAATAATAAATGATTCTTTCCAACTGTTAGGAAAAGAGCATAACTCCACGGACAGTTCAAATAGTTTAAACAACATAGTTTAATCAACAACAAGAACACTATCAGCTCCCGGAAAAAGTACAGTCTTAATGACCTTTAGATCACTAAGTAATGTGCTCTCCGTTATCAAAGGCCCAAAAAAGGTATGGCAAAACCAACTGATGATTATTGAAATTATAAGTAGATTGAAAAAATTCACCAAATATATCGGCGCTGGCCTAATCTGAGTCTGGAGTGTTATTTTCAAAAGATACGGTTAAGGGAAGTATTATTGATCCACGCTTTGCCTTAACAAAATCAAAAAAAGATTAAGGATCCCTCTGAAACTGAACGCTAAAGTTTCTTAGGTAATCCTTATAATATTTGTTATTTAGAACCGAGAAATTAGACCGTGCACTCAAGTAACGAGAGGAATCCAAGGAGCAGCCAGTTTCCCTAAATTACTTGTACATTCTTTACTTTCGATTCCTTAAATTGATCAATTCCACCGTAAACCACAAAGGTTTGGTAGACCTACATGGCTCAAAAAGAGGAACACACAAGTCAAATAAATCGTCCAAAGTATTGTAAAAAATTTTGATTGCATCATCCATGTCAGTCTGCGATAAGATTTCAGTTAACATAACAAAATCGGTCTTCCGAATTTGAAGAACTCTCCCTGAAAGCTTGTTATCATGACTTGGTACCCCAGCAAGCAAATCAAACACCTCCAACGTTGGGTGAGAGGAATCTTCAGGATAGGACATGGGTTCAGAACGGAAAACAGAAAAGAGGCAGGGATCCACGACAAAAATCAGATTAAGCATCCTACTTAAGGAATTTGGGCTAGCATTGATTTGACACAATGATATCCCAAATAAGCCCTCAAGAATCTCATTTTGAGTGGTTGACAAAACACTTGAGTCAGTACAATAAGTCCATTTAGTTCCTCCATAGAATAATCCGTTATTATTATCTCCGGAGATAAATCTGAATCGATAAGTACGCCCTCACCACGCCGGAGATCCGATCTTTTCTATAGATAGAGAATCCGCTAGATAAGATTTCAGAATTTAAGATGTCGGGTCTGTTTCAGAAAAGGCAACGAAATGAAACGGAAAGAAAATACTATTTAAGTAATAGCCAATTAAAAGAAAGCTTGCTAGTTTAGCTTGCGGTTTATTTGAACTAACAATTGAGGATGGATGAGCAATCGGAGACTGATTTTTCTTTTGCAGTCTGCTGAAGTCTTTGCTTTTTCACATTTTTCTATTTATCTAATTTATGAAAGTTATAGTTGCTGCTGATGAATTGTATTGCGTGTTTTGTAGAATTACTTGATTTAACAATTATTAAATTGATTGGCTGCACGATAAAAAAAATTATTTTTTAGCAAGAAAAATGGTTTATATTTTTTATTTCTTGTACGTTTTTTTACGTATATTCTCCGTCAATGCCACGAGGCCAAGCAGCAAGGAAAAAAACAAATGCGAACTAGCGAAAAAAGCAATTCCTATTTTTTTAGGACAGAATCAGAATCAAATAGACGGTAAGAAAAAATAAGGGCAAACGAGAAAAAAGTCAACTTTCTAAACTCCTAGAGGACGTTGGCCAATGTTCGGCTTGATAAAAACAATATAGTATAGCTTCAGTCATAATTAGTTCCAATTAGTTTCACCTCGCATTCTACTCCTTAGCATAGCATTTCATATTTTTTTCAAGTGCACCCAAGCACGAACCGTGTTTTTAAATTAAAGCTTAATGTTATTTTTACTATCGCAGCCAACAAAGTTGGGCGATAGTTGTTCTCTTTAAACTGGCCAATTTCCCACTTTCTCTTAATCGCCGTACAACAAATTATTCATTGCTTGAACCGCTTCGAGTACTCTGTAATGATTACAATAGACTCTGTCTTCTATTTAACTCAGAGTCCTGTATTTCTATTATTAAGCAATTTTAAACGTCTTGTCTCGTGAATAACATTTTTGCATTCATTTGTGGTGGGGAGTAACTAATTCATACTATTTTTTTTTTGTCTGATTGGTTTTTTTCTGAGTTAATTCCAGTCCTTGTAACAAATGTTGGACCATTTTGCATTTAGTACTGCCAGATATCTTATGAATATCTCTTATCTTTTATTTTAAATTTAATTTGAAATTTTATTTTTAATTTAATGTACTATATTTTTGTGTCGACTGACTTTAGTTGACAGTACACAATTTTAAAGATAGAGTCACCAAACTCGGAAGGTATCTAGCTGGTAAACTCTCTTAACCAGCTCTCCATATTCATTTTTTGACCATGCCCACACCTGCCGGCCCCATGAACTTCGGCCCAAGAAATCTAGACTTACCAAATTTTGAAAGTATGTTAGTGGTAACTCCCCTAAGAGATCGATGAAAAATTGGATGGCCCCGCCTATTCCGATTACCAAAACCGGTGCACCTGATGATGTAAATCGATAAAGCTGTATATCTCGTACTATTTGAATGCTAGTTACCAAATTTTAAAAGGTATACTGCTGCTAACACCCTTCAAAAATCCGGAAAAAAAGTTAGCTCCACACCCACTCGGCACCTGATATCAGATGGTGTTACTTATTAGTATGTCACACTCGGTTAATCCCGAAAGCAACCGTCTCACTTGTTATTATTATTACATATGCAAAATTGTAGTTACAAACTAAGCACTTTAACTTAATGGTGTTATAGTCTCCCTAATGAGCAACATCAAAATAATATGTTCAAACTTACAATAAACATGAATTTTAAATTAATAGTATTTATGAAGGCAACCAATTATTCGCATTTACTAGGATATCACCCTGACTACGGGAAGTTTATAAGACTCCAAAATCGTGTATAAATGGAAAAACTTAAAAAACAAATGTCTTTTAATTTTTTAAATAAAACACACGAGTACCTTAAAAAGTATTTATTATTGAGAAATAGACCAATGGTTGCATACATTTTTCTCAACTTGTGTGTCTTCCGCCAAATTATTACTAAAAATGCAAAATTAAAATCTGCAGCATCATTTTATCATGTCAAAATAAACAATAAAAATTTATAAACTATGCAAGGCAATAAAAATAGCAATAACATTTAACTTCTCAAAATCCATTTTTAATTATTTTTATTTTTTTGTCAATTAAGAGCTGGGACTGATGCCCGATGCTAACGTAACCTGTGTGAAGAACGTTTCACTTAATTGAAATAATCCGATGCTTTCCGCAATATATCCCTCTATATAATGAGTCTATAAGGGCAAAACATATGGATTATTTCGAACAAGAACGTCATTGGTTAAGGTAAGTTTGAAGACTCGTATAAGATAATGTTGGATCGTCATTCTCAAGTATTTCCTTATTATTTTCCAATAAATATCCTTTAAATTTCGTACATTGTTTAATTCTCGAATCTGAAAGAAGAAGCGATTGCACCTTTTGGTTTGCCAGTCCGAAAAATACTTCGCCCTTCGCTTTAAACTTGACTTGAACAGGTTGCTGCTTCGAGGAGCTCTGAATACAATTGAGCAGCTCCTGGTGGCATATGTTGGCTGTTTCTCCGAAAAAGACACCATCCAAATCATTGTCGGGAATCAATTGAAATTGAGGAAGTCCAGCATTGTTAAGGATCTTGCACGTGAATACACACTTCTTCAGTGGGTCTCTGGGATGCGCATATATCCTTGTTGCCACATACCCCACGGGATATATCCAATGTGCTGTGTGAAAATTGGGATTTGTGGGTATAATCTCGCCAATGGAGTGTATGAGAACGTTGGTTAGTTTCAAAGGAAAGCTCTTCTGTTGCAGTGCCGGTATATTATTCGATTTACTTTCATTCTTTTTCTCAAATGCATGATTCGGATTTGAGGCGACGTATTTCTTTGTATTATCACGACTCTCATTCAATAGATGATCTTGTGTGATGGAACTTTTATCGAGTCCCTCATGGAACATGAGTCTCTCAATTAGGGCCAGTCTCTCGGAGCGAGCTGCCGCCAGTTCCACTTGTAAGGCGCAAACTTCATCAACAATCGATGCGTTTTCCTGAAAATATTACATTTTCTTTTAATTTAGAAATAAACAATTAACAAAAACGCTAGCCAACTCTTAAGTTGCATTAATACATGTACTTGTGCATATGTGTATATATATCTGTATAAATGCATGTATAGTTGCTTGACTTACAAACACGAAATTCTTCACTCGACTTTTCAGTTTTGTGTATTTCTTTTGAAAATCAACTTTTTTTACTCTCATATCGGACAAATTGAATTTTATTATATTGTTGTACCGCATTCAGTGTGACCGTATATATAGGTTGCAAAAATACGCAAGTATCATTTATATTACCCGAACACATTCAAAATGAAAATAAATATCTGTAACAGAGGAAAGCATATAATGTGTATGTATATAGCTATACATATTCCTGATCAGCACCAACCGGCAATCGCGATGGACCATAAGAGCTAGAAAATTAAACATTGGTGTACATAGTCTCCACTAATCATACAACATGTTGTACAACTTCAAATCCAGTTAATTTAATTTACTCGATAGCTTTCTCCATCTTGCAAATATAGCATTAAACTGATTAAAATGAAAATTAAATGCACAATTCACACAAAGCAACATCTAGCATTTACAATCCTTTTTGAAGATGCATCGTAATAAGCAATTCACACAAATCGAAGTTTTTGGAACGATATGGGAATTTTTCAAAGATGTGAAACGCTGTTCGCACAAACAACACCTAGCATCTTGCATCATCCATTTGCTCCATCCGCTGTTAGCTCTGAACAAAATTATTGTGCGAATAAATTAAATGAAAATTAATTTGGAGGATTTAGTCGTTTATCTTATTTTAAGCCAATGCATCGAAGTATGGAAATGAATACACGCAACACTAAATAGCTGCTCGCCAGTAATTAGTGTGCTGATTTTGTCTTTCACTTTAAATATAACATTTTGTAATGAAAGTGCAAAGCTGAACAATAGTCACCCAAAATATATATATAATTATCGGAAAATGAAACAATAATTAATCAGCCGCTAGAACCGTTGCTCCGAAAGCAGAAATAAAACCATAAAACAAGCAACAACACCAACAAAACCAACAATTTAACGGACTCTCTGCAGACTCAGGTTCAAAGTAATATTACTGGTGCACAAACAGTGTGAGGAGCAAAAAAAGCGTATTCTTACTCAATCAGAACGGCGGTTTTCTCAACGTGCTGCAGGGAAAGCGATATTTTGCAGCTGTTGCAACGAGTCAGCTTCAGGGCGAGGCCAAAGAGTTTAACTCTGGAAAATATAGAAAATGAGATATATGTAATAATTGAATAAAATATGTAAAAATTAGTAAAGATATTTATAGGTTAAAACTCATATATTTTTTTAATGTATTTTTTAATTTGTTTAGGTAATCATTTTAAATAATTTGATATCTATATTTTGAGAAATACACTTCCGAAAAAAATGAGTTTTCTCGTAAGCATTAAAAATAGACTTCAAATGGATGTATTCAATTACTAATAGACAAGCAATTAAAACACGTAAGATAAGTAGAGCGTAGGTCTAGAGGGAAAGATTAATGTGCTCAGCAACGCAGTAACGCGGAATCGATTTCAGCACTTAGAAATTTAACTATAAACATAAAACCTAGCAAAACACGACGAATAATTACCCTAATAATTGGAAAGGTCATTAATTGGGAGTATTTCGTATTAGGTAATACACCTATATAAGAAATTATAAAAAAAAAATCAATCATTTGCTTAACTTGATTGTGAATCAAAGCAATATTCTCTAGGGGATGTGCCTAAATAACTGCACAATATATATATTTTATTTTTGGTCCAAATTTATAGATTCAAATAGGGTTGAAAGGAGCTTGGAGCGACATTTAGACAGAAGAAGAGGGAATAGGACGTATAAGGAAGCATATCATCACTAAACAGTCATACCAATATTGTCTGCTTAGTGCTAGAAGTAACCTGCTTAAATTGCTGAGTGATGTAGCACAATATCGTATACATACTGTAAAAACTTAAGCATAACTTATAGTTCTTAACTAAATCTCATGAAAACTTTAAGCTTCGAGTTGAAAGTCGTCAAATTGTCAAATGTATTTTCTACATTTCGTCTCAATTTTTAAATTAAAGTCTAATGGCATAATTTTTGGACCCTTTCCTAATCAATTTCCTAGAATTCACTGCATCGATTGATATTTTCTTGTCCAAATGGACAGTCAGAACTTGCAAAACAGTGTAAAGCCAAAAAACTGTAACATCTAATTTCAGAAAATATATATTCAATTTACTTGCGCAATAATTTTATAGTCATATAGCAGCTGTGATTGATGCTTGACGCTGATGTTCCCAGTGTGAAGAGCGACTCACTTCATTGAAAAAATTCCATGCGTTCCGATTGATGCCACTATGTATGATTGGCCTATATAAATGAGAATCGCTTTTTTGGTCCTTGAACAAAACTCCATTTGTTCCGCTTGATGTTGGTCTGCTACGGATACATCGATGTTTGGTATCGATATCCTTAATCGCTATCTTAAGTTGTCACTGCTCAATTTTTTTTCACAAACCGAAACATATAATTTATTTTGTGTTTGTTGGGCACGTTGATATTTTGTATCTGTATTTAATTCATTATTTATTATTCAACGTGAAACGAATTCAAAAACTATCTATGCATGTGCTATATTAAAACATGTACTTATGTGTATACTTATGTATGTGTGAAAAAACTGGAGTGCATTTTCATACATACATAAGCATGTACATAAAAAAATGTATTTTACGAATCGAAGAGATTTAAGTGTTCCATTTATTTATTGCATTCATATGTCTTATCTTAAATATCTAGATGCATGTTTACACTAGGGATAAAAATGCTCACGAACGAATTAATTATAAGTTACGAAGTATGTATGTACACACAAGTAAGGGTACATACATAACTTACATCATGTATATACGCATAAGGACTTCGTATTTTAAAATGTAAGATGTACATAATCCCAAATGTGTTTTTGATGGTTGCATTCGCGATTAGGGAAGCTCACAAGTTCATTATATGCATATATACATTTGTATACGCTTATACATATGTATGTATGCAAAAAGACAAGCGATTACTTTTATTTCCTGTATCAGTTTATGTATAAGACCCTCAGAACACAATTTGAGAAAAAAGGAAAAACTTGTGCACACTCAAGACTAGGTACCCTTGCAGATCGGAGTCTGCTTGATCAAACATTTAATACATACATTTAATTAAAGTAAGTCAAGCGTCGCTTGCCGGATTTACCAAGCAACTCTATAACAAACATAGCTGCTGGAGTCATAAGCCATTTGGCGACTGCACAAAACTAACACAAATAATCAGAGCGCCCAGCGAGATAAGAAATTGACAATCAAAAATGTTTTTGTCGAAAGGTATCGACTAGCAGATACCCTAATTTTCCCTATTATATTTACACCAATTTGAGTAGTTTCATGGGTCTCATTACATTATATATGTATTACAAGCAGAATATTGTGTTTGATTTCGGCTTTGACGGATGTTCTACAATATATAAATTGCTTGAGCCACAATCTAAATCTTGTAAGGGATTTTATCTCTGTCCCACAAATTGGAAATACCAACTAAACTCCGAAGCAAGTAATCCACTTATTTCGCGTTAGAGGCCATTAAAATGTGTGTATTTTTTTTTATAAAATTGTATAAGAATTGGTTTTCTTCTGTTTTACATACATTCAGTTGTATCTTACTGCCTAAGCTAATATATTTGGACAGTTTTCCTGGATTTGTGGAGTACAATTGGCAAAGTTCCTAACAGTTTCATTTTCATATATTCATCTAGAGGATTGATATTTATATTTTAGCAAAAGTTTGCTTGGCTTCGAAGTAAATTTTTGACGGTGCTTTTACCATTTTTTTTGCATAATCAGCAAGAAAGTTGTTTCTGTTTGGAAAAAAAACAACGGCGAAAATAAATAATAGCAAATGAAACACCTCAATGAATACATATAAAATAGGACACGTTCTTATAATGTCAAACAAATACATGTCTCCTTTGTATTCTTTAATTCGTAATAGGTCAGATATTTAACTTCTGAACTTGCTCAAAATTATTTTCAGACCAGTAAATGGCACCTCGCAGTTGTATGTCGTCTCAAACGTTGAGTATAGCTTATAAATTTCATTTTCATCCAGATGTGTTAGTTAGATTTAGTGGATGGCCATGAATTTTAATTAAACTTAGTAAGATTTTTAAGTCCTGCAATCCATTCTTGAAGTTTACATTTAATTGGTCGACTCTTACTGCGTATTCTTCAACTTGAGAAAAATGATTGATATTTAATTCGGATAATATTAAGTTTTTTTCTAATTTGACAAAATAATATTTATGCAATATCGCAAAAAAATGAGAAGTCCATTAAAATTTCTTGGTCTTGGATAATGGTATCTTCTCAAACGTTTATTGTAAATTAAAAATACGTTCCAAACATTTACCTTTATTAAACAAGTGTACTTCCAGGTATAGTAATAGATACGGTTTCCAAATCTCCAACGAATTCCTTGAACTTCCTAAGGGTCACAGCATTACGATGCATTACGCAATGGAACGATGAACAATTAATTTCAGTCTTTTTAAGAGGTCCCAAAGAGCCCTTTTGCTTGCCTGTCATAATAACCGCTCCATCCGTACAAATTGAGCTAAGCTTGTTTTTGTTAAAAAAAAATGATAAGACTTTGCGTACTGTAGTAGACTGTTGTGGATCGAATAAAAATTTAACAGTAACATGACCATGAAGCGAAATCAAGTCAAAGACTTAAAAACATGTCAGATTCTTATGAACACCTGTAACGCTGATATTTAGCCGGCAAATATTATCAGTATCCGTACTAAACGAAGGCGATAATTATTTAAGCAATTTAAAATGTCCAACATAAAAATATCCAAAACAAACCGTCCATTAAAGCGCCGATATTGTCTTGATAAATCGAATGCAACTCGATGTGCACAAGGAGAGTTCTTTGCCGAAATCGTTGTTGGAATCTTCTCGCGTGAAATCCAACTAACTAGAAGCAACGTGCTGTAAACTAGGATTGGTCTGGCGAATGAAGTGTATAACCAATATACTATGTTAGGAGGCATGCCAAACTTGAGCCATAGCAAATGTGTAGTGCAATTGTTTCCTTATGGTATATTCCTATCAAATTTCTTTATATTGAGAATTGTGGATTTCATTGCTGTCGATATTGGTGAAATGGACGAAGTTATCGATAAAGTGAAAAATTGATCTGCGTATACATAGTTTCTTTCTCCCATCTATGGCTTACATTTTCATAATTACATTATTACAGCATAATAATTAATCTTTGTGAAGGGGGACTGCTTTTGCGGGACAGGCGCTAAACCCTGCTTTAAAAATCGAAGTGGAACCGATACGCATCACCACAGTCTCCACTCGCTTTTTGCTGCTTAACAGCACTTTTTCGGTCTTGTGCTCGTCCCAGCTAAGCCCAAGCTAGGTTTGACAAATTGGGCTTTCTGATACTATCTAGTTTTGAACAGGTATTGAACATTTGGGTATTTGATAATACTTACGTGTAGAGGAAGCAGACTGTGAGGGGTAGGTTGGTGTGAGTAGCGTAGTTAGAGGGATAACGGCTCTTTTCCAAGTTGGCATTGAATTGGCTACCCTATTTTCTATTTACTCCTGTTAATAGCACAGAAGGATACGACAGACAGGCAAACGCTACAGACACTGCAGACAGACACAGCAGACGGACAGTCACGACAGACAGACGGAAATCCCAGATACCGCAGCCACGGCAGACGCGAAATATACGAGAGGCACGATCGACGAACAGACACGACGTACGAGGGTATCTACTGATTCCTCATTATAGTTTGTTCATGAGCTGTCATCTCTTTTCAGAAAACCAAGTGTGGGGGTGGATTTGGGTAGGATTCTTCTCAACATCGCAGCATCAGTAGGTGATGCAAATACTCTCTTAGATCTATTCGATTTTGTTCATCTTTGAAAGTTTTCAAATTCGTTCTCTTTTGATTTAGGGGAGCTTAGTAAAAGCTCAAATTCTAAATGTATGTGAGCAGAGAGTGGTCAGGAGTGGTCGTCGCAGACTTTTCAGCTGATCACTAAGGAAGAGTGAGGCAAGAATCAGGATTATGACCTCTTTTCGATTCTTATTATTAATAAATGTGGATTATTTCCCTTGTTGCAGTTAGTAGAGAGTGGGTCAATCCTCGTAGTCGTACCGGTGCTATCCCACTGGGAGTGGTGAGCACTAACATCACAGCCTAATATGAGGCAAAATTGGTCATTCTTGCACTCCAAGACGAGATCTCGTGTTAAATCTGGATGGAGCTACGATGCAAGTTCTTGTTTTACTTTCCTTATGAGCTGCTATAAACTTATAGTTTTTCCTTCCTATTCCGCAAATCTTATCTCCGACTTCCCAAGGGTCTTGGAATTTTAATGTGTCAGCTCCGCCATCAACCTAGCTAGCCATTAGAACAGCGAATGCTGCCCCACACGGATATGTGTCCAGCTCCAGGTATCGCATCGATCTTCGGAGAGGGATCCTGCTTACTGGCTTGTCGACAGAGCGTCTCCAGTGGTCCGGCTCCTTCAAGGATGCGACGCTCCAAATACGAGCGCGAGGTCTACTCGGGACTTCAACAAGGAGCAGTTTCCTTCAAAAGTCTCGATTATGCTTTTGTTAAGATTACCTATATATAGCCCACTCTAGCTCAAGCAGATTTCTGGGAATATATGATATTCCACTGGCAGAGTTAAGCTTTAAGGCCTACTTAAATCTTTGCCAGTTTGTGTTTCTGGGGTTGCGGCTTGGTACACTGCTATCCGTATTTAATTGAAATTTATGTAGGATGATATTATGGTCAGACATAGATTCTTCTGGAGAGAAATGCCAGTTCCTAAGGTGAGGCTGTAGGGTCCGGCTGATCAGGGTAATGTCTAGCACCTCCTCCCTGACTCTAGTTACAAATGTCGGTGACATTGCCAGGTTCTAGATTATATTTACATATATAATCTGTAAGGCACTCACCCCTCATTTTGATGTCGCTGCTGCCCCATATGGTGTGGTGCGCATTGGCATCGCATTCGATGATCATCGTTACCTTCTCTCGTCGGCAGTACTCCACCAGTTCCACTATCTCTGGTGGTGTGCAAGCTCTATCTCCTGCGAAGTATGCCGACACTGATACTATCGGGATTGCGTTTCCACTGGCCTGTACGGCTATGGGAACACAATCTCAGGAATTCTGAAAAGATAGTAAAGTTAATACTCTTGCTCACCATAATACATGCTCTGGGTGCTGGGTCTCTTTGATCCCAGATTACCTTTGAGCTGGCCGTGAATAGGCCTTAAAAGCAATTGTTCACCCATGGCTCCTGCACAAGGACTAGCCCAAGGAGTAGTTTGGTAAACATCCTTGCTAGGACAGCCGAGGCTGCGTTAGCGCGATGATGTTTACCTGGACTAGCCCTGGTTCGATTACCTTTGTCATCTACTAGAGGCTCCAACTGACACGACGATTGGGGCCTGGAGCTGCACCCTATCACCGCTGCTCATCAATTTTACGCCAACTGCTGCCGCCTCCTCTCGCAGCTCTTCCTGTAGCTCCTGTGAGGACATAGAGACTCTTCTTCCCCTAGCGTTACCCCCGCCAACTCCTCGTCTTCCACTAAGTCGTCCAACAAGTCGGACCCTTCTTTGCCGGCGTACGCACCCCCGCAGGACTGCTTGCAACACCCTTGGCCGCCGGGCACACCCTTTTAAGGGTATCCACCGGTGGCATCAGATTATTGCTGGGTCTTTTGCGGCCTTCTTGAGTACCTCCTCGGGACTCAGTCCTTGCTGGAGGTTTCTGAAATACCATTTGACTCTTGAACCACAGAGTTTTCTCCTGTTCGGGTCATCCAGCCCACAGGGTTGACACCTCGGTGGCAGGGACTCCTCCTTCCTCGGTCGCTGTCCAACTTACCTTACAGCCAGACGTGATGGTTGGGATGGTTCGACAACACTACGTTGCCTCGAAGCTAGTAGTAGCGCGATGTGGATGATGGTTTATCACATGTGAGGACCTCCATCCATCCAGGGTTCGGTCATTCATTCATTTTGCGACATTCTCAGCAGGGAGATCCTGCTGTATTTAAAAAATGTTTGAGCTCTTCATATTAGTTCACACGAGATGCAGAGAACTAATTGTCCATCCGGACAGAGATCCGCATTACCCGGGTAAGGCTGATTAGAACAGGCCACATCCGAACCATCCCACAAGTTCCTAGACTAGACTGCTCTTTCTTAGGCTGTCACAAAAATTGGGCAGAGCGCTCTTGGCCAATTCTACCTTGTTCAGCCATTCTACCTGTGGCCTGGCAGATGCGTTTGCGCTTTGTCTCTTGAGAATGCTGACTGCGTTCGTCCTCTCAGCATACGGGCATTTACGCTTTTTGTTGGCATCTAATCTTCCGCACCCACTCCAACTGGAAATTCAGCTGCACGAGACCCCTCAAGGATATGGATGTTACAGAATTCTTAACAATTAACACCAAAGTCTTGGTAAACGGACCCGCTGATTGCTTTTGTTGGTTTGGAACTTTGGTCATGTTTTAAAGCTACAGAGTCCGCAGTCTTGTCGGGTGATTCCCACGAGTAGCGGTGAAAAGCCTTCCATCTGCTCAGAGATCCGTGCTATACAGGTACTGCTTAATAATAGCGGAGGTCGCCAGATATCCGACATGTTCCGTGACAGACTGGACTATTTTCGGAAATCCAGCCAGGCTCATTACCGTCACGGATTGTATTGCATTTTAGTTCGGCCTGTTCCCTCGAACCCTTGTGTGACCCCTTGCCAAGAACATGACTATGAGACAGACCTCGCCCGAAGTGCATGGCATTAGTCTTTGCTAGCATCAGTACCTTGCGGACCGTTGGCACCCTCGTGGATAGTTCAGTTGAGGATTTTGTAGACCAATCGAGTACCGTAAAAAATGTTTGGAAAAATGCCGGAATCTTTACCGTAACTTTTATATCTCAATGTTGGTATGCTGTTTGAGGTTGGTAGTTTGTTGTTAAACAAAGAAGTCTCGTTGGCATTATTAACCTCATATCCCAAAGACTGACACCGTGCGTTTGCAGTTGTTTTAAAATGCAAACCATTTGTGTTGCGATCTTCATCTTTTGCCAGCAAACGCATATTTATGTGGTCCATTTCAGTTTAAACACAAAAGACAGGTCTGACGAGGTTGTATGGTACATGACCTGATTAATGGTCTGCATAGTAAATACTTTGCTGTCAACATATATCCGGAGTTCAAAAATTGATTTCTGACTAGTTTTTTCAGATGCGGCGAATCCTCAAACACAAAAATTTAATGATTTAAATTTTGAACCAGCTCTTTTTTTTTTAAACGCATATACAGTGTCTCAGACCTTATTTCAACCAGTGTCTAGCAAAAATTTTAATTGCCTGTCATTAACTAATTATACATTATTTTTCAAAATTCCAAAGACCGATGGAAGGTACATATATTAACCATCAAAATGAATATATGACTTCAATAAGCTGGGGTTTCCCCACCTACTTGGTAGGGTTATGTAAAAAAATACCTTAATTTATGGTCAAAGCTTATTTCGAACAGTTGCAGTTACTGTTACAGTTACTGTCGCCACACATAATTCCGTCCGTCCGAATGTTGAATTTGGACTCATCTGCAAATATGACTGTGTTCCAGAACTCTAAATCCTTGTCCAAGGGGTTTTGGCGAACGTCCAATACTGAGCTGAATCCCAAGAACCTAAAGGCAACAGTCAAGCATGGCGGAGGGAGTGTCATGGAATGGGCATCTATCTCGGCAGCCGGCGTCGCAATTTTGGTGTTTATTGAACAACAATGGACAAGAGTGTGTACCTCAATATATTAAAGGAAAATTTCCTACAAAGTGACGAGAATCTAGGAAATCGACGTACTTTCCGGTTCTACCAGGACAACGACCTCAATCATAAGTCCGGAAGAATACAGTCCTGGCTTATCTGGAACTGCCCCCATATGATAATTCCACCGGCCCAGTCTCCAGATTTAAATGTTATTGAAAATTTGTGGGCTCTGCTGGAAAATAACATCCGGAATCACAGCATATCCAGCAAACAGGATCTCAAAAATGATCTCCTGCATGAGTGGAGCAAAATCAGCGCAGAAACTACCCGGAAGCGGGTATCTTCCATGAATAATAAGTTAAGAGAGGTGGTTAAGGCTAAATGATATCATACTAAGTATTAACACTTTTACATAAGCTTTAATACGGCAAATATGTTACATTTTTAAGACTGTTCGAAATAAGATTTGACAAATATTTTGGATATGTTTTCAGTTTTTGACTAATTTTAATTAATTTATTACTATTTTAATAAAAACTAAAGTTTCTTTTTCAAACATAATATAACATGAAACAAATTGGCATTTAAACATTTTGCGCTTGTTTCCTTGCTTAAACTTTATAGCAATTTAATTTTTTTGCTAGACACTGGTCGAAATAAGGTCTGAGACACTGTACATGTTTTTTGTATTTGAATTATTAAAATTGATCTTAGCTTAATGCTAGGTTAGGTAGGTTAGGTTAAAACGGTTGTTAGCCCGAAGCTTGACACACATAGGCCATGTTTGGCCCGTTGTGATGCCGTATGGGATCTGGGGTAGATTTCTCCTACACTCGTGTATTAAAAACGTCAAAAGGTCAGAGATTTGACCAGCCAGTTGCGTTTATAAATTTTACAATCCTGGCCGGTCTCATGTTCTCTAGCTCTGATAGGCTAGTTAGGGAATAACTTCCCAGGATTGCCAGCCATTTCCTGGCAAGTGCTGGGCAGAAGCAGAAGAAGTGGTAATATAGTCCCTTTCCTATCTAACTCATCAGCCTTACAGTTACCTTCAATGTCCTGGTGTCCAGGAACCCATATCAGACTAATAACATGCTGCTTAGCCATCTCATGCAGAGATTTGCGACAACTTGTTACTGATATCGAATATCGCGCTAATAGATTTGATTGCTGCCTGGCTATCAATATATATATTGACATTGCTGGGGCTGACTTTGAGCCTTGTTAGGCAATCTAGTGCTTCTAGCAAGTACTTCAGCCTGAAAAGCACTGCAATGTGTCGGGAGACTGAATGATAGCTGTATATTGAGTTGCTCAGAGTAGACTCCGCCTACGCGGTTGTCTAGCTTTGAGCCATCTGTGAAGAAGGTCACGGCTGCCGGTGGTCTGGGAGTACCATGGGTCCATTCCTCCCTTGTGGGGAAATATGTGCTGAAGGGTGTTTTTAGTTGTATTATTGGCACGCAGTAGTCTGTTTTCGAAGGGATGTTTAATTTCCCTTCTAAGATAGAGGCATGTCCTGTTTTCTGAGCAATCCAGGTTAAGAATTCTCTGTCTAATGGCCATGAGTGTTGCGTTTTCTATGCCTTGTCTTTCCAGACATGGAATGTCCAGGATGGCGTCTAGTGCCTCACTAGGTATGGTACTAAAAGCTAAGATATGCACAGCCCTACACTGAACTTTTTTGAGTTGATTTTGGGTGGTTTGCTTTTTTAGGCAGGGTCACCATACTGTAACCAAAAAGTATTGGTCTTACAATGGATGTGTACAACCATTGAACAATATTTAGGACATACCCCATTTGAGCCCATTGATTTCCTACACGTGTAGAAGGCGATTGTTGCCTTTTTAACCCGTGTTTGAGTATTAAGGTTCCAGTCTAGTTTCCTATCCAGTGTCAAACCAAGGAAATTGACACGGTTGTTGAATGAGAGAGTTATATTATTTAGTCGATGGGGACAAGAGGAGGGACTTTTGTAATCTCTCGTGAAAAGAACAAGTTCCGTTTTATTGGGGTTAACACTGCAACGAACCTATTTACTTGGTCGTGTTCTAGCTAAGGTAAAACTCAGTCGAGCTGCGGGTTCAAGCAACAAATTTATATTACGTTTGCAATATTTAATACCACAGTGTATATATATATATATTAAACTTGCTTTATTTGATCGCACTTATTTGAAATCACACTTTGTTTTCTGATCGCTTAATTTCTACTCGTTCCGTGGCGTCTCGCCACACATCGGTGTCCGTGATCGGTTTGATTCGAGCTCCTGTGCGCCAGAATCTGCCCCAGGCCCTCCGCCCGCCAGCTCCGCAAGCCCAGGATCTCAGTCTGCCCGCCAGAGCTTTCGTACAGCACTCCTGATGCTCACCGGGACTAGCGATTCTTGTTCCCCAAGGCTTGACCCTAGTACTCTTGTGAGGATTCGCGTGTCTCACTCTCTGGCTAATCACAGACCAAGCCACGCTTGCTTCGCTTGGTTCCTTGCGGATATCACTTGTTCACAATTCAAGCGTGGCAAGGATATACGTTTCGCACCTAATTTCAGGACCTCGAGGTCCTGTGATCCTTGTGTTCAGTTGAGTCCTTTATGTCTCGCGTTGACTTCGTATTTGTGACCGACTCACTTTCACTTCTGCACAGATCGATTCTCACTCGCTTGTATGTTCGCGCAGACTCGCGTATATAATTTCACCGCTTCGCATGTTTATTTGCACAGCCCAGCCTTGTGCTGCGGCGCTCCTTTTATAGGCCTTGGTTGGCCACCTTTTGCCGGGACTGTCCCACGGTGGCCTGATCTTCTGGTAATTTTCCACTGCTCTTTTGCTGGGGCCAGCCATTGTCTGCCGTCAGTGTGAGTATGGATAACAGTATTGCTCCCGCAATACTCCTCACACACTAACGGCAGATGTCCTGATGGGCATGTGTGTCAGACACGTTCAAATGGCTGAACACCTGCGTTAGAAAGAGAGAGGGCGAAAGAGAGAGAATTCGCCGCAACTGTATCTCGGCCTGACAGACAGTTATTGTGAGGGGCGCATATAATATTGCCTACATGCTGGTGGCCATTCGCATGCACATCCATGAGCATACACATACATATATATTTATGATCATAAACATACATATACATGCATACCCACACGTGCATGGCCATATGGCTCCTCACAACACCCAAGCCACACACAGAGTTTGGGGGTATTGCCCCCTGAAGATTACCGCAACGTCATCTGCGTATGCAACAGTTTGGAAGCCGTGCCCCTCCATGTCCCGTATCAATCTATTTATCGCTATGTTCCATAGAGGTGACAGGATGCCTTCTTGTCGCGTACCTCTGCTGACATACCTGGAGAGAGTTGACGATCCAAGTGTAGACATCACAATCCTGCAAGTGAGTAATTGATTTCAATCCCCAGGTCCAGCAGAGTTCCAGTTATCGCCGCTGGAATGACATTGTTGAAGGCGCCTTCAATGTCTAAGAACGCTATTAGGGTATACTCCTTATAGAGTAGAGATTTCTCTATAATATTGACTACAGAATGAAGTGCTGTATCTGTAGATCTGCTCTTCCTGTAGGCATGTTGGGACTCCGACATAAGCTTGGAGTCAATGGATGCTGTGAGATGGAAACTTATGAGTCGTTCCAGAGTCTTTAGCATGAAGGATGACAGACTGATGGGTCTGAAATCTTTGGCGCTGGTGTGCGATGGCTTCCCGGCTTTGGGTATGAAAGTTATTTTAGACTGGCGCCATGTCGGTGGGATGCGACCAGTCTTCAGAATCTTCCCAAAGATTTCATGTAGCCAGTTTATGGCTGTATTGCCCGCCTTCTGTAATTGGACTGGACTTATTTGATGTGGGCCTGGGGATTTAAACGGCTTGAAGCTGTTTACTGCCCATTTTATGTTTCCCTTGTGTATAAGAGATTTTAAAGATGTAATCTCTATACAGGTGGTTTCTGTGCACCTCGAGGACTGCTCGGAGCAGCCAGGGAAGTGCGTTTTAAGGAGGATGTCCAGTGACTCTTCACTGGAGACCAACCATGAGTTATCAACTTTTTTCAGATAACCTAGTGGGGTGGTTTTCGATAGACATTTTTTTGAGCCTTGCAGCTTCGTTAGTTGAATCTATATCTGTACAGAAATCTCTCCAAGATTTCCTTTCAGCCCGTATGGTGGCTTTTTCGTATTCCGCCAGAGTTGACCTGTATTGAGACTATTGAAGATCGTTGTTTTTCGCTGAATTGAAGAGACTTACCGCTGTGTTGTCGCCATTGCTAAAATGATGGAGAAGAAAAATACTTAGATGTTTTTTCGCGAGGATGCAGGTACGTGTTTTACCTTCAGTTTGAGCTACAAAGAGCTTGTGGTTTTTACTTCCTAGTCCGCAAACCTTGCTTCCGATTACCCAAGGTTCTTGGATTAGTACTATGTCATCTTTGCCACCAGCCAGGCGGAGCATCAGGGTAGCAGATCCTGCTTTACAGTGTTGGATGTTTATCTGCAGTAGTCTCAAGGACATCCGGAGACTCCACCCTCACCACCGTATTGTTGCTGTCCTCTTCATCAGACAGCGTAAAGTCGTCTTCGTCCAACTCGTGACACATGGCCTCAAGGCCCCGAGTCAGAGTTGACGCGTCCGACGTGTAGCCAGGCTCCAGCTCATCATCGGTTGCTCCGATCTCCGTAGGACGACCCTGTTCAGTCGTCTTGTTACAGACGACAGGGTCACCTCCGGCCGTCGCATCCGATTTATATACCTTTAGCCGATGGCAAAGTTGAGCTCGCCTCTGGCGGCTTCATTGGGGGCCAGTGATTCTTTGTTGAGAATCAACACTGCCTGATTTGTTGGCCCATCCGTGGCCTCAATCTTCACCACCCTCCGTGGGTGGGTAAAGAAGGATTGCATAATTGCAATAAGTTTAGCACCTGGTCCGGTTCCTTTAGTGAGGCCGGGAGCCAGATGCGAGCACGAGGTCTACTCGGGACTTCGGTCCAGTCGACAGCGACCAGCTTTGCCCCAGGGTAGACCTCGCCGACTTCTGCTACAGCTGCTTTATAAAGCTCCACCGAGCATACGTCTTCGCAAGCGATGGAAGCAGCGGACAGCTAAAGCTCTTGCCACCCACTTCCACTGGTTCTTGGGCATTCTCCTGTCCTTATTGCATTTGTCGAGGATCCCTATAAGGATCCTCTCCTTGGCAATCTCGGCGAAAGATTTCCCTGGCCACACCTTGGTCCGTTTTGCGACGGGTCCCTGCACTTCCTGAATTTTCTCGCTACGGCGCTGGTATTTGGCAATTCGCCTTTCTCACCCGCTCCTGCCGGAAGATTGGCTGCACAAGTGTTCTACCTTTCTACCAAGGAGACGGATGTGGCAGGGTTTTTGCCAATTGCACCCGAACCACTGGCTAAGCAAACAGGTTTTTCAACAAATTGTGCCTGTGTTTCGTTTTGGTCAGGCTTTGGAGCCACTGCCTCCGCTACGTGCTTGTGATTGCTCTCTACCGGTTTTGGTCGAGTACCGATCTCTTTCTGGTTTTTTGTTTTGTTTCTGGAATACATTTTGTTTCCCACGAGCTGCGGAGAAAAAGGGGTCCACCTGCACAGATATCGGCGATGTGCAGGTAAGGCTAAATAATATCGGAGATCACCAGGTATCCGATATGCTCCGTAGACGACTGGGCTATTTATGGGCCCCCCGCCAGGCTGACTATTGGCACCATGCTATTACCAGTGCGCACCCTCGTGGAGTGTTCAATTGAGAAATATTTGCCAACCTAACTTCATGCTAGTTGTTTCAAAATCAATTCGAAATTTTTGATTTCGCGGGCCCGCATCGGAATCGATGGCACAAACGGGGTATTCCGCATCGTGTATTAAAATGCACAGTTAGAACATCCAATCTGCGATTAAAATCAAAAAATACTGGCAGCTCCCACGATTTCTTGCATTGCTACTTGCACTTAGCTTTTCGGGCTATACCACTGATTAGTCAAACATTATCACACACACTTTGTCTTCATCTACTAACTAGAAATCATGCATCATAAGTTCGAAAGCGACTTCCAAGGTCTATCAAGTTTGCATAACTACCTTTGCAAAGTTGTTAAGCTAGGTAAAGGGAAGACTCTTTTATATAAGTGGTGGTATGCTCGTGGGCCAGAGCATTATGGCAAATGATGTACGCTATATATTATCATGACGCCTCCAGTAACGGACCGCGGCTTGTGGCAGCTACACACGAAGGTGGCGTTTTTTTTAGCACGGACAAAGCTTTGCCGCGACTTATTGTTAGTAAGGGGCGAAACTTGTTGACTGCTAACTTGACATGACCGCCTTACCCGAGATATCTGCAGTCCACTTACTGGTGAATTTTGGCCGATGTAATTTAATCATCATCTTTGGCGGAATAGCGCTCGCTTAAATAGCGGACGCTGCACTGTTAGTTGCGTGTACCATAACGTCTGCTTCTTTCCGACTGCAAAGCAGATACTTTACAGCTCTTTGGCATTCTTTACCCTTTGGTCTTTTCTCGCCGAATTAGTGCTACCTTCCGCTTAGTTCGACCCTTCTATCAGGTTTACTGCACCTGATCCCCGAAATACGTGAGCAGTGACTGTATTGTCTTCTTCTGCATGATTGCCTCGATGCCGTTGCTTATCTTGACTACTGTCAACTCCGTCAGGGATCTGACCTCAGTCCTTTTGCTTCTTCTTCCTTTCTTTTACGCTCGAATTCGTGGCCTTTGTCTGTTTAGGACAACTCGTAACGCTCATCTGTTGCCCTCTTGCCATCCATCCCTTTCGTCGGTCACCTCGTGCGTCACTCGTCTCTCCACTCATTCCCATATTCAAATCTAACTCTACTGGGCACCTTTCCTGCATTGCGTCACTGTACATCTCTGCTATGCTATCAATAAGAGCAATGGTTGGTGGATAGATCAACTAAAAATTAAAATCATTCTCAAACTCACGGATCTTGGATCCGAGCTTAATAAAGCTATATCTTTCTATTATCCTTCGTGTACCTCACAAGCCAGTTGTGTTTGTTGGGGGGCCAAGGAATGGGCATGGTGAGGCAGTGCTTGTTGCGGTACTAGCGAGGGATGTCGCGACATTTCCAGTGCCTTAAGATGGGTTGAAAATTGCAGTTGGGGCTTTATCGCCCATATCAGTTTCTTTCTTCGGCACGGTGTCTGCTTCCTTGCTTAGAGCAACACCCTTGGATTCGTTCCTCGCCTGTTCAGTACCTCTATTGAGAGTTCAATACTTGTTAGTTGCGGTTGTCTTCAATTAATTGGGTCCCATTGTTGTTAAATCCCTTAGTTATTTTTGCAAGCAGGGAGGCCAGTTACGAGAGGTACTTCTCTGATAAAAACTGTTCACGTCTCCCATTAGTTGCCTCATATGAAAAGCAGGGAGCACTGAGATCAGGTTGTATAGTATCGGTAGCTTAGGTGTAACTTCACCTTTCCAAGTACACGGATATTTCAAGTTTTAGCTCTTATATGCCAGTTATAACTACTTTACATAGAATCCCACTCAAACTTTTTTTTTAGTTCAACCCAATGAAAAGCTGTTTTCCACATCACTGGATAATACGGGGTGACTAGGGTGCTCTGACTGTCCCGCGGAAAGCACCTTTGATGAAAATAATAGAAGTTTGCTTTTATTGCAAGACAGCTGAGTGTACAGTTCGGTGTTTTTAGACAGACTACGCTGTATTCAATAGAATTAAAGGTGTTAAAAACCGAAAATATTTATAAATATCGAAGAACTAATTTAATATGTCTGACTTATATTCAGACTGTGACTGAATGTACTAAATTGTTAAAAAAAATGTCATATACATTAAAATAATATTTTAAGCTTAAGTGAAGGGAAGTTTACCTTCACGACTACAATAAACTAAGAAAGCATCTCTCAGAATATAGTTTAGCTAAAGTTATGAATACATTTCTTCCCGTTTCAGGTTTGTTATTATGATTCGAATTCCTGAGGATGATTTCTCTGAGGACAATAAGGCATCTTCCCAATTAGAAATGAATCATCAAAAAGACACGTCTGGAAAATCGCATTACCATATTCCAATATCTCCGGAATATTGTCCAGAAACGGTTAAGAATATGTGCTTTCAAAAAGATGCAATTCCTAATAATACGTCATATGCGTCCCATATTGTAAAGGCTAGTTCGCCAGCTTCAAGCGTAGAAGAATCTGCTTTTAATCCAGAGTTTAGAAATCAAATACAAGTAACTCAAGGTCAACACAATTATACAATGACCCCCAGCGGCGATATTAACTTTTACAGTTTTCACGATTTGATTTCTGATCCCGAGAAAACAATTTTGTCAGATGCTGAAAAGTTGCTCAGATCGAAAGAGAATGATATGTACAGCAATGAATATAATCACATACATGATGTATTTGCCATTCGTAAATATTATCATCCTCTTTTTGCTCATGGCATATGTCGCTGGCCTGGTTGTGAAATGGATTTAGAAGATATTGCCTCGTTTGTGAAGTAAGTGATTGAAAATGATAACTAAATATATATATTTGCTTTGCTATTAATAAGATAAATATAATAATAGTTATACAGCATTAAAAAATATCAAATAGGTGCAAACAAGGAGAAGAGAATAAGAAAAGTACTCCGTACAAATTTTTTTTAGTAACATTTATCGGTGTCTTATGTTGTTTTTATCATTTTGAAAATATTTCACGACTGAATTTTATACTAAGCTGTTTATTTATTTCGTGTACATCGAACACTCACTTTTCTAATTATGAATACGAGACAGTATACATATTATGTGAATATTATTTTTCTTGTATTTATAGAGAATATTTTTAATTTATATATTTTTATCTCTTTGGCAGGCATCTAAATTCGGAGCATGCATTAGATGACCGATCTACAGCCCAAGCTCGGGTACAAATGCAAGTTGTTTCTCAATTGGAATCACACCTACAGAAAGAACGAGATCGCTTGCAAGCTATGATGCATCACTTATACTTATCAAAGCAGCTATTATCACCATCGAAAGCGGATCGGAAGGTATTTTTTCACGTCTTAACAATCCTAAATTAATAATAATAAATTAATTATGAACCGCATGAGTATAGATTCATTCTAACTTTTATGCGGGCAGAAAAAAATATGCAGTTATGTCAAAAGCAACAGCAAACTTCAGAGGATGAAACTAAAAGTTGGCTTAACTGACATCCTATTAGGCAATAGGACAATCTTTCTTGGAAACTAGACGTATGACATGAACACTAACGACGACGCAATTGTTAGGTGGAAGCAATCTTCTTCGATTATCCTGTCCCGCACTCTTATCTGCCTCTTCAGTTGTTTCTGCGTGCTCCTGAGGAGTAGGTGGATATAATTTTATACGCTTGTTCGAGATGGTCCTTCGACTTGCACGCTTATTCCAGCTACCGAGCCTCAGCTAGCAAGGATAGCCAAGCCGCATCTACTCCTTGTCGATGCTTGCTGCTAGCGTGCATAATGCATGACCTACATTCGAATCGAATCGATTCCTTTCCTTATATATGTGTTCAAAAAGGGACTTCATCTATCTTTACTTTAGAGGTGTTTAATTTGGGGGTTCTGGCACTGGGGGCCGCAGCAAATAGATCCCTCCTTTAAAAATTCGGTACAAATAAATTTAGAGAGCTATTCATTCGCCCAAGTTTGTTTACGAATCAGGTGCGATATTTTTATGATTGTTGGCTTCGTGTTTGGGTCGACGTAATTGAGCTGCTGTTGGAGATTAATTTGTACTACACTATTGCTTTCATGTAGTTCTGATATCAAAATGTCCGTCCGAAGGCAACCTAATCTAAATATGCTCAAATTAATTTCTTGTAATTATAATATTATCTTATATATATTATATTCAATAGATATCTAGCGGCCGACGTGCAAATAAAAACTAGAAAATTGGAATTTCTCGTTTTTATATTGCTCGTCTAGTCTGGTAGACTCAAGAACATAATGAAAAATTGTATGGGATCGGAGATTTCAAAATTTTAAGATTATATTTTTACAATTTCATGATACCCTATTTACCCATTTTATACTTGTGCATTCATTACATTTTTCACCCACAATTTTCTTACCTTAATTACATATTTTATTTGTAGGATGCTCCTGGAAATGATATGAATTTCTGCAGTGGAACAACTCCAATCCTAATAAATAATGTATCTCGAACTCTATATCGGTCACATTCCCCAAGCTCTGTAAATCTTCCAATTGTTAACTCTGGTAGTTTGTCGTCGATGAAAAAAGGAACCATGAAAAAAATACTTTTTCAGTAACTGGTGGTAAGTCATAGCCTAAAGTATGTTAAAAATTTTAAAAGCATAAAATTCATTTTTATATTTTAAACTTCAGCGCATAATAATGTTCGGAATGCCAAGTCATCAAATCAAATATAATATCCAACGCAAAAAAAAATATATAAAGAAAAATAAGTGGGAGATTGAATGCCGGATGTCACCGAATACGGAATATCATTTTAATTTAGCTGATAATAAATGACAATGATGGAGCTGCAGTGGGTGGAAATGGCTTGACAAAGACTAAAAAAGTCGACCCTCCCAGCAGCCACACAATGTTAGAGATAATTTTTTCAAAAATTACTAGCAATCGCTTCCCATGATTATTATTCAAATTTTCGCCAAAACGCAACCCACCTCCACAAACCGTGATAGCCCATGTCTCCCACAGTTTTAGATCTGAAGTCACCAAATTTAAAAGGTGGATTAATAAAAGCTTAATCAGCGACCAAACAAAAAAAAAATTAATATGTCCAAATTTGACCATAAAAAAAGGCCAAAGCACATATCTCACACAATTGATGAGCGAGATTAAGAAATGTAAAAATTTCCTGTCTCGCACATTTCCGTCCCCACCCAGCGAAAAGCAAATTGCTTCCACAATCTTAAAGCTTTTGTCATCGCATTATATTAAGAGGTTCTGCTGGCCTCGCAGTCCTCATATCATCATATTGAAGAAGTAGCTGATTTGGTGGTAGATGTTTATCTGCAGAATTGTCAAGGACATCTTGTTTCTCCACATCTATCACTTTTATGTTGGCCTCAGCTTTCAAATCAGAGACAGAGTCATCGTAGACTCCGACTTAGACAGCTAACGAGGATGCTTTTCTCGTCTCCCTATAGGATGCCTTCTTTCTCTTGCGAAAAGTGGGACTGTCTTCGATAGTTGGACGCTTCGAGCACGTATCCAGATTCTCATTCTTTCTGATATCCAATTTGTAATTCTCTGTCGGTGGTACCTGACTCTCCACGGATCTGTGCCGCGAGTTGTTGGCTTTGGATTCTCCGCCGTTTCTTCGTTAGGATGAAAAGTGGCGACCACTTATCTTGGTGACTTCTGAGGAGGACGTCATATATCTAGACAAATAAAAAATTATATAAGACTAAAATTAAATAGAATAAATAGTCGTAGTAGATCATCGATAACTGGTCCATAAGATCAGAAATGGGCTATACTCCGGAAATAACTTGAACAGACTTTGGGACAAAACCTCTAAAATAAACTTTCTGTGTTCTAAGAGTGAATTAGTTTGAGATCCAAAGAAATTTGCAAATCCCAGAAGATGAAGTTTAATACAATTACAGAAGAAATTAATTCATATAAATTACTTGTAGTAGATCTATATTTCATGAATGCTAAAGAACATAACTGCACGTACAGTTCAAATAGCACAGTCCCTTACCACAAAACCAGGTGGGCTTGATAAGCCCGGCGAAATTACTATTAATGGCTTCAAGATCCTCAAATAATGAACTCTCAGGGAATTCTCGCCTGTATCGTTATACAAACGTCGGGACATTTTTGTAATTAATTTTCATTAAATGAACTATTTTGAATTCTTTTGATGAACTCTTATGATTGTTTGTCATTTTAACCAGGCTGGTTAACCAGCCTAGATATGATCAATAGGACTGGTGTTCTAGAGTGCTCCTAGCTTCTGCAATGGTCAATAAGCATTTCTTGAACCAAATATGGAAATTTTCTATGGAAATAAGCATGTTGGCAGATCATACTTATTTAGATTACTGACAATATTTTCTTAAAGTACATTCACCTTGAAAAAAGCACATAATATAGGAATATCTTACATATTTTCCTGCAGCAAAAATACAAATCTATTATATTTTACATTATTAATATCTATTATTACAAATTATTTATTTTCTAGGTCTTCCGTACATGCTAGAAAGAGCAGGACTTGATGTACAGCATGGTAATGTATTGAATTAATGTATCTTGACCCATTTGATTTGCTATCAACTTTAATAAAAATAATTAGCCATAGCTAGTCTTACTAATTTCAAGCACATTTGCTTTCCAAATGTCCTATTTTGTGTAAACATTATTATTTTTTAATTAAAACAATCAAATTGATTTTTCGTTTAACCATTTTTTTTTGCAAAACGCTTGTGTGCCATCTCAATATAAAGTCGTAAAACTTCGATATTTTTCCCAAAATAATTTAAGTAAGAGTTATTCAATGCTTAAATTTATATTTAGGTTAGGTTAGACGGTTGCCGTCCATAAGGTCGACACACATATTCCACCACAGGCCCGTGTGGGATCTCATTCCATTTCTGTAGCACTCGTGTGAGCTAAGATCAAGAGGTGCTCCAGCGAGTTGCCTTTATAAATTTCGCAATTCTGGTCGGTCCTATATTCTCTATATATTCTCTCTGTGATAGACTTGTTAGATAATGGCTTCGCAGGGTAGCGAATCTTTTCCTGGCAAGTGCAGGGCAGAAGCAGAATAAGTGTTCTGGAGATTCTAGATCCTCTTCGTCTGTGCAGCTTCTGTTGGCATGAATACCATCTAGCCAGTGGCCGGTTAGAGCACTGATTTTTGCGGAGTAGTTTGTGCGATTTAAACTACACAATTTTCTTCTTCACCCATATTAGGCTGATAACACGCTGTTTACCTATATCTTGCAGTGATTTGCTTCAGCATGTTACGGATATATAGAATTTGTCGCGGTAACCGCTGCTTGGCTATAAATGTATATATTTATATTGCCTGGACTAACCTTAGATCTCTTTAGGCAATTAAGTGATAGCTAGTACTGTTCCAGGAGACTGAAGCAGAGTAGACACCTTCGCCAACCCGATGTTCAAGCATTAACACATCTGTATAGATGATAACGGTTGCCGGTGGTCTGGGCATATTGTGAGTCCGTTCCTTCCTTTGGGGGAAGTATGTACGAAAGAGTGTTTTTAGTTGTACTACTGGCACACAGTAGTCACTAGAATAGATGCATGGTATTTCTTCTGAGTAGTCCAGACTAAGGATTATCTCAGTCTTATGGCCGTAAGTTATAATTTTCAGACCAATTCTCGTCGACCGTTCGAGCGTATACACCGTCAAATTTGGTAGGCGGGTTCGTCCGATTGGCAAACGTTCTTTTTGTTTTTTTTCTTATCGGGAGAACGTTTATTTCTACTGAGGGACAAAGCGGGCGGAATCCTCTGGACCGTAGCTCTTTCGGGGTGGGGTGGGTTGTTGCATAGTCTCAGTAGGGACAACATAGCTTTAATTTATGCTCTAAGCTACAAGGGGAGACGATACTTCTCGAAGAGTTCGTTTGGGTTCACAACTCCCACAAACGATTTATGAACTAGACCAATTCACTTTATAGTAGGCTGTCATCTGTTCAGGGTGTCTTGAAAGGGGCGAGGTCTGAAGTGGTAGTCGACTCTCGCGTTCTATACTCTAACCCAACCATGATCATCGAAGCGCAGTTAGTCGAAGATACCCTATAAAAAACTTGTCCTAACTCTTATACTATACTTATACTACCATGCCTCCCAGGAACGTTAACGATTTTAGCACTTTGTTTGCGCTATCAGCTTTTTGATAGCTTTATGTTCCAATTAATAACTTTATTAATATATTCTTAGACTAGAAGCCAAACGCTTAGCCTTTCTATCAACTATTAAAGATTTGAAGCCAATTGCTAAATCTTTTCACAACGAGATTACCGAACGATAAGCTAGAGCTATGCGAAACGAATGAATAGCTGCAGCAGCCGGCCGATCAGCGAACGCACTTGATCGAGAAAGAGAGAGCGCTGCACAAAGAGAGCGCTGCACAATGAGAGCGCTGCTAACGCTGGCTGCTGCAACTCAAACTGTACTTAACACAATGTGCATATGTACTTAAGATTAACAACATTTAGATTAGGCCACGCAGGGCTCCAAATTCAAACATATTAGAGCTTCTGATCAATTATAGTTCTTTGCTGCTGCTGCTGCCAACATACTCCCCCGTTAAAAGACTCCCTTTCAACAGAATCCTTAACAGGCAGCAGGCACAGCTTGTTGACAGCTTCTTGCTAGCCCGCCCTTTGTGGTCTTCAAATGAGCCACTTGCGCAACGCCACCTCTGTTTGGAATTGCCGCAAGCTCTCTAAATCGTGGCCAAATCATAGGAAGCGGATTCTCGTCCTTGTCGAGGACTAAGTCATCCACCTGAAGAGATCGAGTCGTAGATCTCCATCTAGCACGACGTTGCAAGAGTGCAAGACACTCCTCTCGCCAACGAAGCCCAAAGAAATTATGTACGTGGATGACTCGCTGCAAATCATCAAAAGGGTTGCAGTCCATCCTCGTTAGGTCCGGTTCCAGAATTGTTGCCGGAGTTAGCACATCGAGGTCATTTATGGTCAACAATGGAGCATCTCCATCCACTTCCATGGGCTGCATTGCCTGCTCCGTGTCAGCAGTTGTGGCTTCTGCTGCTCCCGTCAGCTGATGATCCTGCTTGCTGTGCTCCTCTAGAGAATTCTCCTCGCTACTGTTCAAATCAACGCTGCAGCTGTCAACCTCCCAACATCGTCGAGCAATCTCATCCAGTCGATCTTCAACAGTGGGGAAGTCATTCAATGCGGAATTTGAGACCAACAATGAAGTTTGGCTAAAACGTTGACCACCACCTGCGACTACCCAGCCAAGACGAGTCTTTTGTAACAAAGGTAGTCCAGGTACGAGCCTAATCTGACCGACGCACAGCAAGTCAAAGAACATACTAGCTCCAATCAGCAAATCCACACGATGAGGTTTGTAAAATGCGGGGTCAGCTAGTCGTATGTTGGCTGGAATGTTCCAATTTTGTATGTCAATTGCAATGCCGGGCTGACTGTCCGTAATGGTAGGTGAGACCAAAGCTGTAAGTGAATCGGCATAGTCCGATGCTTGAGACTTGAAGCAAATTTCCACCGTATGACCTTCAGTACGAATATTAGTGTCACCGAGACCAGACACTATAGTTGTAGATCCATTTTTTTTTAAATTGTAACTGTTGCGCCAAGCGAGAGGTGACCAGATGCAGCTGAGAGCCCGAATCCAGTAAGGCTCTGCATGGAAGGAATAGGCCCGAACGACTTTTCACTAGAATGACAGCCGTCGCCAGTAGCACGACTTCTGATGATCCATCGTGTCCACCAAGAGAAGCAGAAGCTGATGGTGAAATGAAAGACGAAGCCGCAACGAGAGCAGAGTCAGATGATCCATTGGCGGGCTGCTGGGAGAGGGTGTCATCAAAGTGCAGCAGGTTATGATGCCTATTGCCACAGACATGACAATGTCAATGGAGACAAATTTCCAAATCTGGTGCATGCATAAATAGTATGGCCGACACAGTTACAAAATGGGCACGGAGAATTGTTTGATTGGGATGCCACAAAGGTTCGTCTACTGTGGTTAGGATTTTGATTGTTTTTTCCCACCTGAGAATTAAGGGAATGATATCCCATTGCATGCTCCAGGTTCTCTATCTTCTGGCATCGCTTCTCCAAGAATGTGTAGAATTCTTGAGCTGAGGGTATTTGATCCATCGGTGCAGACTCCTCCCAACAACTCTGAGTAGTGATGTCCAGTTTTTGGAGCAGCATGTGTATAATCATACAGCCAGATATTTCCTGGGAGCTTCCCAATGACTCAAGAGCGCGCATATGGGAGTTGACCTTGCCTGAAAACTCTCGAAGCTTTCCTGCTGAGGTCGAATCCATCTTCTTGAGCCCAATGATCTCCTTGATCGCTTGTTGTTAAAGCGATTGCTTAAAATGTTCAAAGCCGCACGATTGATATTTGCACTTGATATTTCTAGCGAACTTACTGATTCTAAAGCTACGCCCGATAAGCACGACCGCAAGTGCACCAAAAAAGGTAGGCAGCTTGAGCTCAGGTAAGCGCGGTCGATGCGAACGATCAATATATATAGGAGCAGACCGCTCAGCTGTTGACTCAACATGCCGAAATGTTGACGATAAAGGACGCGATTCGAACAGTTCAAGCTGCCTTTTTAAACGACATGCCACTGCCACAAACAGCCTCAGAAAGTTTCTGCTTAAGTCACTGCCTATTTCGTCGTAGTCAAGACGCTCCAGACTGTCATGTACGAGGTTGAATGAGGCTTCCGTTTTGTTTAAGAGTTCTAAGTTTGACTTAAGTTGACACGAATCAACCGAACTTATCGTCGACACCGGCCACAACACGTCTAGCCTCTGTAGCGCGGCATAAAGTGATTCCGCCTTGCGCTTATAAAACGAACTAGGTGCAGGCACACTATCATTGGACACGACTGTTGTTGTGTTCATGTTTACGCTTAGCGGCGATTATGTGACGAACTTCTTTTGCACGTGTGTTGTTATTTAATTTGTGCACCTTTGGCTGTGCTCAAATTATAGTTGCTTATCACTTAATTCACTAATATTCTTATGTTATTGTTTATTAAACGCACTTTATGGTTTAATTACGATACGCAAAAACGATCACGTCGGGGTCACCAAATGTTTGCGCTATCAGCTTTTTGATAGCTTTATGTTCCAATTAATAACTTTATTAATATATTCTTAGACTAGAAGCCAAACGCTTAGCCTTTCTATCAACTATTAAAGATTTGAAGCCAATTGCTAAATCTTTTCACAACGAGATTATCGAACGATAAGCTAGAGCTATGCGAAACGAATGAATAGCTGCAGCAGCCGGCCGATCAGCGAACGCACTTGATCGAGAAAGAGAGAGCGCTGCACAAAGAGAGCGCTGCACAATGAGAGCGCTGCTAACGCTGGCTGCTGCAACTCAAACTGTACTTAACACAATGTGCATATGTACTTAAGATTAACAACATTTAGATTAGGCCACGCAGGGCTCCAAATTCAAACATATTAGAGCTTCTGATCAATTATAGTTCTTTGCTGCTGCTGCTGCCAACACACTTCATGAATATTTTTCGGGCTTATTCATTTTCAATCATAATCATTACGGGCACCTAGTGTTAGCCACATAATGGGATTTATTTAATTAAATATAAAAAGTGACTTACAGATTAATTTACAATTAAACAAAATTTAATTAAGAAAAAAATTAATTCTAAAAATCAATAATTTGAAATTTTAGATTTTAAAAAAACTTTATTTAAAAAAATGAATTCCAAAAATCAATTTATTAACAAAATTTATAAAATTTTAATTAAAAAAAATAATTAATTGAAAATTAACATTGATACCATTTTAATTTAGAAAAATAATAAGTTCTTGAATTAATGCCAAAATCTAAGAAAAACAGTAATTATAGAAATTAAAAACTTCAAGAAAAACTATAAAAATTGTAATTTTAATTATATAAAAAGAATGGTTCAAGTGGACGAACCATCATCGCAGCCACTGTACTTCGTTTTGTTGTGTTTTTTTTGTTTTTTCTATTAGATATTATAATAATTTGTTTTTCCTTTTTGTTTGTGGGCAAGAATAATAGTTAAACAATCAAGCAAATCAAATTAACATTGCGCTCATCTGACATGTTATCTTCTTTCGCCTACGTGTGGAGGTGATCACACGTGCAGAAAGCTTTCTCGGACAGCATGTCAGATAAGCTCAGCCTACGAAAAACAAAAGCAACAGACAACGAATTTTTACACTTACTTGTGTCCAACGTTGGAAAGCTTTCCATCGATGTTTGTATGTATGGGGTGGTGTGTGTACGTGTGTCTGTTAGGCAAAAACTTACTAAATGAGCTTTATATGTCTCTTTTGCTCCTCACTTATCTGATTTGTTTGCCTTCATTAATTTATTTCATTTTTTATTTATTTATTTTTCTTTTTTTTTGCACCAACACGTCAAACAAAAGAAAAAAACTGATGATGGCCAATTTCTGGCCGGCAAGTAAAACCTTTTGCTCTCACAACAACAACCACAACACTCACTTTAAGCTGCGCTTAATGCTGCAGCGATTTGAAAAATACAATTTTAGAACCGAATTTGGCACACTTGGTTGTGATGCACTGATGTCAGCGGGTGTGAAAAAATCCAAGCACAAAGCTTCGGCTCAAAGCTTTGCGTCATCGCAGCTGAGCGTCCGTACTCCCGATGAAAATTGTGTCCCAATAGGGAAGGCCCAGGGATGGCACGTTTCCACCCCCACACCTGAAGCGACTGCGCCAACATACGTTTCGCTGGTGTGGGGTTGACTTGGACTTTAATCCAAAATGCTAAGAAGAAAATTTTTTACAAAACTTGTATGATCGCTGCCGGAATGGCCTCCAAGGTGGAGTTGTCTCGCTTTTTCTTCTGCTGGTGGTCACGGCCAGGCTTTACTGCTCAAAAATATGAAATAATTGGAGGCGCGCGGATTTAACCTCTCACGTTTAGCAATCGAGCTAACAGACGTGGCGGAAACGGACTTCTTTTATAAAACCACGAGGCGTAAAGGCTGCAGCCTGCCTCCGCCAGCTCTTTTATAAGCAGCAAAAACCAAAAAAAAAGCTTTTGTTTTTCGAATTTTGAATTGCTGCTTCTTTCCTCGGGAGAGCCAAGTTCCGCCAATCCTCCAACGGTGACCATTACAAAGTGTTGCCGGACATGGAATGTCTAGGATGGCGTCTAATGTCTTATTTGGTGTGGTGTAAAGCGCTCCTGATATACAAAGCTCAGCCATGCGCTGAACCTTTTAAAGCCGTTTCTGAGTGGTTTGCCCTTTTAGACAAGGCCACCATACTATGACATATAAGAGGATGGGTCTGATGATTGATATGTATAGCCATCGGACAATGTTTGGGGACATATCCCATTTGAGTCCAATGGACTTCCTGCAAGTATATAAGGTGACTGATGCATTCTTTACGTGTAGCTGGGTATTGAGTTTCCAGTCTACTTTTCTTTTTGAAAATATCACAGTTCGTCTTCTTCTGATTCAAGAAGTGGACCGGTTTTGGGAGGCTTAGTGAAAGCTGAACTTCTATATACCTGTGATCATAGAAAGACGGTTGGTCAGAAACTCTCCACCCTTTTATCTGATGGCTAATGGTATGTGAGATTATGGTTAATAATAGAAGTGGGATCATTTCCCGCATTGCAGAAGATTAGTATTAAGAATGAAGGTTAAAAGTGACTTCTCGCATTCCGCAACGAGTGATCTTATATCCTCATCTGGATCCAATGCTGTCGTGGGCCATATATGCGGAGAGCCCCGATTGGGCTCTGGTTGTAGCTTTCTACGGTGGTGTCGCATTTGCTGAAATTATTGAGTAGAAAAATCCTATGGTGTTTTTCGAGATAGTTAGTGCATATTCTTATTTTACCTTCAAATTGAGCTCTTAAGAGCTTGTAATAATTGCTTCCTAGTCCGCAAACAATGGCTCCCCACCGGCCGCTGCATTCGACTGATATACCTTTAGGGTGACTGAGCTGAAGTCGAAGTTGAGCTCACTTTTCGCAGCCTCAATCGGCACCACTGATTCTTTATTTAGAATCATCGGTGCTGGAAGCATCGTTAGCATCTGGTCCGGCTATTGTAGTGGTGCCGGTTTTGACTCTTTACCAAGAACATGACTATGAGACAGACCGAAGTTCAAGGTACAGATCTTAGCTAGCATCAATACCTTTCGGACCACTGTGATGATATTACCTGTCGGCACCCTCGTTCAGTTCAGTTGAGGAATTTGTGGGCAACCAAATTTATATTGACGAATACTGAAAATACTTCAATGTGAGACACATTTCTTTGTAAGATAGAAGACCACTCCTTCAGTAGTAGTATTTATTTTATTCAATATGCTAAATCTCTCTTTAAATTTTCAGAAATACAACGCAATAGAGAGTTCTACAAAAACGCAGACGTTCGTCCGCCATTTACATATGCTTCTCTAATAAGACAAGTAAGTAAAAAAAATGTCGTTAATTTATTTAGGCAGACGACGATATTTATTGCATTCGAATTGTAGAAACATATTATTATATCAAGGTGGTCCTAAATATGATAGGATCCCACTTAAAAGAGGAGAAAACAACACCGACGTAATAATACAAAAAATAAGTAAATAAGTTATTTTTATGATTATCTTCCTAACTACACATATTAGATTCATTTTCCATTTTATGCTTATACTCAATTCTTTTAACTTCATTCAAGGCTATAATTGACTCACCAGATAAGCAGTTGACTCTGAACGAAATATATAACTGGTTTCAGAGTACATTTTGTTACTTCCGGAGAAATGCAGCAACTTGGAAGGTATTTATTAAACATATGTGTATATGTGTATGTGTTGATAAGTAAAGATAATAAGAATTAACCTCTGACCCGTAAGAGTTGCATTAAACAACCACAGTTTATCAACTTATTCATGATTTAAATATCCGCATAACAAAAAAAGAAATACCACGAAAAAGATAGTATAATATTGCAGATTAGAGTCAGTTACTCATATACATTTTTAATAATTAATTTTAAAAACTGGTCATTCATCCTATTGGAGCCGTACGATATAGTGCTTCGATAGAGATAGTTTTTTGCCAGAATGCTGGGGCGTAATTAAAAAAAAAAGAATGAAAAAGGAACACCATTTTGCGGATTATATTGAAAGCAATGGAATTTTTCCATTGCAATATTATTTATTTACTTACTTATAAATTGATTATTAATTTACTTAATAAATGGGGCTTCCATAAGACTGACAGATGTCGATATGATGACATAGAAACAACACAGTTTTGCCGTATTTCCTCGATATTTAAAGCGTTAAATCATTTTCATACTACCGCTAAGTAATGGGACCTATTAGACTAGTTTGCATTAATAAGTATGGCAAAATAATTGAAAAAAAAATACAAAAAAGATTAAAAATAATTTCAAATTCACGTCTGCTGCTGTGTCAAATGAAAATTGCAAATACTTTTGAAACCGGTAGATCAATACCGTCTCTTTCCAAAAAGAATATATTTTCCGCTTTCGCAAATTGGAGCTCGCCTGAATAATTAAATTTAGATGTTGCAAGGAGAATATATGAAAGGAATGTTTTCCTTGTCGTGTTCTGTTGGTGTGTGACGTCTTGAAATTGGCGTCTCCGATCCTATTAAGTATATGTATATATAGAATCGGTCGGATTGTATCACTATATCATAAAGTTCCCATACGAACGATCAGTCGAAAAATGTGTTCTTGTACGAATGCTTTTGGTTATCCAATTTAGTCAAACTCATTAGTTACGTGATAAAGCGAAACATATTGTAAGCATTTGACTGCTATATTTAACTTCGGCGTGCCCAACATATCTGTTATTATTATTTTTTGGATACTTTTTTGATTTTATTCCTCAACCGATTAAAAATGGGGAAGCAGGGTATAATAAAGTTGTGCAAGTGTGTATAACCGGCAGATGGAAGAAAAAGTACGACCCTATGAAGTATATATATTCTTGATCAGCTTCTCTGTCCGTCCGACAAGCCGCCTGTCCGTCCGGTTGGCCGACTGTCCGTCCGTTTTCCCTTTGGTGGGTCCGTGCATGCCCTCATGCATCAATCTGTCCATGCGTTCTTCCGTCCATCTTTCCTTCCTTTTGTCTGAGCACCAATATCCTACAAACTATACTAGCTAGAGCTCTAAACTACGGAAGATATAGATTTTTGTGGGCGGTAGTGATTCAAGATTTTAAATTGAGATATCGATCATCATACTGGATCATAAACGGACTTGTTTTCATAATGTGTAGGCTCTAGCTGTGGAAGATACAGGCATTCTCGAATTTTATAGGCCATATAGATGGAACAAATTAAAATGAAAAAAACATATGTTTTGGAATTTCCCATATTTTTCCCATAAGATAAATTGTCAAGGAGTCTGGAATCGATCTCATTTCTTTCCGACCACCTATATCTTACAATGGGTGAATCTGATCATCTTTAGCAGATCGTCCACCCAATCTGAACGGCCAAGTTCTTGGGGTAGTAACGCTGTATTTTGGCTTACTTACTTCCGTCACAGCCAGTAATTAAACCAAGGAGACCCTCATCTGCTGTTCCTGCAGTCGGTCGTTGCTCTGCTAGTAGCCGTGGTTCAGCTCTGGATGCCAATGTTTCCTCTGCTGATGCCAGTGGTTCCCCTTTTGTTATTGATTGTCTGTTATTCGACCAAGTTCTCTGGACGGGTGATTCGGCTGCAGTCCGACGTTCCGTACGTTCTGTGCTGACTTAGGACTGTACAGGTTGTACACAACACTAGTTTGGCTCAATAGTTTTTATTGGATATGATCGTGTTCTCCTGCTCGTGTCTCAGTAGTTTGTGCTGTGCGTAGTCAACTACAGCTTTGAAATCCGGTCAAGGAATTAGGTTTAGCTGTCTGAGCGGTCTTTAAGTTGAATTTGTACACTCTGGGTTAAGGTTCTCATCCCACAGAGGAAGTGCAAGCCGTTTATATAATCCGTAAAGATAGTTAGCAGGATAATCATCGGCACGAGGATTTGTGCTATTTTACCGCTGGTCTGGCTTTTGTGCTATCTGTTCGCTTAAGACACTACGGTTCGCTCCTGTATGAATTCTGATGAGGACCAAGGACCAATCTTCGATTGTGATCCATGCCACTACACGACATTTTCGTTTAACGACGCTGATACTCCACTGCCCAATGCGTTCACAATTCCATCCAAACAATAGCCGGGTGTTTCGAAGTGCGCCGCAGAGATGGACTGCGCGATTCATCTCGAGTTATAGATAAGATATATAGTCCCTTTTTTCGTAAGCTCTCTCTAACAGCTTGATAGCTGTTATTTAACCTTGCTGGTGGTAACTGTTTTATAACCTTGCTATGTAAAGTTGCTTGGTACTGCTCTTTGATAGCTTCTAAACTAATGCGAAATTGGAACTGCTAATCAGCGACGTTCCTGTTTAATTAGTTTCCGAGCGCGTAAGACCTAATATGAATGGCCGAAGTAGCAGAAAGGCAAGTTCATGTTTGTTACTCTCGCTGAGGATGGGTACACTAATTCGGAACCGGATGCTGAATGAGTTTGATGTCCATATTTTCCCATCTTAGCTAAATCTATGACGTTCTGCGGTAGGATGAAAATTAATTTCGCAATGAAAGGCAGATATACGATTAATCTACATGCCAAATTTGATAGCACCTGCTTTCAAATTGTGTAAAACATATAGGTCTTATGAACTTGCATTCTCAATCCTATCGATTTTTTGGACATGCTCAAACCATTTTTTTTTATCGATCTTTGAAGGCGATTACCAGTAAAATACATTTATAATTTTGTGGTTCTACATACTATTCCCAATTTGTAGAGTGGTTTTAAAACTGATATTTGTATATCAAGGTATTTCGACTTGTTATCGATTCTTTGTTACCAGTGCCCGTGCCGGCCTCACCTCAAAACATTTTCTGATGCAAACATGAAGTATATATTTCAGCGTTCAAGCCCATAACTTCAATGGCGCCTAATAAAGATCATGCGGATGGAAATACGGAAAGTATAACGTTCTTCCCACAAAATAACTCTTCTTGCGGAGTATATACATATATTTAATATTAGATATTCTCAAGACTCAAAATGGGGGTAATTAAGTTCCTCACATCGAAATGGCTGTGGACTAGTGTAGTACATGGGGTGAAAGATACACCTTTTTATGCGTTACATTCATTTGCACAGCTTTATTATACACGTATTACTAAATGGAAAAGGTTAGACAAATTGGAAGTTTATGTCGATATCAATGCAAATTGATCTGAATCCACTCAGCGTCATTCAGAACTGACATTATTTTCAGTAAGAAAACTCAGTCACTAATTAGAATGCAGTGTCGTTTTTGGATACACATAGTTAATCTAGCATAAACTTGCTTAAATAATAAGAACTTTGATATTGGCTGTAATAGACTACGTTAATTTTACAAATTAGAGAAAATAGTACACAAAAAAATGAATTATCAATTAAAAACTGACAAAATGCATATCTCTAGAATGCAGTTCGCCACAATCTTTCCCTGCATAAGTGCTTCATGCGCGTTGAGAATGTAAAAGGAGCGGTCTGGACAGTAGATGAGATAGAGTTCTACAAAAGGCGACCGCAACGCACAGCTGCTGCTGCTAATAATTTAGCAAGTGTGAAAACTTCGATGGATAATAATTTTTATATAGCTTTAAACTTTGGGTATGTGGGAAACGACGCATCTATGTTTTTGTTTCCATTCTTTCGAATTACTACTAACTACTTTGAAACTGTAGTTTTGCCAATTTTCTCTTGTTCATTCAGTTTTCCAATAAGCTGTTTTGCATTTTTGCTATCAGATTTGCTCTCCCTATTTATTCATATTTTTCTAATGCTCATTCTCTAGAAAATAAGTGTTTTTTAAGTGATTTTGATTAGTTAATCTAGTTAACGGATCAAATAATTTCATAAAGTGTATATATTCTTGATCAGTACTATCAGAATCGATATAGTCATGTCAGTCTGTTTGTCTGTTCGTCCGTCTATCTGTTCGTCTGTCCCTCTGAATGAACCCTCGGATCTCGGACTCAACAAAAACCTTATTAGAAATCTCCTTCCACACGTCTTTAAGGTAGTCGCGTCAGGTCCACTCCTGCACCTAAGATCCGCGAAAACAAGTGTCTGCAATGAATTCGAAAGTTCTTTAGCAGTTTAAATTTTTTTGTTGAATGGAAAGTTATTGTTGTGCCCAAACAAAGCTTGTACATTTAATTAAGAAGTGCCGTAAAAAGAGAATATTTTATTGATCATTGTTGTTGTGATCTTTGTAACGCATTAAAGGAGACGCCTTCGACCTAATAAGGTATATATATTCTTGATCAGCATCACTATTGGAGTGAATATAGTCATGTCCGTCTGTCTATCGGTCCATCCATCTGTCTGTCCGTCCTTCCATATGGTCCCTCCGTCAGTCTGTCCGTCCGTCTGTCTGTTTCAATGCGAAATCGGAGCAGCCCGGATCATTTTATCATATAAAAAACGTTCGGTCGAAAGAAGAATATTTTTCCCCCTAAGATATCCGAAATATACTCACGAAATATATTGTTATGCCACCCATATTTGGACAAAAGACATGAGCATCGGACTAATATATCGAGAAAGACTCAACAATCGGTCATTCTTCTACCATTAAATGAAGCATCTTCGAACCCATATTAATTCTTGACCAGGATCAACAACAGAGTCGAAATAGCCATGCTCGTCTGTCTACCCATATATCTGTCTGCCTGTCCGTTCGTTTGCCTATCCGTCCACGTGCCTGTCCGATCTCAGAGACTAAAAACGTATAGACTTTAAAATAGGCAAATTAAACATTACTAGAATATAATTAAAAGCTAGGTTCAGGGTAGGGTTCGTAGTAGTGCACTAGAAGCCTAACACAAAGCAAAAGCACCCAACCACTCTCAGCCTGCTGTAGACTTTCATTATGATTTCGAAGTCCTGAACACTCATTAACGTAATGATTCTATCTGAGACGCATTGCATTAAAATTGTCATCATAGTTAGATATGGCATTAGACACTAACATCTGAACAGGCTTGCAACAAATAGCTGTAAGCGTTTCACCCATGCCGTCGTCAGATGCCGCTTAGTTTCGCCATACTGAGAGCTCGCTGGACTTCAACACACCGGTGGAAGACTACAAGAGAAGGCTATAACCAAGCAAAAGCACTGGAGTTGTCGGCTTTCAACCCAAATTGGAAAGCACTTGCATAACGCAATAATCAAACTTAATACCAAACTAATAGTTAGTGATAAAACCGCCGAACAAATTCGCTGACCATCATCATCCTTGCAGCACAGAACAAAAGGGTTTAAATACAACAGATACATTTGTATTTTCATATATGGTTTACTGTTTTTAGTTGTATGGCAAGCGTGAAAAACCTACGATGGAAACTTTTGCTGCTTAACAATTTCATCGATATTTTTAGACGAAAGAAATAAGTCCAAACCAGGAAAAAAACATGTACAGCCATTGTTGTAAATTTGAAAGCACAATATAATTCCACCGCAGCAATTTACCTTTTGAGCAGATTAACCTCGTGGTGTTATACAAATAATAACTAGACTGCGTTTCGCAAGTATTCGATCGAGATTGGCCAGACGTCCTCATGTTTATAAATTTAAGGATGCTCCGTGAATATACTCACTGTACTCACTCACATACGTCAGCAAAAGAGAATTATCGTATAAAAGTGGCTGGAGACCATCATCTTACGTCTTATTTACGCCCAATAGTTAGACATATTTGTAACTCCTTTCTGACCCCACCAGCCATAACATTAACCTTAATTTAAATTTCTTAAATAAAGTAACTAAATAAAAAAATATGAAATTGTAAATACATTAACAATTATAGTAACATGTAAGCGTAAAATATAGTCAAAAAATAAATGAGCGGAATGCTTAAAGTTTAAAACAATAATTTTGCTTTAATCTCTCTGATATTAATATGAAGATCAACCTGGGTTTATCAGATTTGATTACTTTTAAAATGCATCCCTCTTGGTGAACAGGAGAAATACAACATATTTGAACTCATTTTTGTGTGTCTGTTTGTCAGCCCTTCTGTCCGTGAGTCTTTTTCTGGTCGAACTAGTCTTTCGACAAAATAGTGTATCTTTATTTATATCTTTGTGGAGAGTGTTATAATTTGGGAGAAGGAAATCTTTCATACGCTTATTAGTCCGTTTGTTTGTTTCTATGCGACCCTATACGTCTGTTATAGTACATATGTATAAATCGCTCAGATCAGAATACTACAATAATAAAAAGCACAGAGAGCAAAATTCCATTTTATATGCGATCGAGTTTTTGTTAAATTATTACTTCATTAAAAATTATAAAGAACATACTCTTGACTTAATTCAAACTGGATCTGAGTGGATTGACAACTTGGGATAAACTTAATCTTCAACACCAATTTGGTATGGATGTCGTTCAAAGATCGTAATTTTTCATGTTGTGACATATTTTTTCATTAAGTTCGAAAAATAAAATTATAAATGATCCATTAAATACTTTTATTCTTTGTGGCAACGATTTCAAACTCTATTTTTGGATTAGTAGTGATTATTTCTTTTCAAAAAAGCTATGATAATTCGAGTATTCTTCGCTGCATGTGGTTAGGACAACCATCCATCTTGTCGGTGTAATCCGCATCTTTTTTTTCTTTAGAAACTTCAGGCCATTCTCTGCAGATGCAAATGCTTCCGACTCCTTGCAAAAATTAATTAAATTTTATACAAAAATGCATAAGTAAAATATATTTAAAGAAATTAATTTGACAATCATTATCCTAAAGTATATATTCTACATAAATTCTTGAATCCATATAGCCAAGTCCGTCTGTCTGCTTCTAATTATTTAAGGAATTTGCTTTTTAAGCTTTTCAGCCATATTTTTAGCGATTATCTTAAAGTTTTTTTTACATATAATTAAATAATGTAAAATAATATAAATTAAAAATCCTTGATACCCTCTGACTATGTACATTTTCCGTTTCCATTTGTCCGTTCATTCTTCAGTCTGTGTGTCTGTTTCTGGTCGATCTAGCCTAGCGAACTAGCGAACATACAATTATTTTTTATGCCTTTGCGTAAAGTATTTAAAATTTACCGAGAAGTGTCTGACGCATAGGAAGATATATCTTCAATATCATAAGTGTCCGTCGCTCTCCTGTCTGTTTATATATGAACCAGTCAGCCCGAAAGCCGCAGAACGTACGACTAAATCGACTGGATTGTCCTCCTATAATTTTAAGCCCGTATGTTTAAATTTATACAAAATGTCCGTCTGTTTCTCTGCTTGAAATATTGATTAGATACTCTTGCTCAGGCAGTCTGGCTGTTTGTAGTCGAAATAGTCTCTGCAAATAAAAATCTACTTTGTTCTTTATTCATAGGTATAATATATATAATATTCTCATTTTGTAGTAAAGTATGTGACGCATAAGAGGAGATATTTCCTCCCCCGTATAGTCGACTTATTTAGATTTGTGTCCATCTATCCTTTTCTATATTATCCTCAAATATAGAGCCTTTCCAGAAAACAGTCAGGCAATGCAATTTTTAAATTCTTCTACTTCAGCACTTTTTTTTACTTAGAGCTGGAGACGGCTAGCTTTAAGTTATCGGACTTTCCTTTTAAAAGGGTTTCACTCATTAATCTCAAGTGAAACCATTTTATAATGTTTCAGAAAATAACGTTCATAATATAATTTTTAAGAAGCGTTAGCTGCTGAAGCTTTAGAAATCGTCTGGTATTAGTCAAACACCTTACTTCTGATTACCCATTAAATATAGCAAGATACTTGCCTAATTACTTAGAAGATTCTCATCCCCACCGTTGTAATTTGTGATGTGTCGTCATTTAAGTTAATAAATTTAAAAAACAATTCACATGAAAGATGTTGAATAAAAAGTTCCTTAAAGATGACCAAGTATTTATTTTATTAATCCTAAACATAATTATAATTCTTCACATGTACAAGAAATAAATAACCCTTCGCTGGCAACGAATTGTCAGCAATGACCTATGCGGAAAGGAAAAAGCTAGCCCAATAGCTCCATTCAAGAATACAAATTATATATATATCTCCTTGAGTGTTTTACCCACTTTACGAGAAACGTACAGCACCCTCTGCAAGAACTTTATAACATATATATCACACGAACACTCGGTTAAAAATCGAGATAATGTACGTTAAGTTTTTTGGGCTTTAGAGTTTTACAATATATGAGATCTTATCAGGGAAATATAGCTAACTAAATTTTTCTGTTTATATTAGAGTCTTATCATTTAAAGTTATAATTTAAAAAAAAAGCCTTCTATAATTTAAATTTTAAAACAATCGAGTAAATATTTTTGTAAATAATTCTATATTAGTTTTCTGATGTGAGTCAAAAATAATTATGATAGTATTATTAAATAGCATATTTTGACAGTTTGTTAAGGAAGTGATCAGAAAATTCCACTCTCCAACATTGGCCCTTTAAAAAAAAAACAATAGAAGCCTCCACCTTCTTCGTACCAGAAGTTTTTATCACTCCCGAATGTAATACATTTAAAAAATGTATGACCCTTAAGGTAGTTTATTTTCAAAGCTAATCTACTCAATACATTATATATCAAGAACAAATTTTTATTCCATAATTTATGAAATGTATTTTATATTCTATTTTACAACTTTTCAAATAATTGCTTTCCTGGCATCTAAATATTTTTTTTGGAACACTAACTATTATGTATTACATGAATTAATTGATAATACCGTAGAATGCTATTCGAACGAATTTATCTTTACATAAATGTTTTGTACGTTACGAAGATGACTTTGGCTCTTTTTGGATGGTTGATGATAATGAGTTCATAAAAAGACGTCATTTATCCCGTGGTCGTCCTCGCAAATATGAACCTTCTTCATCACCCATTTCAAATAACTCGGAATGCGCTATTCCAACTAACAAAGAATCTTGTGATAACTGCTATCAGTCTTGTAATAACCTAGTCAGTGATCCCGAACACAAAATAGAAATCACTGACACAGTCGAAATAAGTGCGAAAAATAATTCAAGCTTCTTTAATGGAAGCCGATGCAAAAAGGATACAAAAATCCCAGATGAGAGCTTGTATGTTAGCGACTGCTTAGGCAGAAGTTCCAAAGCTATTGCAAATTCGGAGGCACTAGTTTCGGCAACTAACGACTTTATCAGTATCGAAGATGGCGTAGCCACAATGTTTGAAAACAATCTGAATAATTTTTACCGTTAGCCGCGATATAAATATATCCACACATTATATGTATTGCTGTTTATTCATTGCGGAAAATATGTTAATTAATTAATTCTCTGAGTTTAAGGCTCAAACTAATGGACAATTAGGATTCGGCACATTTTTGATTCAGCGTATTAAGAAATGTAGAGATACAGATTAGTGAAATGTAAGACTTAATTAATAAATTTTTTAAATGAAGAATCGAACTATAATATTTACTTAATAGTATATGTATTAAGTTATGAATATGATGCTTACTGGGATAAATTTAAGCAAATACATTGATAAAAACAAAAAAACTAGATATTTTGGCAGCTTATACAACTTTATTTTTCAACAATTCTACCTTCTGAGACTATACAATATATTGGACCGATTTGACTGACTTATGTACTGTCTACACCATAAGTACAAAAATATCAATCAGAAAGACAGACGGACATGGCTGTGTAGACTTGTCTACAAAAACCAAAACTCTTTCAGCTTGCCAAAGTATTCATAACTTGGATTGCACAGTCAAATTTCTATCCATATATTTAATTAGACTTTAATCGAACGGCTCGAAAACAACATGTAAGCATTTTTTTGATATAAATATTTAAACAGATTTGAACATATTACTTGGCACAACTTTTATCAGTCGCTTGACGAGCTAAAGCAAACCATGATTTTTTCGCCTAAAACTGAAAGCACTGTTAACAGTCGCGTTTCACCAATTCCAGATCCAAGGAATTATATATGAATTAAATTAATTAATTCACTCAGAGAAAAATGTTGCACACAGGCTTAAAAAACTGTAAATCAAGAAAGTGCGGCCTAATAGTTACACACGTAAGTATACTAAATTGAGTAAGTATGGACAAATGAGCGCTGTAAGTTCAGTATTGTAGTAATCCGATATAGTCAGCGACAAAAAGAAGTATTTACCACCAGAATTTTTTTATTTTTAAATTATTATAATAATTAATACAAAATAATTGTTATATTTAATCTTAGCAGCTTTCTCTAGGAGCTTGATAAGTTTTCTTATGATTTATAAAATCGAAGCATTAGAGAATCGAATATTCAAAATTGTGTGCTGGAAGTAAACATACCAAAGAGGTTTTGCCCTTTACATTGCCAGAGGACAATGGTTTTCCTATTTTCGTCCATTATTATTATTGATACGATCATGTGATATGATGTTAGACCCTGTGCACTGCGATCTCTTGAATACATTATGCCCCTCTTTGGTAAATGAGCTATAGTTCTTGGTGGATTCCAATCAGGGTTTCTAAGTCCTTATTTCTAACAGTTTGCTTAATGCAAACAGTAACTTTCGAAGCGGATTCTGCATATGGCATCCTCCACTACTTAACTATTTCATCCTGAGACTAGAATTGCTTGGCCGTACCTCTCAATCTATTGTTTCTAGTCGGATAAGGTGGCTCCCATTTGCTCAATCACAGAAATTTAAATTGGGCTTAAAGCTTTCAAGCGTATAAGTCCCTAGGATTAGATGTTCTCTCAGTCTCAAACCTAAAACCTGGCTAAGGCGGGAGAGCCTTTTCATAGCTCCCCTATTGATTACAGACCAAGAAGACGTTGGCTGAAAAGCGACGAACATCTCTTAGGTCTCAAAATTTTCCGCAATATTTAATCTCTGAATCAGGGTTATCGGAAAAGTAAATAAGATAAAATCTGTTATCAAGAATTTTCTCGGAAGAGTTAACGGTTGAATTGACCAGGCGAGGCACTATCTCACCTCACCTGCTGAACAGAGAGAGTGCAAACACAAATTGGTAAGCACTCACTAACAGATTAATCTCGTGTACTATCTATCCTTGCCGACCGAAAAAAACGCTATAGAGCGAACAACTATATAAACTTAATAGGGTTTACTGCACTACAGTGACTAAACGTATAACCGAACTGTCCGTCTCCCACGGTGACTTCTTCAGATGAAGAAAAAGAGATATCGATTAATCTTTGTCTCTGTTACTGTCACCTCTGTCACGGTCCGGCCCTGAGAAGGAGGAGAATGCTCTAATTTATGTGGTCATCCTTCTTTGTAAATATATCGGAATTCACCGATATACAGCATCACAATGAGCCATACTCTTCACCCTAACCTAATCAAAACTACATATTTTGTGGGCAATCCAACATCTCAAACATCAACCATTTGTAGCTACTCCTCTTAGAATGTCAAAACCGAGTATGACAGTTTGTCTGTGAGCGTCCGTTATATGGCTGATTTGGGAGTTGATCATCGGGGAACGAACGAATCGGTCATTTAGTTCATTCGCTTGCTTAAGTTCCATTATAGTTCGCTTAAGTCCGATTACAGATCGTTTAGTTATAAATCTTTCCGGTTGGATAACCTTCTGATCTTTTCGTTCCACCAAGTGTAAGGAAAAAGCAGTAAAAGTAAGTACGTCAATGGTTCAACGAAATCTTTTTTTTTGAGATTGTGAATGAATTGGCGCCGTAATCAACAATTGCATTTAAATATATCGATAACGGCAAACGATCAAAGCGAATCGGATTCAATGAATAAAAACAAGAATCTGGCTCCAAGAATGAAGCAGCTGATTTAAATGAATGAACTAAATAAACGAATTGAAAGATTGGCTTATCGGCTAATATGAGATATGTATGTATAACAGATGACTGTGACTTCCCTTAAGTGTTGAGTTTTCAGTATAGTTTTCTGTTTACTTCAATGCGAATAGATGAGAACATTGCAGTCGAGCATAGCCGTAAGTAATGCCAAGAAAGGGTTTGCTAGTAAACGACTTTCCAAGTTTCCGAAAAAAAATATTAGAAGAGGTTTCTAGTAATCTACCTTCCAAGTTTGGTAGCTTTAGCGACGAAACTCACTTCCTTAGTTGACAGACTGGCTATATCGACTCGTCTACAAAAACACTTCCCAATGAGATTTATGAAGTACAACAAATTAAGTACGCTGAAACATTTCTGTCCATATTTTAAATTAGACTATACTCGAACGCCCAGTGAGCAATAGTTAGTAATTTGTTTTTATATATAAAATAATAAGACAACTTTGCTTAATTCCTTGAGCGATTATTGTCCGACAATCTTGGTTCCAATCAAAATTTGCGATCTTTATCAAATCTGTTTAACTTCCTGATTTATCGAATAAATAGGACCAGTTTTGTGCTCGACGAATTTATCCACAGACACTGAGTGCATTTCATGGTGACAGTTCAGAGACTCCACATCTCATCACAATGAGAGTTGAAAATGGGCAGGAGATGAGACCCATTGGCAGAGCTATTGCTTCGTGAGCAAATCGTTGGCGTGAAATCGGGAAGATTATATTTGGATGGTCGCCTGTGGTCGTCTGATTTTTTCATCCCAGCCTTGCACAAAGAGCTTTCCATGCGAGGTCGCTACTGAGTTTTTTGGGTTTTTGTTGAGAGATCATCGAGGGAAACTGTTATTTGCTGCAATTTATTTGAGAGCCATTTGACTGTCTTACATAAGCCTTCCCTATATGTTTTGTTGTTTCACGGACCGGTAATGGCTTCCGTGATATATATTACCTCTGTCCAATTATATGATTTCCAATGTCTAGTTGCAGAGCATATTGCTAGTTTCTTGGTTATAAAATCTAAAGGAAGAAGAATAAAATGTATACTTAAGGTTTCTGTTATTGATCTTGGGTCCCTGGGTAGGCGGTCATAGCAGCGTTCCTCAGAGTAAAGAAGTCGAACGACTGCGGTGTACATCCAGTGGACGACGTATCCAATCTTAAGCTAATAGCCTTTCTGTGAACATGCAGAACGGTTTTCGCCATTATGACATTTTTCTTAGCACTTACATTGCATTTTGTCTAAAATTACACCACGACATTTTGCCTATCGCTATAGGTAATGACGTAATATTAATGTTCTTCGTTAAGAAAAAGTTCACTTTTCACAGAGTAGAGAAGGACACCTCCCTGATGCTAAAGCAACTGCAGGCGGAAGACGCCCCAGGCAAACATATCAAATGCCATCTGGCTAAACATGGCTACGGGTCCACCAATATTGAAAAATGCTTTTAGAATGTATTAGAAAAGGGGATGGACTTAGTGGTATAAAATCTTTGGATTTCGCATAGCTTTCTGTGTACTCCCTCAGGAGCTCTTCTTCTGCATATATGCGTCTAACTAGGTTTGTCTACGTTCCGGTGTCCAATATTGTTGGCCAGTTAGATTGCACAGGTATTGTCTATTTGATGAACAACCTGCAGGGTTTCCGGTTGCCTTATCATCATCGTGATTTAAGAGCCAGCCTCACAGCTTTAATTATTTCCGCTAGTTTTGATAGTGTGAGTATATTCGATACGCCCACCGATAAGTGTGCTTCAGGATACTCCTCACCAAGCTTCTAGACGGTTCCTACACTCTCGTTTTTGGAAATAATTTATAGTAAACTCAGCCACATGTCTCGGGTTCGAGTATCCGTAAAATACTAAGCTTTTCTGATTTAATTATATGAATTTTATATACTGAGTAAAAATAGAAAGTATGTCGAGTTCCTAAAAATTCAGGGTGATTTTTTCTGAGTGTACAGGCATCAATAACCTAATGTCCTTCTTGTAGTTGCTGTCAAATCCTGGCGGGGACGGCGTTAGACTATTTTATATCCTGTTTTATGATGACAATATCACTCTCAGAAGCGGATGTGTTACACCTCAACATTATTTTGAGTCAGTAAGTCAGATTAGTTTCGAGCTTTCTTCCAGGCGATGATCCGTTGTACTTGTAGTTTTGCTGAAGCTGTTTGTTGTTAATTTGCATCCTTTTGGGATGATTCCATATTTGCAGATTATTGAACCCATTCTTGTGTATCTTGTGCAAATGTATGAGACAATCAAAAGGAAGCATTCTGACCCCATAGAATTTATGAATTCGAGTCTTTTTTAGCCAATTCCGTCTGTCTGTCCGTCCGTATGTTCGAAAAAAGATTGATCAACTGAAAATAGTGAAATCCATCGGTTAAGAAACGCGTCTAAAAATACTATATATTTTACAAACAAGGGAAGGCAACAGTCAAATAAATGTTGTTTTTCTTCTATATATTATTAAAAGTATTTTATTCCAACAATTATAACACGTATATTATTTTATTCCTAATAACATTTCAAACAATCGCTTTCCTGGCTACTAATGACCTAATAAAAAAAAACGTATTATACATGTAATAAATTTGATGAAAAAATTAATTTAACTGTAGAATGCTCTTCGAACGAATTTATCTTTACATAAATGTTTTGTACGTTACGAAGATGACTTTGGCTCTTTTTGGATGGTTGATGATAATGAGTTCATAAAAAGACGTCATTTATCCCGTGGTCGTCCTCGCAAATATGAACCTTCTTCATCACCCATTTCAAATAACTCGGAATGCGCTATTCCAACTAACAAAGAATCTTGTGATAACTACTATCAGTCTTGTAATAACCTAGTCAGTGATCTCGAACACAAAATAGAAATCACTGACACAGTCGAAATAAGTGCGAAAAATAATGCAAGCTTCTTTAATGGAAGCCGATGCACAAAGGATACAAAAATCCCAGATGAGAGCTTGTATGTTAGCGACTGCTTAGGCAGAAGTTCCAAAGCTATTGCAAATTCGGAGGCACTAGTTTCGGCAACTAACGACTTTATCAGTATCGAAGATGGCGTAGCCACAATGTTTGAAAACAATCTGAATAATTTTTACCGTTAGCCGTGATATAAATATATACACACATCTAAATGCATTGCTGTCCATTCATTTTGGAATATGAAAATGATTTTTATTGTTTCAAGGCTCACAAAAATGTATAATTTTAGGCTCGTAAATTTTTGCAATAAATGAAGAGATACCCATAAGTAAAATGTAACCATTAATTAATAAAATTTTTATATCTTCTTTGCTTTTTTCGAATACAGACATCAATGAAAGACGTTAACCGGAATGAGCTTTCGTTTTATTTATTAGAATTCATTAAGTTGTGATTTCAATGCTTACTGGGAAGTAAATAAATAATTGTCTGCCATTTAAGCCAAAAATAAGTTACAGACCAATTTTGATGGCTTATTAATATTTATATATCATAATCCAAGTCTGTATTTTAATTTCAGTAATTAGACTCGAGTTGAACGCTATAATTTCGGTATTCCTCTAATCCAAAAGAAGTCGGCGTTAGAGCCCATCATGCAAATACAGTTTTTCCATTTTATGCAGTTAGCTTTCCATCAATTGTCAATTTTTAACAAATGCAATCATATAAATTATTTCTTTTGTACCATTAATCGCGGGCTTAAAAAGAAAAAATAATTTTTATACTAATTCGTTTCCTGCAATGTAAGTAAGTAATGTAAGTAATGATCATTTTGGCGAGCATATGGGAGTTGGTATTTTAATCTTTATAAGAAAAGTTTAATGCGCGATTTTCTCGAAATGCGTTTGAAAAAGAAGTTTAATTACCTAATATAATTTGGATCAAGACCCAAAGTAAAATTGAGTATAACTAATTGATCGGATCATAAAGGTGACTTACAGACTGGCATAATTGTATTTGTCTTATGACTACTTGAAACCCGTCCTCTCAAGGATACTGCAGCATTTAGGAACGTGTTTAAAAAATGCATTTTGATTCTAATCCTGGGAGTTGTCGCAAATAGCCATCATAAATATATAAGTATCACAGAAATCAACTGATTGGTGAGTTACTACCTATTGAGTTCAAATCATTTTCTACGCAATAATAATAATGGTAATGAGCCCACTCCTATTTTAAAGAACAGTAGCGTACTAGAACTACAAAAAAAAATGTATATATATATATATATATATATATAAGCCCCTTTCCCACTCTAATATTTCAGGTCAATTTGGTATTAACTGTTTCATGTTGTCGTTCAATATATTTGGCAAAATTTCTTCCAATGTTCCATTTGATATTCAAATTGAAAATGAAATAACCACTTAACAGATTCGTTCTTCCAGATGTATAATTTTTACTTAATTCTAATTTAATTCTTTTAGCTGTAAATCCTTTTATTTGCATTTTTAATTTAATTATTCATATCTATTTTATAAAGTTATATTTTTCATTTTTTTGGAAAATTTGAACTGTCAAAAATCTACATTAAATAATTAAATAAATTGCAAACTCTTTCTTTTTTCTATTTCTACGCCCGTTGCTGGAACCCATACTTACTAGTCAACATTGTGTCACTATGCGCCGCCAATATCGTTAATTGTGTCGTATTTATTTATCTATTGATTTCTAATAAAATATTTGATATTACTACAGCAATATATTATTAATTAATGTTTAAATAGTCGGAGTCTTGACTTACTTTGCTAACTAAAGCTTTGACGATAAAATGTGCAAGGAGTCTAACAATATATCAATTGAAATGGTCCAAGAGCCGGTTTTTCACTTCAATACCACACTAAGATCAGACGTTGCTACTTGAAAGATTAAGTGCTAGATAATATTTATGTGACAGAAGAATTAAAAACACATATAAAAAGCAGCTTATTTCCAAGCCTTTTTTAAATAGATTTAAATAGTTCTATCATTAAGGGCCTTTACTTTTCAATTTGTCTCTTAATAATCTGTTACTTGCTTTATTCTTGTATCGGACTTTTATTGTAAGTTGAAAAAATTAAATTAAATGTATCAATTCTTTGTCCACTACAGCTTCAACGTAATCTGGATTCTTCTTATTATTGGCGACTGGTTCACACTTAGTTCCTTCATTTCCTTCTATTTGCACTTCAATACCTAAATTGAGAGTTCGTTAGGCAAGTTCCAGCAAATCAGAGAAGTTCTGCTTTAATTAACTTCACTTTAAAATCTTATGCTAAATCAATCAATCAATCAAATACGGTTAACGGTTCAGATTGACAATCATTTTTTCTATATTCTGATCAACTAATCGGTTCAGACCCAAGTAACTGAATATTATAAAACTTTTCACATGCGCATAGGACTTAAAAATTAAGTATTTCCTCTGGCTAAAAAGGGAAAGTAATCAAATACAATTTATTTAATTTTCCTAAAATGTATTCATAGTTCTTTGAGTATTGATATATTTTCAATATGAAAATAAGATTTGTTTAACTCATATGTTCAGGCTTAGCCCGACCTTAATGAAATTTATTCAATTGATTAATACTATGACAAAGTCGATTTCTACTAAATTGTAATCCTGATATGGAACTAAAATATCTTAAATTGTAAATTTTAATTTTCAACCATTTACAGTTTCTTAGATCGGCGCTTTCACAAAAGTGGACTAGAACGGATAGATGGACTTGGCGTTTGATGCATATCAAGAATATCTTACCTTAAGGGGTCTGAAATACTTCGTTCTCCCAATTACATACACTTTCAAAACTACATTACTACCCACTGGTGGGAAACGGCCTGAATAAATAGTTTTAGCTTCATTTTATATCTTCAAAACTAATTGTGCTGTAAATATGGCTTATAGCACGAAGCAGACAATACAATATTGTTTGCATAGTGCTTATAGCGATACCAGTTCCACCAAGTGACAGTTGTCGTATGTTAATATTACAATGTCGTATTTCTCTTTTACAGAATATTACTCCAAATACTATATAGAACTCACCACAAGTTGCAAATATCTTCAGAAAATATCCTTATAGCGTGAAGGACATTAATGAAACATTTGAACACATTTAAGTTTTCAGTTTATTGTATAATACATTGACCTATAAATATATACATTTATTACTAATAATTTGTTTTTTTTCTTCGAGGTTGTTGGAGACGTATGTATATTTATTTAAGAACTTATTTACTATTGCTAGTATATAAAGCAAAAATTTCATTTTATGAAATTGATCTCAAATATAGCTGTATGTATTTCAAAATTTCTTTTGTCAGCTGATATACACATAACTGAATTGAGTACACTTCAACAGAACCAAAAGAATATAAAGATGATGATGATGATTTTACCATGCTCTACCTTGCAGTGGTAAATAACCTCCACACTGCTGCTGATGACCATTCGAAATAAAATTATTTTGGTTTCGATATGCCATCGCTAAACTATTCGACATGAGAGCATTATTGCAGGGTTGTTGTAACATAGACGCATTAGATCCCCCAACTGTCCCACCATAGCTTGCTATCAGAGACGACGATGTATCAGGTGAGTGTGAGCTGGGTGCATCTCCTGGGATGAGATTTAGGACGTTCGGTACATTGGCACTAACTGATGACGTTCCAGTAACGCCATTTGCATTACCATTGCTATTATTGCTGTTGTTGCCAGAAGTTGAGGAGCTGTTTGTATGCGACTGTGGTTGAGCTGCGTTGCTTGCTCCAGAGCAAGGTTTTCCATCCTTTACTAAAACTGGAACAGCGACGCGTCTTGGGGAACTTGCAGACTGAAAATTTAAATGAAAAAATTCAATATAAATATAAATTGTAGAATTATTTGTTGATGGGAGAAGGTGGATATGGGAAGAGACATAAGATGTGGATTGTTATGCTAAATGGAAGGTAATTTATTTAGTAATCAAAGTTCGCGATCATTTGAAAACGGCTCGCGAACTCAAAAGAAGATTAAAATATATACTTGACATGTTGAGACTCACAAGCGGCCAGTGGAACAAAAGTTTTAAATTAAGTTATAGCAAATATTTGTAGTCTAGCAGAAGATGATTCTGGCGAAAGATAAATTGTTCTCTTAAATGTATACAATTTTAGTGATTTTCTATAAAAAGAGTTATGGACACCAAATGTGATACATAGTTACAGCAACCACAAATCTTCTTTTTTATATAACACAGATATCCCTAGTCTAAATTATGACGCACGTATTTTGCAGGAAATAAACTAAATCTTTGTAAGTAGTCTTCAGCTATGTAGGAGAATGATTTTGAAGCTGCTCGAATAAAACCAAAAAATGTATAACATTACATTTGCAGATTAATTAAAAAAAAAATGATGAAAAAATGTCGGTAAAATTTTTCTTGTTATGAGCTTTGGAAATACGAAGAAAATAATTTCCAGATTTTCCATACTGGATTTTGCAAAAAGTGTATTGTCCTTAATTGCGACTGCGAAATACTCTGATACAATAAATAATAACATTTGATCACATGTGCCGTAGGACAGGGTGGGTGTAACCAAGAAATGCAGATCTTTGAAGGTTAGTTATCGACCCTCCAAGTTTGGCCTTAAATATAACCCTTTATCAATTTTCGGGGCCGAAATTTGTTTTCCGAATTTTTGAAACAGGTTACTAGCAAATTTGGTAACTCTAGCTTTCAAATAGTTTGAGATACATGGTTTTGGTTTTATCGATTTACACTTTCAGATAGGTTTTGGGATGCGGAGTGGGCGTGGTCACCAATTTTATTATCGATCTTTCGAAGGAGCTACCAGTAACGAACTCTAGCTTACAAATTGTGGAAAATGTGCTTATTTCAAACTTAGGGCGAAGTTCCTAGGGGCGGCGGGTGTTGGCGTTGTAAGAAAATGTATATGCAAAAAAATAGGTTACTTGCTAGCCACATTCGGAGCTTGGTGAATATATCTTTAAAATTGTGGCAGATATGCGATTTTACCAATTTATACTATTGAAATATAGCTTTTGGTGATGGTTCCATCAATCTTGAAAGAAGCTCTTCTCAACTTCTTGATAAAATTTACGTGAACTGATTTACTTGAAAATAAATCGGTGATCCAGGTCTTAATGGCTTAATGAATATCTGAACTGTGAGAAGCGAATCTACATAAGAGAACCTGAAGATAGTATCATTATTCAGAATGGGCGATCTCAGCTGATAATTTTGTAAGCTAATTTGCTATCTAATACCAATAATCGACGCATATGAGAGAAGGAGAGAAATTTTGCTTAAGCCTTACAAGTAGGTCAACATGCCAAACAGGATCGAACGCTTGTTGAATATCAAAGAATCTAATCGAAAGTTTCGACAATAACGCGAACTTATCCACAGTTTTAACGTATCTCGTAAGAACAATGATGCCACCCGAGAATTATGATGTTAAAATAAGAATGATAATTATTGTGTAAGTGTAAAATACATATTTATTATTCAATTTATAAATGCGAATATTTTGTGTATTTACCTGATTATGTTGATTTTGCTCAGCCATTGCCTTTTCCTTTGCTTGTCGCTTGCACTTATACCTATGATTTTGAAACCATATCTTAACCTGGAAATAAGATTGAAAGTCCATCTTGATATTTGTATCACACTATTTAGCTGTAACCAATTTTTGGTATTTCAGACTAATAACTAAATGCTTTACACCATATTACTACAACTTAGGCTATGTAGATATACACACATACATATACTGGAACAAAGTAGTATGCTCAGATATCAAATAATGGTCAAAATTCACAAAAGCATATTTGAACGTTTGATTACTAAAAATCTTCTTCAAAGATCGGTATTTCTTCTATGGCACCTATTTTGCAGATGGAGACAGATTATTTCGCAGCTGTTACGCCCGACTGCAACGTTTTCATTTGTTGGAATAGTTAATATAGCGTATCTTTGAAGTAGTCGGTTTTCCTTCTCCATCCATTGCGGGGATGCTCTTGAGGAAGTTGATTTAAAAAGGGGACTGCAATTTTCTTATTTTTTAATTTAAAATATTTTTTTGTTCTCATAACAAAGGTAGAAGAATATATTGGTTTTGTGATTAACCCAGATCCAAAGAATCCAACCAAGTTTTTTAAGCAAATTAGATATTGTGAAACAAGAAATTGAAATTAACACGGACTTCAGAAATTAATACTCTGTGCATGTCCAGGAACTTTATTGGCTAATATCGAAGACACATTTTATATCGACTTACAGGAATATCGAAGTTTAATCAGAATTTATGTTTTGCAACTTTGTCGCAGGTATTCTGAGTTTCAAGTTTTCGGGCGGGACAGACTACCGGAAGGACATTCCACAAACCCAATATACTCTTCTAATCAATATACCAACCAATAAACTCTTTCAATATTATTGAAAAACACTATTCCTTAATTTTTGCACATATTGCAATTGTGAAGACAGTGCAAGAGAAATAAGTGGTCACCTAAGTGGGTTTGGCTGCGCCAGAAACAAGGGAAATGATTACGAACACATTAAAAACAACAAGTTCAGTTTTTACACACAAGCTGACAAGGAAAATTGTGAATGTAAACATCGTCCTCTATAAAATCAATATTCCAGATGACGTCGACTCGATTCGAGATTATTTTGGGTTTTTATTAGCTGTGGCTATTTATTCAGCAGATGAACACTCAATTCCGGAATTGCGTTGATCCAGTAGAACCGGATCATACAAATATGTATACAAATATGTGGGTGGCATTGTTTTTTAGGGAAGACGCAATTGCTTTCGCAGTTGTCATTCTGGAGACATTAGTAAACAATTTAGAATATCTTAAATAGACACAATTTGCGCTAAAGTCACCAAATTTGGAATGTCGGTTACTGTTTATTTCGAAGATTGCAACAAATTTTCCGACCAGCGCCATATATCGTATATCGTATATCATCTATCTGTATCTGGTAAGAGCTCAAGATACTTAAACAATTTTAGGTATTTTACTTTGACGATAACCATAAAAATTAAAAAATATAATAATATAAGAATTCTTAATAAGACTAGGAATAATAATTTGTATTTTTCAACGCAAAGTGGATTACCATATCATATAGCTTTCCACCGGTCGAAAGATGGGTACTTGTACACTCAGGAAAAAAATGCCCAGACTGAAAATCACCCTGATAACTTGAAATATTTATTAAATATTCGAGAAAAAAATTCCTAAAACTATAAAACATATTTTTATATTTTTCGGATATATATTTCTTAATAAAAGTAAGTACTTTTAAAAAAGTAAAATGCAAGCCCCTATTTTTTTTAAATTTCTTTCTTATATTAAATAAATAATAATTAAATTTGTTGTATTTTTTTTTCTTTCTAAATCTTACGATTTTCTAAATTCAGTTCGTTTTTTTTCAGAGTGTATGAAAACTTTTTGATTCTCCAGATATCCGGACCAAACTCACTAGTCCTGTGTGTAATTATTGGGCGAAAATTCATCAGCATGGACATTATAAAATGTGTCGATTTCTAAAATTTATAATGAAATTAAGATGTCAGCAGACTGTCTGCTAGAGTATATAATCTTCTTTTTGTTTTCCATTGGCTTTCCCCCACCTGATTTTTTAGCATATCTCAGAGGACTTGCAACCTTAAAGGTCGTAGTGCAATTCACATTCACAATTGAAAAAGTCACATAAGTCTTTACTAAAATTTAAAAAATAACTTTATTTACTTATTTAATGCCGGCTAATAACAGTCGACGGAAAAAATATAAAATTTAATATGAGTTAATTAAAAACTAAAATTATTTTTTATCATAATGTGAATCCGCAATGTATTGATGTTTTTGATTTGAAAACATAAATGCCAATTGATTGATTCCTTTTAGATGGAAGGCATTTATTCTAACAGACTGATGATCAATTGTGTTAAATTCTTTTAAAATGAGCTATAATTACTGCACACAAGGAACAAAGTTATTTTTTGTGGTTTTCTATAGTCAATGCGCTCTTGAGCAGTATGCTTAAATGCACAAGCATATGTAGTAGGTAGAAAGTACTTATAAAGGGAATGTGTATTCCGCTTCATAAGTTATTTTAGATTATTTTACTACACCAAACACTTTTGCGCTGAATACAATGCCCAGACCCTTTTTATAGCAGAGAGCATGCTCAAACAATGAGTATATTTCAATACAAATTTTAGGGTGAGTTTAAATATATTATTTTTTCCCCATTGTTCATTAATGCGTTTTTATCTTTCAAAAACATGCCACTGTTGTCCACATACTCAATTCAATGTGCTCTAGAGCTGCTTTATTCTAAGGTAATCACCACTCCTGTTTAGGTGGGTAGGCATTGTGTGAAATTTCCAGATAATAAAACTCGAGGGTGACAATGCACAATTCAAATATTTTTATTGTTATAACACGTCGCACCCCGTAGCTGTTGTCAGTAAAGTAATTGCTTAACCTAATGACAATTATACTATATTTAAAGTATAAGGAATTGCTTTCGCCACGACCTGCATTAAGCAGTGTAAACATTGCATCTCATATTCGATTAATTTACATTATTAGTATTATATGTAGGTTATACGATATAATAAAAGTATAATTCATTTATACGTTATAAAATATATAATATTTTATAATATACTTTGAATTATTAAACCCTGGACCAATTTGTGGCGTGATTTCGAGGTTGTGGCAAGGGTGAGGCAAAAAGAGACATCTTATTTATGTAATTTGTGTTTCGTTATAAATTTAGAATATTATATATTTTATTATATTATATTATAATATATAATTTAATAAATAGTTTTATATGTCATCAGGTAGACTTCGGTCTGAGAGGGTTGTTATCCACGGATACGGTTTCTGATTTGAAAACTACGGGTGATATGCCTGGCAGGGTGGGCGAATGGATTTAATTTTGTTGCAGTCTTTGAAGTTTGTAATAGTAATCTGTGTTTCAAATTAGCTGACTGTAACTTTATATCTGTGGATATTTATAACTCGACGTTGACACTATATTATCATATATATAACTTATTATTATTATTATTTATGTCCTCTAGTTAATTTTTGTTATAGTTTTAGTTATTGTTAGCTATTTAGATAAGAAAAAAAGTTCATTGATTTAAAATATTGCACGTTAAAAATACATTTAAAAACCTAAAAATAAAATAATAAATTAACCAATTAAGCTGCAAACTTCGCAGCTTAATGAGTACGCTGTGAATTCCTGGAGACGAATCCCAACGGAATAAAAAATAGAAAAACACTTGATCTGAGCCAGCAAAAAACATAATATATTTATAATATGGAGTCACCAAATAATATGTAAACATGCAAAATTACTTGCTGTAGATAGATGAGTTTACTGAATCTTCGACCTTGTGCACGAATCTGGCTTAATGCCTTGATAAATTGATGATAAATTACAACCAATATTTCGAATTTTTATTGTGTAGGTTTGGTTGTATCTGACATCTTTCGATTAGAAGGCCGCACGTACATATCAAAATTAAGTCTAAACAGCCTGGGAAGCCTGTTTAAGCGATGATTAAAAAAATGCAAATCATTTGGAAGAACTAAATTACTAATGATTTTGATTGAGAGTTTGACATGCTTACTAATCTAGGGTTGTCCTTAGTCAGATGTTTTTGACCTATCAGCAAATATTAAAATCTCTCAAGAAGCTTGAGTCCTTGCGAATGTGTTTTTTTGCGAATCGACAATGAAAAAATAAAATAACCCTGAGATTCTCAAAAATAAGCATGATAAGTATCTTGGCAGAAGCAATAGTTTACTCTATTTTAACAGCGATTTCAACAATCCATACTTAACTTATTTTGAGTTATTCCAACTTTATGGAACTGCCAGCATAGTCACCTGATCTCAATATAATAGAGACTGTTGCAAGGCACAAACATCTGGAAGCGTAGTACTTCTAACAAAAATGATCTCAAAAGTGCCTTTAGGGCGAAATATACAATAATCATTTTGGAAACCCCAAACAAAAATTGGTGGCCTTCATTCATAACTAGGTAAAATTGGACACAGCTAAACCTAAGAATATTAGAAATGTACTTGAACATTGCTTCAATTGTAATTTTATGTGGAGAGTCAAATGAGCTGTTTCTATAAATTGATGAATAAATTTTGATTTCTTTCTCAGTAAATTATGAATTAATCTGTGAATAAAGAACAGTTAAGGTAATTCGAAATTTTAGGTATTAATTATTCAAAAATTGCATTATGTTTGTAATATATGGTGGAGCGACTGTACATTTACACAACTTTAAAATACCCTTTTCAACGGGGTATACAAATAATGAAAGTAAATCTATTTGGTTGCTTACTTGTGTTGGCGTCAAATGGATGAGACTTGCTAAATGCTCTCTCTCGGGGGCCGACAAATATCGTTGCTGCTTAAATCTTCTCTCGAGCTCATAAACCTTAAACAAAATAAAATACGTATTTATAATCATTATCAAGTAAACATGCTCTAATTCAGGCAGTCCTTCTTAATATAATTGCATTAATTTCTACAAACGTCAAATGCATTCAAAGTACACAGTTTTGTGAAAATTCATTGGGTGGAAAATAGGTGGTCAAAATGGTATGGTCAAAGTTCAATTTTCTTTCGATTGGCCTCAAACTCATTTCAAAGTTGTGCCTAAAAAACGTTTAAGTACGTGATTTACAAAACCCACCCCAATGACGGGAAATGAGGGTAAAACAATTTTGTGGTGAAATATGTGATGTGACATCCTCGATAGAGATGAATGCGTGAGCGATTTTTCTATCACGACACGAAATAAACTCGTTCGCGAATCTGACCTGTTTGGACTTTTTTTTACATTTTTTCGTAAACTTAATATAAAAGTAGTGATTTTTTGTATAAATAAATTGTTACTTAAACAAACCTAACTTAATTTTTTATATGTATCATCGTTAAATAAAATGTTATTTAAAATTTTGTTCAAAAAGCGAGTGTATCTTATTATCTAATTTTTACCGAGTAATCTGCATTTAAGCTTAATAATATTTTATTTATTTTGCACTGTTGCCAATAAATACATAAGAAAAAAAAACAATCTGCGTCAATATTCCGATCAGATTTATATTCCGATATAAAGTCTTGTCATATCTGAGACAGCAAAGAATGCTCAAGTTCAGAGAGCGTGACTGGAGGTACTCTGAACCCAAATATTTACCTATAGCAAGTTGTACTCTTCTTAGATATTTGAAAGCAACACTTTATAAAAAAGTGTGTCCCGTTCTATTGCTATCGGCTATCAATTTCTATCGATATTTTGGAAACGGAGGGAATTATCCATTACATTAAATAAACTTGATATGCGAATACAAGAACCATTACAACGCAAAAAGTTATATTTGAAAACAAAGAGCTACAACATTTTTTTTCGCAACATATATAATGCCAACCCAATTTTATAATTTTAAATATTTGATATTATTAACTTTTAAAATTTGACCTTTTTATACTTCAATATGCTTTCGCTGTTAGATGTTTTTATTATTTTTTACAGCTGGCAGTCAGCAGCAAAGAATATATACATATATAGTATATTTGCTTCAAATTTTTTTACAAATGCAATACTTTTTCTGGAGAAGTATAGTACAAGATACAAAATATATGAGTCAAGAAGTTAATCAGTGGAATTTGGACGATTCGCCCACAATTCGGATTCGACTTTCCTGCATTCAAACAAGATAGTTCTTTTGACATGCTTAATTCCTTCGAAACTTGAATATTTTTTTTATTAACACTACTTGTTAGTATTCTCCAAATATGTTCTGTGGCACTTTAATCTAGTGATAACAGAATGTTTTCTTTTAAAATAAGTAGACCACTCTCTAAAATAATTGAGCAGATGAACTGCAAATCGAAATACTCCACATACCGTTTTTCTTATTCTCATTTTTAATTTTGAAATCAACATTATTTGATGAAACTGCAAGTTTTTGTTACTTTGTTCTTTGTAATAAATATAACTTTTACCTGTGCTGTCTCTCATTTAGAATATTTTTCCGCTTCGCACTTTCAAAATACATTGTTTACATTTTTAAGTGCTCATAGAATCGAAAAACTATGAAACTACATTTATTGATTTATTTATTAAATGTGGACTGAAAATAATAAGAATTTACAAATTAAGCAATATAGTAATTAATTATATGATATAATTTTTTAAAATATTTTTTCACACTCAAATTCATTAACACTTTTGCTACCTCTGTGTATTTAATTATTTCAAAATTATTCCTAATATAAATAAGTTTGCTCTGTCTTGTGACATAAAAAAAGTAAGCATTCAAAATTATTTCACTCCTGATTAACGCTTGAAAATTGCAATTTTTGACTTGTGCCTCTTTAGTTGTAAGTGTGTGCGATAAATTCATGTGCATATATATATATATATGAATGCTCATATTTGTACATACATACATACATACTTATTTTATAAACGCTTTAATGAAAGACGAATTTCATATTTACAATGCACTTCAATTCCTAACTCAACAAATACGTGCATATGTATGTATGTACGCATGTATAAATAACTTTTTGGGAGTATATTTACATTGCACAAATGTGTGTGTGTGTGTGTGTTTGCATATGCCGTTCGACAAATACTACCGTTGAATATGCTACACATCTATACGTATGTATGTATGTACATCAGCAGTAGACAGCCGAATGGATCCGAAGTGCGCGCTCAGGTAACGAATATAACGCTACAATCGTCGTTTGCATCGTTCGTGCTTATTGTAACTGTATTTGAGGAGGCTGGATGTCTACATACTTACACACTTACATACGTGCATATGTATTGCGTTCGGCTGTAAGAAATAAATGTATACATATATATATGTGTGTGTGTAGGCACAGTGAACTGAACTCGCTGCGACACGCGACAAAAAGGAGCCGACAATGCATGTTCACTTACACGCACACATTTGTAGCTAATTTGTAACTGTGCACATATACATACACATCTGCGTATATGAATGCATTTATTTATGCCTTTGTGCAGAGATAAGAACAAATGCATTTTTTACCCGCTGTTTAACAAAGCGTATAATAAAGTTGAGCAAAAGTAAGTGTAACAAGCGGAAGGAAACATCTCCGTCTCCAAGAGAATTGCTGGCATTTGATGCCCTTGCAGAGGAAGAAGAAGAACACTTGGCGATTGGTCGAATGAATGTACAATGTACATTGTACGTACATATATACACACATTAGACATACACTCAGCGCCACTTGAATAGGACACCCCTTTCATCTATTTTCAATTGTCCGCTGCTATTGGAAGTTACCAGAGGCTTAATTAGTGTTTATAATTTAAGTACATTTAACTGCTTAAATTTGACCGCAGGCCTTTAAACATAAACAAAAAAATGTAAAATTAGTTATGCAGAGCTTTAGTTTTGCGCCACTTGAAGAGGATATTCTTAAGAACAATAAATAAAATAGGTTCGAAGACGATAACATGTGAATTCTCAAAATAAAATGTAAATATTATGTGCAAAATAAAATCTATTAATTTTTAGATATGAAAATCTTTGGCTGAAGACAGAGTAAAGTGCATTTATTTGGGGGTTTTCTTTGTTAAAAGGCAAAATTGAGCTTAAGAAAAGTGAAATGAATCAATTTTTAATTTGCGGAACAACATTCTCTTATGAAGGAATGATCAGATATTTATTTAAATTAATAACACAATGTTAATTCCGAAACGTTATAACTTTTATTTCCAATAGATATTGAGGCCATAAGCCAAGCTTAGCCTTTTATTCACAATAATTGTTTGTTTATATGATGCTTTGATGACAATTGCTAAACTTTCTCAAAAAATGAGAAACTAAAATGATCGATAAACTAGAGTTATGCGATTGGAATGATTAGCTGCAGCAGCCGGCCGATCACCAAACGCCCTTAATGAGAGGTAGAGTGCTGTACAATGAGAACATAATGTGGATATGTAAATACAACTAACAATAAGCTATATTAAGCCAAATGCAAGCATGTAAAGAATTCATAGCCAATTAAAAGTTCTTTGCTGTTGCTGTCAATAAGCACCATCCGATTATCGGTTGCTGAATAAGTATTCTTGAATCCTACGAGCCTTTCAGGGGTTTTTCTGACTTAGGAACATTTGTAAAGAAGTTAAGAGAGGCTGTGCAATTTTAAATGTTTTCCTTCAGATTACCAGCTTACGCAATATCGCTATCATTTCATAGAGGTTGACGCTCTGTTGCGTCTTTATTATAATTAATATATTTAAATCGTACATTTTGCAAAGAAAATCAATCTTTGCAACCTGTAATTCAAACTACGAAGGATGCGATAAGACAACTATAATATGTTTTGAGCGAAGCCAAGTATATTTTTTTGTATCCTTAAAATTTTAGCGTAATCGGACTAGGAATATTTTGCTTTATGTGCAACACTAGCGCTAATGTTAGTGAAACCGGTTAGAATACTGTAGTCGACTACGATATAACCTGAACCCACCTGTTATATATATTCTACCTTTATTGTCAAGTTTCCCGTTTAAAAGTTTCGCACTCTCAAATGAAAGCATGTTTGGAAGTGCTCTGATTTCCTATAGCTTGAAGAGTAAAAAAAAACTACACACAAACATATTTACTCTCGCTTCGATTATAACGCCATCCCTGTCTCACACATCCGCAGACACATTTAAATATAAGGAAAATGTTTGCGCCTGCGGAAGACATCAATATAATTATCCATTTTCTACTATAATATCTTTGTATAGTTAATCATTAAGGCTGGAATATCGGAAATCGATATATACATAGATATGTTTGTGTCCTAAATTCAGCCGAGATAAGCTTGTTCTACCACTGAGAATACTGTGAGTTTGACTGTACGCTAAAAGTGTCCAAGCCATAAAAAATATATCGCTGAAAATATATTTTTAAGGACAGTTTGGCATTTACAAAGTTTTTGATTGCCCATTTTGGCAAGCAATTAGAAAACTTAGTAAGGCAAGTTTGAAATATGAATGTGCAATAATACCAAGGTGGCACAGAAAAAGGTTAATGGCTAACATTAATCTTATGGGGGCTACACGAGGCTGCCGACAGCCCCGACGTATCGTACATAAATATTAAATGTGCATGGGCTTGCAGTCCACATTGCAAGAAAAACCAGTTCTGAGCACATTTTCTGTGCACAACTGCAAAACATAGTTGATGGGTAAAATGTAGAGGTGTCATTGAGTGATAAAGTCTCGCTTGTAAAGCATTTAGTGTTAAGTTATGCCTAATGTTCAGTCAGAGAGACAGACAAGTCTATTACAAGTTTATTATACATTTGTATGTGAGTATGTATTGTTATTATACACTGAAACCTAGCAAATCGATATCATTTTCATATAATTCGAAGCTAAAGTCGATAAACGTAGATATTTTCTTCAGTTTGAAAGTTATAGTCACAGAAATGTAATGGCAGATTTCTAGTTACTCTTTATCTTATTTTGATACAATCAATAATACAATGTGGGCGGAGGCCCGACTTATACAGAGATATTAACATTGTACTTTGCCAGTAAGCTCTTTCAAAAAATTGCAAATCGATAACACAATCATATACCTAGGTTTGCAACGGTTTTAAAGCTAAATTTACTAAAATTTGATACAAAATTGTGTATCGAGGATTCCTCCTCTCTTTCACAAAACCTGCAAAGATCGCTACTATATATACCTAGTTTAGTTAGGTGACTTCTTAGTCTACAGTGTCCTGTTAATAGACCGGTAAGTATCCTAAGGCTGTTCTTTCCCATGGCTATAACTTGCTTAAATCGTTTAAAATTATAACCACCTAGGAGACATCTGGCTCGTCGGAGTCCTACTGCCTCTGACCAGCTCTGTTGCCGCCTCTGTCTCTCCTCATTTCTAAGTTCCAGTCGTAGAGTGTGTCTCCCTATGCCCCCATTCTTGCTTGCTTATCAGCCTTATGTCCCTGTGGCCCATCGTGGGGTAAGCCTGTTATGAGTCCCGAGTAGGTCTAGCTTTGAAAGAACCTCAAACCTTCGATGTCAACCTAGTCTCCATTATAGCGTTTAATGCTGCTTGACTATCGGATAGGATTGATATATCCGTATTCCGATAGTTTCGTTTTAGGTTCAAGTCGCACACACCTCAGCCTGAAATATGCAGGTGTGCGTTCCTAGGGATTCATGGTAAGATACCCGAGGGCCCACCACTCCAAGACCTGTGCCCTGATTGGTGAGTGATCCAACGGTGTACCATTTTATGGTGTGCGGTTTCATAGGGTGGACTTCATCCAGAGTTGACCATTCCCTTTTACTACTCATATGAACTGTGAAATTTCGCTCGAATCTGTATTCGGCTACCATTTCGTCCCTAGGTTGCATTAGCAGGGGCAGTTCATCTGAATGGAGTTGCGCTTCTTTATGGCTTAGGATATGATTGCCCCCAACTCCTTCTGCGGACATCCTCAAAAGCGTGTGAGCTCCATTTAGGCTTCCAGGGCCATTGTTGGGCAGGTGCGCATTGCTCCTGTCATACATACGCAGGCCATTCTCTGCAACCTTTGCAGTGGTTTATTCACGGTGATCAGCCGCGCCCATTCACCCCATGCTCTCACACCATAGGTTAGCATGGGTCTTACTACCATTAGGTATAGCCATCTTAATATCTTTGGTGATGTACCCCATGATTTACCGGCTATGCTACGACATGTGTAAAGCGCCTTTGAGCACTTTAATATCGTTTTTAGCACATGGGTGCCAAAGTTAAGTTTACTGTCAAATGTGACTCCCAGTTAAAAGATTTCCCTGCCACGTCCTAACTCGGCAAAATCTCATATCTCCCACAGTTTTACAGCCAGAGTCTACAAGTTTGAAAGGTATATACTCAGAAGTTCGCAAAAAGTAATTATTGTACCAGTATTTTATTTTAATTTTTTTAGATTTTTTTGGTTGGGCTACGGCTTACGGTTCAGAATAAGAAAAAAGCTGTTTCGATTCAATTCAGGTTTGCAGCCATGATTGCTGCTGCTGACGTCATACACCCAAATACAGCAGCCATTTTAATACGCAGGTGCGTTTAACAGCTGCAGCTGCACAAATACATCTGTTTACATATGTGGACATGTATATAAGTGAACTTATACCATAACATCCACTCCTAATTGGACATATCCGATTTAAGTCTCTGCATATTTGCTTAATAGTTTTCAGAGAATTTCAGCAGTGCATCGCAACAGCAAGTATCGCATAAAATGCATCACAAGAATACGAAAAACATTACGTAAAATTAATTGATGTAATAATGAAGGAAGGAAGGAAGGATAAAGACAATATAGTATGCGGGGGCGATCACACCGCAGCCGCTCTAAAAGGCAGTGTCCCTACACTCAGAGAAATTCGCACTTAATTTTAGAAGTTCGGCTTGCTTTTGTGGGTGAGGTTTCCTTACCTTATGATTCAGGAAGTAAGTTTCTTTATAAACATATCTTATTTTTTTGCGAATCTTTTTTTAAGTTTAGCAAAAAAATATGCATATAAAACTAGATTTTTCGTTACTAATATTACTATACATTTTACACAGCTTAACTAACTTGAAACAGGCTCACGATTTTATGGGGATAGTAGCAGAGTAGAAATGCATTTTTTTATAATTCAAAATACTTCTAAAAATGATTCATAAGCGATGTCAGATGTCTAAAGCTTAATTTGCAAACGAGGCTCAACAAAAAACAATTGTATCTTCCGTTGACATTCTTAATCTTGATCTATTCTTTCGGGAAAAATGTGTCATCTAAGCGACGTCAGTCAGCATTCTGTATTCATTTCACGTCAAATCTAATTCAACCAAGAAATAATGAGCCTTCTCATCCAAAAATATTAATTGATAGGCGTCAGAAATATAGTTAAAACCGTTATATATTTCTGACGAATCTTCGTTTTTATACGAAAAATATTTCCAATCCAAGTAGGGAGCATGTAAATTAATTTGACCTTCAATTTACGGCAATTAAAATATGTTCCACTTGTACGTGAAGTATAACAAAAATCTGGATACCCCATAAGGATTGCGTAGCTATTATCCAGAAAGATAATCTTTTATCGAGTGAATTGCGTGTAGACGTTCCTGAAGAATGCTATATAATCCTATTTCCAGTATTCTATTTATTTTAAAGGATATTTACCTATGTTTACTTATGATACTGCCTTATCTTTTGATTTATTATTTTGAAATTAGTACTGTCAGTACTTAGTACTGTCAGATGATCCGCATCGGTGAATCTCTGGCAGAAGGCCATTCGGACTCCAATGTTTATAATCGGCATCATTCGGTTTATTAATGGATCCTATTTGGGCTGATATAATCCACCTATGACGCTTAGCATCTGCATATTGCAATGGGTGGGATGTCTATGCCCGAAGCTATGCATCGCTCTGGGGTTGACGTCGACACCATTTTTTCGCTTAGGTTATTTCCAGGCTTCTCTGGGACAGAGCTTTTTTGGTCAACATGGAAATTAGATTTATATGATAGTTAAATTAACTTGATCTTTCTCCGGCATTTGATAGCTTGCAATTTAAATTTTAAATCTCTCGCTCTTGTGGTATTTGAGATGTCGTTTACATATATACATACTGATGAGCAGCCACTGAGTCTGAACAAAAATATTATTTCCGATTGTTCGAAAATGGCACTCTTAGATAACAACGCAGAGCTTACCTCAACCATTTTGAAATAGCTTAGGGTTTTAAAGCCATATATATTGTTCTATAGATACCCATACAGCACTTTCTATACGTAATGTGTTAAATAGAAGTTTCCTAATAGTACATTTTACAAACAACGTTACGAGTTGGGCTTAGATAAAAAATATATATTCCAGCTTAAAATGGCAAATATCTGCATGGATAAATACTAGAGAATCTTGAGAGTATTGAGAATCTATTGATAATTATTGATCATAAAAAGAAAGTACTTGACTTTCGTTTAGGTTTGATGATTTTCTTTATCTGGTTCGGCTTGGGATTCGGCTCACAGAATAGAAAAATACTTCGTCTCCAAACAGGTATGGGTCAAAATGGACATGCTTGAAAACTCTCAAAAACTTTACAAGACATTGCCTTATGCTGATGTGATCAAATATGCAATAAATACGATGCATACAATTGCTCAATTTGGTTTAAGTCAAGCTAAACTTTATAAGTGAAATACAACTTCCATTTAAATTTTAAATATTACCTACCTGAGCTTGCGTAAAAAGAACCCGTCGTTTTCGTCTTTGTGCCAGAGGAAACTGTAATGGTTTCGCATCACTTACACTACATGCAGCCAAGCCAGTCATATTGCCCATGTGACCCATCGATCCACCGGCTGATGAGCTCATAAGACGCGATACTGAAAGTTTAAAAATGTATATATTAGATTATCTTTTCCATGATTTGTATATATGTATGTATGTTTAATAAAATTGAATCAAAATAAAATACATATATATCTTTTTGTTTTTTTAAGCGATCGCAACACCAATTAAAATTCGAATTTTTAACCGTTTGTGTTTGAATATTTAGTACGGGTACGAATTATCTTATGTGAAGACTTAGGCATAGGATATCGTCACGTAGAGCTCTCCCTCTTATGAATGCTTATTAAAAATATACACTCTTGATGAGTTTGGGGATGCTTTATTGAATCATGGCTAAGTTAGAGATACAACTGCAAGGAAATAAAGTAAAGTTGACATAAAGTGCGCCATTTAATATCTACACACTTCCGAAGCAGCGTTGTCCAAATAAGCAAAATTTTTTCGACATTTATCGGCTTACAACCATCTGATCTTGATGTAAATTAATATTATAAGATATATATTCATGGGTGCGGTGTCTCTGTTGCTCCGCCGGTAATAAGCCTTTAAATTTCTTTTCGATATTTGATAGATGATACCATTAATCAACGATCCAAGTTAGGGGACTTTAGCTTCAAAATTTAAGGATATATATATTATATAGAGAAGAAATCCTATATACCTCTATATCTTATATATAATTGTATACCTTTGAAGAGGGTACTTTAATTTTGTTTTAAATTTTGCACTCATTAAAGTAGACTCTCTGACCGCAAATGGTATATATATTATTGATCAGAATCATTAGCCATATTTTTAATTTTATATGCGCTAAACTCTGTCAGCTTAAATGCAATCTTGATGATACTTGGTATCCGTCTTTTGCTAATGACAATAGATAGTTCGGAGTTGACCGAATCGGACCACTATGTCATATCGATGCATTAAGTACGACGTGTGAGTGCTATCGAGTTAGGCCTATATGTCACCCTCTCTGAAACAACATTACTACACAAATGTGGAATAATTACTTCAAAGCCAGATCTATAACTGGAATCATAAGAATAATATTTAAGTAAAATGATTTTTCTTTAAATCTTTGTCTACTAATTTGTTTAATAAAACAAAAAAAATAATATTTAATTTTAAATATATATTTTTTCAGTTTTTGCCTAAAGAGTATTTTAGAACATCTGAGTCTCACCAATTTAAAAATGTTTGTCAAATTCAAAGACAAATGATGTATATACACAATAAGTTTATAACGAAAAGTTTACCTTACATATCCTACTAGGAGACACCCTGTACCTAGCTGTTATCTATTCATTGCTATAGAAATACGATTTAAATCGATACTAGGTAAAGATGACAACTTATCGATCAACTACAATAAAGTTGATCTGCGTATCTTAGAGAAGAACTTAGATTATACTGTATCCGTTGCTGAGCTTATCTGTCTCTCTGCCAATGAAATTGCTGGACTTGTACTGATATTCTTGTACTTGTGTATATCTACGCCAATACGCTGTCGATGTATTTTCTAAAATATTTTGTGTGCAAGTGTGTACTGCACTTTTTTAACTGTGTATCTGTGTATTTACAGACAAAAAAAAACAATATTGGTAACAATTGAACTACAACGACTTTTATCTTTTTATTTTTTGAATTACATTTTTTGTTTTGTGTAGCACACAAAATATTTATGTGCGTCACCACGTCGCTATTGGAAGCTCTTTGCATAATGAATATTGGCAGTATTAACTCTAGATAATTGATAGTTGCAATATATATTTATTGGCAATATGTAAGTAGCATGACTGTTTAGTTTGATCAGTATATTAGGCGAAGCTGGCCGCATCTCATCACTATATTATAAAGATTATAATATATCAACCGGTCGACAGACCGATATGAGATCTTGTGCGAACAACTTGTTTGCTTACTAACTTCAACTCAGAAGAACACCTCACACAAGCGATGCATGTTTACACAACTAATTTATCATCCCAATAATAAAATAATAAATGCATTTTCACCTCGCTGACAACTATTTTATTTTATATTTTACGACTTGCGTAAGTGTTTTGTATAATCTATATCATTATTAAAATGTAAAAAAAAAAGACCAGAGATTTTATTATCTCTATGATGGACCTAAGCCCGTGTGCCTTGAAATAATTGCTTTTCAATTTTATTCACGGAGCTGGAGATTTATCGGAAATTTATATACGAGATGAAGAATATTCACACTTGGCTAGATTGACATAGCATTCGTCCTGATTAGAACTATAATTTATTTACTGGTTCGAAGATTTTGTCGTCTGCCTTCCACGATCGGTAAGCCTGTTTGTCCTTCGACCTGTGCAAAGTGAGACACCTCCCTTTCTAAGAAATGATAAAAACCTTAAATGCAATCGTATTATTTAACTATAATCGAACACTGTTCTGTTTTCCAATATATCAGGCAAAAAAAATAGGCAACTATTGGCTTAATTATGAGAACAAATTGAGCAATATTAAATTTCATTTTAGTATACAGTGGACCTTCGGTAAACCATTCCATTCATAACCATGATGGTTCCATATGGTTTCATTTAAGTCGGGGTAAAAAGTTTGCTCATAAAATTGTTCTGTATTAATTTTTTAAATATTTTATTATATATATAAAATATATCTAAGACTAAACTGAGTAAAGAAAGAACTGACAAAATCTGCAATGGAAATAATTACACCGACGAGCATATCTACATAGTTCTTCTTTGAAAACGCTTCAAAACTTGTTGAAAATGCGACACAGTATTATCATTGAATAAATCTGTTGCGCGTTTAGCCACTGTCTGCTTGGGGTGATGCTGTTTAATGGGTGATGCCCCAGACTGCCATGCCATCAGCATTTCTCTAATTGTACTAGAAGCTGGTTGTTCCTTTGTTACGGCCACGTCTGATAGTCTCCCCCACGTCTTCTACACTTTTTACTAGAAAACCAGTTAGCGCATGCATCTGAGGCACGCCGAAGATTAAATACCCTTTGCAGACCGAAGTCTAAGTCTTATTATACATTTAACATGTAGTCCGCAGTTTAAGTTAATATTTTTTTTTTTTTTTTTCAATAATTACTCAATTTGAGTATATTTGCGTAGTTATTTTGTATCAGCTAATGTGTTTCAACGACTATTTCGATTCCACAACTTAGAGTAAATCTTTCCATCGATTGTACTTAAACATATTTACTGCCTAAAGAAAGAAGACGGATATATTCCATGTAGACAGACGGACAGATTGGCTATATGAAATCGGAAAGTGATGCTGGCTTCCCGATAAAATTATACAAATGTTAAAAAAAAAAATCAATTATTATTATCCAAATATCCTGAAATTAAGTTGCTATATAAAAATATATTATTTTATTGCAACGTGCAACTTCTCTGCAAGGGCATTTGATCTTCGTCAGCTTGAAGATAATTGTTCTTTTATGTTAAATTTCATTTAGTGTACAACATCGGTAACGACGGTAACATTTTTACATACATATATATATACATATGAGTATACGAAGGTATGTAAATAAATTTGTATTAAGGAAATTTTTGTGGACACATTGAAGTATAAACAGAAAACTAAAGTTCACGCTAAGCACTTGAAACTGTTTGCTTTACTTTTAAGTAAAGATATTCGTAAATGATTTTTGCGCTGAGTCACGCAATCAATGTAGGCTCTCTTTCATGCTATATTTTTTCTAAATATGGAAAAGGTATGCGTGAGAATAATTGATTTTAAATTATTTCGTTGTCATTGTTTATTTTAGAAATGAAAAGATGATATTTATTTTTGAGCACTTATGACGTTTCTAAACTATATACAAATGTATGCACATATGTACATACACACCTGGACACTGTAAAATACGAAATTGTGAAGCGCAATAAAAGATGTAACATACACAGATGCTCCGCTCCAGTCCTCCAAAAAGAAATCACAAATTAATTCAAAATGTATGCAAATGTAAGTCACACGTAAAGTAAATAATGCTTAACCTTATGAAAAGTTAGAGGACTAGGATATATGTATATATATATATATATATATAACTGATAATTCTTGGCCTGCGTAAGAAATTTAACTTATTTTATATTTTGTTGGTCAACGTAAAAGATCGTTTGGTTGACAGAATAAGTTCAATGAAGTAATTGAAGTAATTTTGTATTACTTATCTGTCGATTATCTTGATTATCTATCGAAAACTGATATTGGTACTAAAAACGTTTTCAATATTTCTTCAAGAAACTGACCAATTTAAATTTGCTTAAAACACCGCACTTATTAATTTCAATGAATATTGCATTGAATTAAATATTAAGCTGTGCATATTCATATTTGAAATACTTCGTCTATATTGTTTAATTTTAATTACGTACTTGCAAATCTGGGATCATTTGCAGTTGATCCATACCACGAAGCTGATCCTCTCATATCTGTGTAGTGTCCCGCCAATGAGAGATTATCTGTAGGTCCGCAGTAGCTTTGCACTCCTGGACTATGATACAGAGATCCCATGGCATAGGGGTTCGCCATGGTTGATGTGGTTATTGTTCCAGGAGAATTAATACTACTACCACTTGAATTGGATCTGAAATGAGTAAAATCAATAAATTAATTTAATATTTCCAAGAAAATTACAATTTGATACAACAGCGCAACAAAAATGTACATCCTAAGCAAACACTAAACTTTCAAATATAATTTTTCGTCCTAAGCACAAGAGTCAATATCAACAAGAATACTCCTGTCGAGAGAGCTTGGATAGTAGATGTTGTTTACTCAGTGCTGGTGTTTTATAGCATTCACATTAGTAAATATAAATACGCTAACCCTCTTCTATTAAAATTATAACTTTCCATTTTCTTAAACATTTTTCTGAATCAATTTCATTGCCCTAATGTTGTTGATAAATAAGAATATGAATGAGAATACGAATATATAATCTATAATATATAGAATATATAATTCAATTAATGAATTGAAGAATTTAAATTAAAAGTGAATGATTAAATTAAAATGTAAAATTAAAAATTCACAACATAATAATAGTAAAATTTGGGGATATTAAAATGTAAAAGGGTCCAACATTTTTTTTTAACTATTCGGGAAAGTCAATGAAACAAAGGTAATACGATTACCAGTATAAACAAACGAATTTTGTCAGGTTCTTGAGAGCCTGGCAGATATTTAGCGTGCGATATTAACGGCAGATATTTAACGTTGTAAAAGAGAGCAGGAAGCATATTTGACCTAATCGGCATTATAAGCCGAGTCAATTTATCCGATCTGTCTATTCGTCTGAATGGACGCTTCAATCTCATTTGGAAAGGATTTTCACGTTCCATAATCATATCAAGTTTATCTCATCTAGTCTCATTCTTCTTTCTCGAGTATCGATAACGCCCGATTTCTGATTGTCATATAATTAAAAATGTTTAATATATTGTTTTCCAACATACATATCAGCAAAGACTTTAAAGTAGTATCTCTAATAGTCTAATAGTAGTTTCTTTGCAGTTTTTGATATATTTGATATAAAGCAAGCAGTAAGATAATTCCTTAAGCGATAGCTGCTAAAATGTCTGTATGTATACATAAGTATGTATGTCTTGCATGTATATGCATACATATGTATATGCAAAGTGTTCTTTATTAAAAAATAGTTGCATAATTATGTTACTTTTCCTTAATAATATTGCTCTTCTTATTAAGAATAAATGGTTTAACAAGAGTGTGCCACTTAGTTTTAAGTGGGCGCTCAAAAATGTTGTCTTTTCGAGTTTTTGGCATGTCAACGTTTTTTAGCTTTGTCTTGTGTTTGGTTTCTCAATAAATGCATGAACTGCATATAATGTTCTTTGTAGCTTATCTGTATCAGCGTCAGCCATAATAAATAGTGTAACACCATTTGCACAAATCCTTGCTTACATTGCAGTGAGCAAAGCCTTTTATGAAGAAAGCTTGGCAATAAGAATAGACCCTGTTTTTAAATCGAACTATTATGTTTCACAGCTCAGCTTAGGGTATCTCCTAGTCGAGTTTCCTTATATAAAGTATTTTTACTTGTTTTAATATCGCCGTTATATTTTATTAAATTATTAAATCCATGATTTTATTAATTTGACTATGCATTTTTAATTCTGTATAATTTTATTTGGGATCTCAATTTATATTTAAAATTACATAAACATTTTTTTTTTCATTTTTAAAAACCATTTTTTTTTAAATAAAAAAATAAACAACCTCTGGGTGAAGAAATTTGAATTGGTATTTAGACATTCTGATATTCTGACATGATAATTGATTATAATTGCTTAAGAAATATTTTAAGCTATATCATAGAAAAACTTGATCAATAAATGGAATATATAGAACATTAAGTATACAAATATTTGTTAAGATAATTGACTTAAAATCTTAAACTTACCGAAACGGAGACGGCGGGTTGCCGTTTATTTCCAGTTTGCGGTATGACTCCTCGATTGGACTTAGAATATCGGTCACACTAAACGGTGTTGAGTGATTGTTGTTGAATAAAGTGTTTTGATGTTGGCTGTGCAGGTTTTGCAGATGCTGAATACTAGACAGACTATGGTGGTGATGTGCAACCGCGACAGCGGCATGCAGCGTAACCGTGTTCTGTGTCGATATATCGTTTATATTATGTTTTGAGAGTGGATCCAATTGGTGCTGCTGAGAACCCGCTGTTGGTATAAGTATGTCCTTTTGAGATAAACTCATAACCAAGTCCGCTTCATTACCCAAATTAGTCTCCTGTTCGTCTGGTAGTGCTCGAAAGCATCGCCGTTCATTAAGTGATGGATCAATTAAATTTGACGCTGACATACGAAAATCTTTAATCTAATCGTTAACTCAAATTTAATGAATCTATAATTATAAAGAAATACATTTTTGTTAGATCATTTTGTTTTTAGAAACGAGACAAGCTAACTTTCCTCGGTACGCCGAAGACTATACACACTTTATATACAAAACATCATTATCAATTCTACCGACGGATGTTTCCTATAGTAGAATATGGTATTATTTCTAGGTTTCTTTTTATACAAAAGCTAGAAGCTCGATCGATTGCCTGTAAGTCCGTTTTTTTTTTAAAGTGCCCCTCAGCAAAATGACGTAAATAGCTAAAATTAATAAACATTGCCGAAAAAATAAAAAGTTGATAGACAGCCAGACGCATAGTCGGACAGACGGCTCTGTGGTCTCTATGTATATATTTTATAAATATAATAAAATTCCACTAAAAGGGAGCATTAAATACTCTGGTAAACGAACAAAAATTCTTTTATATTTGAATACCGGCGGTAACAAAGTATATTGCATTTCTGCAGTCCGTCCTTCTGTATGAACATAGCTTTATTCGAAACTCTTACAGCTTGAAACTTGAAATATATATTCGCCTACATCCACATTAGATAATGTATGGTGGTATTGGCATTAGACGGCTGAGAAATCAAGTCGTTAAAATTCTAAGTGTAGAGTTCCAAATGAATGGTAAATTGCTGGGGACGATATCAAAAGATCGGTATAAATATTACATATATTTCGATCGGGCACGCTACTAAAAATTTAGAAATTCTGTAAAAAAATAAATGTAATGGTGAAAAGGGTATAATAAAAAGTACGAAACAGTCTCAGTTCATGATCAAGAAGGTAAACATAAACTTATATACATATATTCTTGATCGTCAACACCAAAGACGATGTTGCGAATCTCAGAGTCAATAAGGTCTAAAGACTTCAAATTTACAAGATAATTACTCGTATGTATATCAAGATCGGAGATCAAAAGATCCGAAGTTTGTGGATTTCTATATCCATTTGACAGTGTTATCTTTTAATAACATTATGAAGTCTTCATAAAAAATAATTTGCGACTACATACCAACAAAAGCAATCGAATTCGATACATTTTTACAAAAAAAGTCATCATCACATCTCACATTGTCCAAATAAAGACAAAATTTAAGTTAATGGAGAAGAAAACAGCTCAATTCAATTAAAACTAATTTAGTATAAAATTGTTTACTATAAACACTCAGTATATTCCAGAACAATTTTTTCCAAAAAGGCTCCAATATCCGATCATCTTCAATACTTAAATTTCTTCTCCACACACTAACACCAATTGAATCACCAAAATTTGTAGAATATATAGTAGTTAAGACAATTCCTTTCGATCGGAAATTAACTCGACTTAAGCCTATTGTCATGGATGATTCTTAATTTTAATATTTAATAATTTGAGCCTAAAATAACAAATACTAAATTTTGCATTTTTTAAGTTTAACTCACTAGTTTAGATTTAGATAAGTTTACTAAAAAAATGACGAATGATGTAAAAACAGGCACATTTCGGAAATTTTAATAAGATGAATTTAATAAGCAGCATCTGTGTACAGTGGATATACTTCAAAGCATTTTCGGTGAATTATAACATTTATTGAAATAATTGTTTTGTGATTAGTGTGATAAGTTCTTAACTAAAATTTTGGAGAAGCATTTGGTTTCTATGCGATTTTTTTACATTATTAAGAATCGAGATGAGTTGATCGTCTACTTTAATATATATAATATAATATAATAAATAATGTTATGGGGATTGTAGAATTCAGCATTGATAGATGTTCATTTGATGAACCCAAAAACAAGTCAGATGTAGTAGGAATCTTTATTCGAAAGATCTGGACTAGTATATACCATGACAATTTTTTGCGTTTGCTGCTGTATAATTTGGTAAATGTGAATATATGATTTCAACCGATGTTGATCATCTTTATTGCCGATCAAGCAAATGTCAAAGTATATATTTTAAACATCTTTAAAACTGTATTATTGTTATCAGTAATAGATTTGTATCGAAATTTGAAAATTCCGGACGTTATCGATAAATTAAAATAATCTTGATCTACAGGGTATAAGCATTGGTTGTTGAATGAAAGACTTGCTTATTTCTAAAGATTTCTTTTCAAACCTATAAATAGCTTCTTGAAATCAGATTTATTTCACTAACCATAAGTATAAGTAAATAATGTCGTTATATATTAACAACATTAAATTAAATTTTAATTGGACGGTCTGAGCGTATTAGTATAAAATTCGGCACTGGAAATTAGATACTGTTTTAAATTTATTAGTTGAAGTGAATTTCAGTAGATTAGGTACACCTCTGAATATATTATACGACTTTTCATTCTACTGCCAGCGATACAGTCGCGTTAAAAATACTCGTACTAAATATTTGTGTTAATTTTTGAATTGACAGTAACGATTTTTAAATTATTGAATAAGAACACAAAAATTTGAATTCTGAATTAAACCGGCAATAGCTTTAGTGTATAAGAAGCACATACTCATGTAAGGCCTAGCAAAAAAATGTATATATTTTTAAAGTTATCAAGTTCTATAAAAGTCACTTCACGACAATGTATATAAATTCGATAATCAGCTCTAATTTTTTTTTAGTTAAATATCCGCAGGTGGACCCCGTTCTCCAAGAGTATATTATCATGCATATGCCAAAGATAGCTGTTCTTTTATTTCAATTCATATTTAGTCATATATTAGCAATTCTGTAGAAAATTAAAATTTCGTATCGACTGCTTCTTCCCAACCTTTTCTATACAACTGCATTTTTAAGTACAATCTTATAAATGTGGTGATGACATCCAAGACAGAGGTCGACTGTAAGATACCTTGTACCCAAGACTTTACCTATTATAAATCTAAAACGTAGAAGCCTTCAAATGCAATTTAATTCACAATGTTCAAATTGAACAGGCATTGTAAGTACATATGCGTGTAAAAAGAAAATTCCCTGATCCGAGTACTCAGAAAGACGGACGGATAGGGATATATCGACATACATTGGTACAGCTTCATTATATCCTTTTTACTAATTTTTAATGAGATTAGAGGGTATGATGAGTTTCCAAGACAGAAACTCTTCAAAATAGTTCTAACATCTTTGGAGACCAATGTTTGAGGCAGTCGCATCAAAAGTCGATGCTACTATTCTTATTGATATGCTACACTTTACTAGAACATTAATTTAATTTTGAAGCACCTAAAAAATTTTACGTTCTCTGCTATCCATGTTCACCAATTTCGCTGAATAAATCCCATTAAACTTCAAAAATATGTTTGACAACTTGTCAGCTAATTACAAATCAATATGGCAACTATGTTTTTAAGCTAGGCCCAAGCAAAAATATACACACAAAATCGCTTTGTATATGTTGAGGATTCAGACTATGCGCAATGCAAAATGCAAACAACATTTGAAAATATGGGTTTTTCAAGTTTAATAATTCAAATGAGGCACAGCGGACAGAGGACCAACATGTTATTCGCATAAAGTGCTCTAAGTGATCATCGGTTAGACACTCAAGTAAATTAAAATATTGCCTTTTACTTTTACGCCTTCACCAATGATATTAAAATACTCTTCGCAAGTATTTATGACGGCTGAAAGCAACGAATAATGACGAATTAAATACAATTTCAATTATGCATTCTAGCTATTGTAAACTTCGCATTATCCAGGCCACTCCATAGTCGTGGTGTAATCCAATTATATTTCATAAGATAACATTTTTTTGTGGTAAAAACAAAATTACTTTTTAAATCGCTTTCTATTACCACGGACTCTGGATCGGTTTCGGTTTCACTTTCGTAGGATATTTTAATGAAAATTTAATTTATTGAGAAGTTACAATTAGACAATAATAATTTGTATTTGGCTATTTCCCGGCAGCCATTATCTCCGGCGTTACTTTTCTGAAAGCTTTTCAGAAAAAATTGATGCAGCTTTTTATTTATTTAACTCGCGCGTGTTTCATAACGGCATCATCAAAGGGAGCCTTGCACTATCCTCACGGGCTAGTTGCACAAAACTCTTGTTGTAAAAGAATACCTCAAAACCCTGTCTGACGGCAATTTGACTCCCACACTGGATGGGCCACAAAAGAAATTTGTGGCTCTCAACAAGTTGCAAAGTTACAATTCATGTTCTCGGCATTTTCACTAGAAATTTGTTCTACTTTAAGATTTTAAAACATTTATTTAGTGACTCAAAATGTTCAAAACATCCGAAAACTAAGTGAGTGCTTATGTATAAACTAGGAATGTTCCTGTTTATTTTTTAACAGTATACTTCGATTAAAATACGTTATCATAAGTATTTGAACAAAAAAATTGTTATGAATTCATAAGTATATGTTTATTGGAATCTAAGCCGATTCATAAAGATTGTTATTATAGTGATAAAGTCTAAGAGCCCTAAAAATAAATGTTGCTTATATAAATACCAGTTTTTGGACGATTTCTGCTATGAAAGCTACAAAATGTGTTATTCCGATTTAATTAAAGTTTGAAAATTGTTTTGTTTTCATATAAATGCATAGTGCTAACTTTTCGCTTAATATAGTTCCACCAAATGAACGCCGATTAACTGTTACAGGTTAAAGCGAAATTTCAAATTTGAAATATTTTTGTAAAAGGGTCAACCTAATATCGACTAGTCTATTTAGAAATATTAGAGAAAAAAAGCTACTTGAAATTGTTGCACAACATCAACATAATCATAATAAAATGTTGCAGTCGGTGGAAATGAACTATATAATACTCTAATACCAGTTAAAGAACATCTGAAATCAGGTGGAATAGATTCATCTGCGGGGTCGCCAAGTAGCTTAAGCTACCGACGGACATTGTACGAAAACAAACGAAAAATAAATATAAAATAAATAAAAAACTTAGCAACCATAAAATAATGGATCAAAGAACAAATCAAATAAGAATGCTCAATTAAAAATAAGAACTAAGTTTTAAATCTGATAATAAATAGCACAATACAGAAAAAAATGTTGCAATAATATTCTCCAAAATTTTCTACCAACGGAATATATTCTTAGCCTTTTTTTTACCATTGCGTTCCGATATTTAGTATGATTGCACATTTTGTTAAAATCGGATCTAATATGATAATAACACATTTTTTTGGCATTTTTTTAATTTCAAATTTCAAATTTTGTTATAATTTTTCTAATTCTAAATTAAATTTAAAATTTTTCTGATTTAGCTAAATTAATAAATGAGCTAAAAGAAAATAGAAAAGTTAATTTTAAAATTTAATTTTTGATCTGTGTAATATATGTATATTAAATGTAATCAGGTATAAAAACGTAATCTTTAAAAAAGGAAAAACGAATGATATCCAAAACGACCCAAATGTTAAGAATTGCGGCCAATCATTTTCAAATCGTGCCAACCATGATTTAAGCCCCAGACCTGCGGGCTGGCTTGTAGCCCACTTGAGTTACGCTCTCTGGAAAAACTTCAACTTGAGCAAACAGCACATGAATACAACACAAAAGCAATACAATTCACAATATTCAAATTGAGCACGCATTATGTATATGTGCGTGTGTGTGTGTGAGCGTGTGTGCGTGTGTGCGTGTGTGCGTGTGCGTGTGTGAATGTGAGTGCACCCTCAAAATGCTTGCCTGCTGCTGTCTGATTTGGATAGCATTTCCAAAGAAAGGTCAACCGGGACCAAAATTTTAAATATAAGCAATTGGATTTCGCTAACTTATACTAAAATTGTATAAATGTTAAAAACAAACTCGTTTTTGTTAAATAGATTTCTATAATGTCTAAATTTTAGTAACAAATCTCAGTTGTCATTTTGAGAAACTTGGCATGAAAGTTGCAAATGTGATATTTTTACTCCTGGAACTTTTAAATACGTTTTGTCTTTACTATATTTGAATATTTTTAATTAATATGAAATTCTTCCATCAACAAGAATTAAATAGGAAAAAAGTTTAAACAAAAATTATTTTATTATTATTATTATTTTGATTTTCAACTGTTCAAAATGTATTTTATCGTGTATGTTGTGCCGGTATATAGAGTTTCATAGAAACAGTCCGTCGGATTTTTTAATCTAAAGTGAAATTTTATATTGGCAGGTTGACTCAGATCTGCAAGGATATTGAATCTTGGGTGTGCCTGAGAAAGCCGTTCATTTTTGTTTTCTACTAAATATATTACTAATTGAAGCTCTAAAGTCAAGGAAAAATATGTCGAGATATGTTGAGAAAACCCAATGCAAATATTCACAAGTGACATTTATCAATGAAAAGCTTAATTTTCAATTTAAAATGAATCGTGTATTAATAACATATGGCAGTTCGCTTATTATATTTTATTTTATTTTATTGCCTATTTATTGACAACGCCAAATCGCGAGAGCTCGTCTTTTGCACTAAACAAAGTGCTACTAAAATCAATTAAAAAAAAGTAGAACAGACAAAATTGGCTGTTTTTTCCTATAATTGCATAACAACTTCTGTAATTCCTGATTTAAATAAATGTATATTGTTAATTAATTCTATACCGAATAGAAGACTATACCTTAATACAAACTTATTGCAGCCGTGAAAAAAATCGATTGTAATTTTAACTTAACCTGTGGTTTTATAATTTACATCTGATCTAATCACAAAAATATGAACTAAGCAAAAAAATCGAAATAAAATACCTAAAACTGATGCGGTTTATTTATTTGTATTTGAACAAAAATGGAAAACATTTTCTTTCTTACAAGAAATTGGGCTGATCTGGGAGCCCTATGCTCAAAAGGGATTAAGGTAGATATAAATAATTCGCAGAACACTATTCCCATTTTAATAATAATATTATTATTATTAATAATAAAGACATAATAAATAATAATAATAGTTTTTTCAATAATAATAATTAAATCTTGGTAATTCTTGTCTTTGGTTCAGAGTATCTCCTAGCGAGTATCTCCATTGCCAGCAGCCTTGTTATTGGCTTATAATTTTTTAGAGTACTTTTTGATCATTTATTCATCTGTACCATTTTCAGCTATTGGCGTTTGACTGTTCTGCCGGACTAATGAATAATGTTAAGTAGATTCCAGTGCTACGAGGACCGACCAATCTTTGATTTATTTCCCGTCTACTTGTGAAATTAAAAACGGCATAATAAAGCTAAACCATTAAGTCGAATTATTTTACGGGAGGATCGGCTACAAAGCCTTGCGCACATGGCCTCATCATTAAAAATTAAGCAAGCCAAAGGCAGACAAAGAAGCCAAAACAAGCACACTCCCAACGCATACCTCAATGAAAACCAGAATGCAATTGTGGCTACGAACTGTTATTACAGTTATTTAGTTCAACCACGCTCGATCGGCTGGGCCATAAAAAAGCAAATCAGAGACACTCACAAGCAACAACATCAGCAGCAGCGGCAGAAGAGTGCATGGTTCAAATTCGGTGCACTGCATCATAGGCAATGGCACGCAACGAAAAGGGACAGAAACTTTTGCAAAACAACAGCGCACATTTTATTTTGTTCAATGCCTTCGTTTTGCTCGTGTCAACTCATGAGAAATGACACACAACGAAAAGAGACGGCGACACATTTGCACTTATTTGGCGTCGTCCTCTGAACAGAAGCGAGGCAAGAACATCTTGCTTCTGCCGAGCCCCGACTGCTGCAGTGGCTGCAACATTTGTCATCTTGGTTTAGCGATCAAACGGTTACGCATTGCACAAGTCCGCATTTTGCTGCGTAGCCGTTATAGAATGTGTCGCCAAAGTTTAATTCAATGTTGGCGAAAATATTTTCATATTCAACGCAAATTTATTGAACAATTGTGGATAAATCATTATTTTTTTGTCGATTGGCTACAAGTTGATACACAGACGAGATTTTTCTTGGCATACGCTTAAGTGTGGATTAGCACCAAAATGTGATTATTTCGACATCAATTTGCACAGTTTAATCTCGAAATTATTTTATTTATGTATATTAACTGTTCTTTAATACATTTATGCACAAATAATATTATAATTGATAATATACAACTAAGAGTAAAGCGAATGCATTAGATTAGTTTCCAATCAGTGGTCAAGAGGCGGCAAAGTTGCACCAAAAACAAAAAAATGGCAGCCTGCGTGAAAACTGAAGTTGCAATTCGCAAATATAGTTGGCTTTTGTATTTGCCTCTTTCGAACATGAACTATTTGAAGTAAAAGCCACAAGTCGAATCTGCATAATGATACACGTAGTACCCAAAAGAAACTGTATTGCACAAGAAAGAAATAACTCCCCAAAACCAAAAAAGAAATAATAATAATAAGTAGACGAAGAGGGATATTAATTATGCTACTAAGGATACTCAACCCTTACAATCATGTCTTAGTCTTGACCAATTTATCTTAAAGTCCCGAGTTAAATTGGCAACAATTATGGTAAGATTCTTTAAAGTGTACTTATGTCACTCAATTACTTCTTCGACAGTTTATTTTGACCATTTTACAGTTATTAGAGGACTTCTCCAAAATAAAATATGAATTTGAGTCGTTATCAAAAACAAATTGAATTAAATCGCACAGTTATCTGTCAAATTATGTACTATTTTTTTCAGTACAATAGTGCACAACTGTCAGCTCTAGTTAAGAAATTAGAAATCAGAATATATACCTTATTTCGTATATTCGATTAACTTGCAATGGCGCCTATTGATTTCATTTTGTTTTTTAAGTTTTTAAGTTTTTGCAACTTTATTGGGGTTGTTAAATCTATGCTTGATTTTGTGTTGTATTTGAGCATGAAAATTCTACCGGAAACTATACAAAATCGGATACCTTTGGAGAGATATGCATTTCGTTAAACTTCAGATTTGTGGGGTGCTCTATTTCTCATAAATATTCTGTTGATATTCCAATTTGGTTATCGATTCGATGACACCATAAATGATAATGAATTTTGTAAATATAATACACGAAACAAAAATGAATAAATTTATACCCAGCAGTTTTTGACTCCTAAAGTTGTCCGAATGCATTTAACAGGTAGAATACAGCATAGTACAGGGTATGTCCAAGTCGAGCGTAATGCGTTGCTTACATCATATTTCATACTATTTAATTACACGTATGTAATGGATTTTAGCCAAATGTGTGTAATTGATCACTTCTTGGACTTTAGATTGAATGAACATTGCAAGCGTAAATAATACAAACTAATAAAACTTTACGTTATCCATTGTCAAATAATATTTGGTAATGTTTTTCGTAATAATTCTTACTTGACTCATTTTTGGTGCACTTTTTAAATAATTGGTTTCTTTTAAGAATCGTTTGTTTGTCACTTGATTATAATTTGCAATGATTAAACTAATGTGAAGCTTTTTGGCATTAAGTTATCTTAGCACCAGCATTGGCTAAGCTGTAAGCAATATTTTAGGGCCATTATTTTATTTTGATAAAGCACTAGAATATGTAACACACAATTTTTGTTTTCTGCTGCACAATATATGTATAGTATGTAAATTTAAAGACATATAAGCCCACGTCAGTGAATTTATTATGAATATCCACTCGACACGATTCCGTCAAATGAAATAAGAGGTCTGAACAGTACTGACGAGTACTCCTCAGATGGCTTCTGGATAGCCCTCGAATAAGTTTTTCCTATTAACGATAACTGTGTACTGTTGGTACTGGCTACACACTTCGTTGAACAAAACAAACATCAAAATATTGCCTATTCATTTCAACGATACCAACCAATAAGAGATCGGCGAAAACAACGCTGGGCTGGAATTCCATTCACAGCTAACTGGCTTTGGACCGTTCAAAATAATGCCAGCCCACTTTTTGTGCATACTCGTCTCAGTCACACTTTAGAACGCAAGTGGCAGACCCATGCGCACGAAAGGGAAAGACATAGCTATTACAATAGTCTTTGCTGCGTCACTCTTCGGCGTCTGTTGACCAATGGAAAGTGAGTGTGTGTTTCAACCCCATTCCTGCTTGAGGTCGCATATCTGGAATTAGTTTAGGAATGTTAAATGCATTCTTAAATTGGTAAATTTCCCCTCATGGTCGAACAATAGAATTGCTTGCTAAGCTTGTATTTTCACACAACGCAACAATGCGTCCACGCACTCTTCACTCTTCAAAAGTACCAACTCGAAATCGTGTAGAAATTTTTGATGGGTCTGGGTTGACAGTATTTTTGTAATGTCATTGATAAAAAAGAAGTGAAGTATCTTAAATAAAATATACACTTAACACTCTGTCATATACATAAATATATATATTAAATATATAAATTTAGCATCACCATTGGCATCTTTCGAATATGGTATTAAACAGCATATCAAAATTATTAAATAAAATTTACCTATGGCAATTAAGCGATATGTTTTGTTATCTGACATTTTTCTATACTCAATCATGCTAAAAAGTTACAAGCAGCTTGAAACACAATGCAATGAAATTTGTGGCTAAGATATTTGTAAAAAACAAATGATTTACTTTAATGAATATCAGAATCCATTAATTTTGCTGCTTCTGAATGTTTCGATATTTTAACGCTCAAACCATGAGTTAATGGCAAAAAAAGAGGTTTTAATGTATTTTCAGACCCGTTCCTTAACATACGTACGCTAAAGTTAATAACAGTTAAATGTACCGCTCATTCAGTTATGGGATGGAGAGATGTAGAACACAATCATTTATATCATTATTATCATTCAAACTACAATTTGATTAACATTTTTCTCAGAAAATATATCTTACATTTTGGTCTCATTGGGGTAAATCAGTAATTACGAATTTTAATACATTTATATTTAAGTATTTTAAATAATGAAATTAACATTTTCGGCCACATTCCGTTTTATCCATTGGCTTAATTACAGGGACTAAAAACCAATAATTGAAACCGCAATCTATCTTTAGAAATGAATCATCGATGTATTAAAAAGAAACACAATGTGGGCTAAAAAAGTTCACAGTTTTTAAAAGGTTGTAATGAATAATAATTTAATATATTTAATTTAAACAAAATGCATATTAATTTATATCAAACTAAAGATAGAGATTAAATTAAAAATATATAATTTAAAAAACTATATTAAAGCATATAATATATACATCTGGGAGTATTAAAATGTTAAATGGTCCAATATTTATTGCAAGGATTGTAAAAACTCTAAATAAACCATATTAGAGCAAAAATGTATAACTGCAAGTAGCCTTGTAATAAAAAAGAAAGAACGTTAAGAAATGGAAAAGAGATAAAAGAATAGGACATAAAATAAAGAAAAGATACGCAAATCTCAGAACCTGTGGATTTATATAATTGTACCTCAGTTATTCACGCTCATAGGTTTCGCGGAGATATATTAGTATTGAAAATGTAATTAAATATATATATTGATATTACTGTTTTCAATCTAGGCAAAAGATTATTATATCTCGATTCCAAAATGTCTAGAGATTACTGATTGCGTATTATTTTTGCTCTTATGACGTTGAGGAGACTTTGTAGGGTAGAAATTAGGTTTATTTAAGAGATCTATTTGAAATTTCATTGGAAACGTGTTTCCCTTTTGGTCGTTAAATCCACCCCACAGAGTGCGCAATATGGGGTCAATCTTGAATATGTGAATAATAAATGCTCGTCCAATTGGCTGTAATCACATTTTTAAAGCTCTTTGTAAACAATTATTAAATATACTCACTGAGCTCAATTCCAAAGGCAAGCTTTGACTTTCTTCTGCTAGTCGACATACTTTGATGAAAAATGGCCTTCACTAAATAAATAAAAAAAGAAATAAAATTATGCTGATCGGAGCCCACATGGTTGGTAATTTTTGTAATATTTTGACAGAAATCTTTAAGCATAGGACTACCATTTATATTTTATTTCTAAAGATGCAAACTTGTTTTGAAGTTTTCAAACTACTTTTGTGATACGTATGAAAAGCCTCTTTGTTTACCCAGATATCCTGACTAAATTTACCAACAACGAGTGGTATTATGTTCCTTAAATTGTTGGAAAAACATTATCGGCAACAGATAACTATATAAATTCATTGATGTTTAAATTAATAACTAAACGGAGATTTAAGTAGTTAAGCTCGGGTCTGAAATGTATATATATAAGTCTCTTGTGTGATTCTATCCTGTGGACAAAGAAAATATTCCACAATAAGAAACAAATAATGTCAAAAAATGGGATACAATTATCTACGATAAAAAAAATAGATGTACACATATAATAAATATTTGCATAATTTAAATAATATTAATTCTCTCAGTTAATATAAATAATTTCTATAAAATGAATTATTTTAATATTAGAGATTTTATAGGCTATAGGCTATATACCTATAGTATATGCTTTTAATTTGGAATAATCATAATTATAATAAAAATTAATAATTACAATTCTGTGTTCACAGATACAAAAGAACACCCCGAAAATTTTACATATTTGTTAGCACATTTTAGAAGTTACCATGGAATTAAGAAAAGGTAAGCGCTGCTTTTAAGAAAGACACCATTTTTTTGAGTGGTCCTAGCGCAGATCAAGCTTATGTCATTTTATCAAAAACTGAGGTAAATGTGGAAATCAGAAAAGTCGCAATTGTCTAATATAGATCGGTGCCTTCTTAACTTTTTTTTGGAATAATATAAATTTGATATATCTATTTAAAGGTACACAATACATGTCAAATTTTTGTTTACAAAATAAGTATATTTTCCATCAGTACACATTCAAGTTATGTTAAGTTAGGTGAAAAGGAAGTCCAACAGTTTTGTTGTCAAACGTATATTTTCAACCAATCGGCTTTAAAATGTTGTTTATAAAATATGTGTAAAAAATTAATTTAACCAGTAAATTTATATGTCAATTTGATGCCTCCTTGTGGTAAACGTTTATGGTTGTCCTTCGGTATTCAACCTTTGATATTCAATGGCATATAGCGTCTCGTTCGGCAATTTGTATCTTTTAAGATATATAGCAAATAATAAAGTGCACAACATATCAGCTATATGTATTTATATGTATCTTGCGTGAATGCGGATCGCTTATAAGATATATTAATATCTGTTGAAATCATGGGCATCTTGTGTTAACAGGAAATCCCTTGGTGAGCATGGTCTGGAAATGTATATGTCGATCTTTGAAGGAGGTTACCAGCAAAATCGCTAATCTCAAAAACCTTAAATGTGATAGCTTTAACTCAAAAGCTGCGGAAGATATAGCCATTTCCGATTTTTATGAGCGGGGGACTGGCAGTAGCAGAGGTGGCCGTGGCATATACCTATCTTTGAAGGATACCGCCAACAAAGTACCAACCAAAATCTTTAAAATTGTGAGAGATTTGTGAAATATCGATTTGCGATTATTTATTTTATTGATTTCCTAGCCTCCTCGTAGATATGCCACTATAATTTTTGGCATTCCGTGTAACCCGGGCACAGACAAGTATATGTTGCAAGTTTCAAGGATTTAGCTTTAAGGGTATCGGAGAAAGTTGCACGTATTCGGACGGGCAGACAGCATGACGGACATTGCACAAAAACTAATATACTCTTCATATATTTGGTATCTTAGTATAAAAAAAGGGAAGTTAGTCAAGCTGAGCTGATCCAACTTAAGAAAGTAATAGCTAGCGGTATCTTGCCAGGACATTGTAGACAAAGAAGTCACCTAACTAAACTAGGTATTGTCAGCAGGGAACTCAATAAATGTTGTGAAAATGATAAAGAATCCTCATAGCACATCCTATTAGGTCGTCTTAGCTAAAAAATATGTCGTATTCTAGTATTCTATTGTATTCTAATATGTAGTAGCATTGATGGAAGAGCTTTAGGCTCAGAAGGGGCGCAATATATCTGACAGGTAGCAGTGCATGAAGCACCCCCAATAATAATTATAATTAATAAAGAGTATGCTAGTGTGAGTAGTTTCAAAAGTAGATGACTCGCTGAGGCCACGTCTTTGGACAGTAAACTGTCGAATGCAATCAAGATAGGACATCCTGTTTTTATTAGGATACGTTATCTTTCTGATTATACGTTCTGATCTCGTCCTTGAGAACGTACTTTTTCCGCTATGCTTTGGGAAGCCTCGGTCTTGTTTCGACATCCCCTTTGAGCATTTTGGGATTGTCCTTATGGTATAGTTATCTAAATAAACGACAGTTTGCAACGAAAGGACGAACCTTATCCCAGCTTATTCTTCTAAGCTGTATGACTTTCACAGGATGGCTCATTGTGGCTACTAGTGCAACTGGAGTAATCACATTATCTCCTAGTCTCGCTTATGAGTTCCAATTATTAGTATCTTTGCACCTCCGAAGGTCGCCAGGATTGGTGAAATCCCACATATTTCGGGTCTCCAGCGCTACCAACGGATGATTAGAAACGGAAGTGATGTATTCGACGGAGATTGCCTGAGAAATCGAGCCCAGGTCGAAACTCGTTCTGAGATGGGAGAAACTCTTCTCAAAAGACACTATACTTAAAACAAAAGAGGCCAGACGGCTTCTTCTGCTAGCATTTATATGTTGATGTTAAATATTTATTTACTTCGTGGAGAATGTAACGTTCATGAAGGATGTCTTCTTTGGCAACCAGGTGCTCTCCGGTAAACGTCCAACCGACGTCTTAGAACTACAAGCTTGGATTGCTAAATATGTACTGTTTTACTTTAACTTATGAGTTTGACTTCAGTTACTTTATTTATATGTCTTATGGATGGGGAACTCGTCGTTTCCTTGCAGCCTGGATTTCTAAAACAGTCTTTTATTTTCCCATAGTCTACTTAGACTTGATTATATAATGGTCTCATGATATTGCCAAAGAGCTGCCCTCATTGATGTCGAATAAAATAGTTCTATGATCAGACATTGATGGCTCTGAAGAAAACAAAAATAAGATAATTCAACAGGTACTACTGGTATTGTTGGTACTGCCCCAGCGCCAGGCTAAGCCCAGAAATTAACTTCAGAGTGTTCATTTACTTGTGTCACGCTGTTGCTTTTGTTCCCGAGAACTGTGAGGTCCAGCGTTGTGTTGGTGGCCTCGGCTGCAAAGGTTACTTCGGAAACTGATTACGCTCTGGTGACCTCTTCTTCTACCGCAGGAATGGTATTGGACCTTCTGCAACCCCTACATGCTCCGCAGCTGCTGCCATTTGACTGTGTATGCGACAAGAGAACTGCCCGCTGACGTAGTTGTAGAGTATGCCGGTATCAACAGCTTGCAGTCCTACTTCGCACTCAAAGTCTCCGAATCAAATGTTTTTTTGGTCGTCCAATACCCCTATGGACTTGAGCGGTATCCCTCGTCTAATGAGAGCTTCACTTCGTGGCGCCGGCGTCCATTCAGGATTGTTCTAGTGGGCCGGGTTCATTCAACACCGAATGACGTTCCTTTCTTCTTGTGGACCTCTTCGGCTCTGTCTTATCCATGTGCAGAGATTCTTCCGATCACTCAACGTGACTCCTCTGACTTAGCCTTTGTTGGGTCAGTTCTTCGCCTCCTTTGGCTGCAGAAAAAGAATGTCAGTAATCTAGGTCGGTAATGCTAGTCTACCTTCGTAGTTCGGTAGTTTTAGCTCTAAAATCGTATATGATAGTCTTTAGAGATTAGATGATGCTTACAAGCAATCTATCTTTCAAATCTGCTAATTCTAGCTTTAAAATGTGGGATTACTGACTGTAGTTTACTCCGATTTTTATTAGCGGCGAAGCGAAAGTGGAAGGAAAGGTGTGTGCCACGCCTACCAGAGGACTGAAATATCGAGAACACCTCAATAAATCTAATCGATAAGTTATATGTATATATTTAAAACTTTTAAAGCTTAATTCGTAATGTAGATTGCTGGCAACCGCTTTGAAATCTCATACCTTAGCTTCGTCTAGATTTTGAGCTAGTCACTAGATGTGGAATTGAGATTTAAAATCTATAATTACCATACATTTGTTCCAGAGTCTTTAGCGTAGACGATTGGCTGATGAGCTTAGTTTTCGGCGATCGCAGTCATCATTTTTCCAAGCACTTCTGGCCTTTCTGGGGATTAGCAAGTGGACGCCAAACAGACGACTTGGGTGGCTCAGCCATGAATGAAAATATCCAGCCGCATCTCAACCTATATTTAGTCCTCAATTTTAAAGCTAATCAATAAAATTATTATGGGATATAGTGATTTAGTGTAGTCTGCAGACAGATCCAAGAAAGTTATACATAGAGTTGTGATGTGGTCACTTCAGTATGGCAGAGTAGATTTTCCACTTCACAACGGTCGATGATAGAGCCAGCTTGGTTGAAAGTATTCTATGATTCGGACTGGTTATATATATTATATTTTAGAATACACAATAAAACAAATACATTTTTAGTAATAATTTTGAAGTCGTACAAATTCCTGAGAAACTTTTGCGAGTAGTCATAAATAGAAAATGTGCAAATATGTCTTTAATTTTTAGAATTCATTTTACATTTTTTCCTCGAAATATATGAGAAAAATAATAGTACTGCCAATGGACAATTTGGTGACTTTCTGTTAAATTTAAAATCAATATTATTTAAACTGGATATGGAATCTGGAAAACGAAACAAATGCTTATTGATTGAATTTCAGATCGATATCTGAATGAGAACCTAAGCTCAAAATTTTTTCATATCGGATCTGATTTTATTTGTTCCGAAAAAAAACCGTCTTGGAGCAAGACATCGTAATGGAACATCATAATATGTCATTCTCCAAGTATTTAGAACTTATATTCCGAATTTGAAGTCTTATCCGATAATATCTGATAAAGAATATACCTTATAGTTTTTATCCTTATAGTCCCGTAAAATCGAACAAAATCAGAAAAGGGATATTTTAGGCCGAAGATAGAACACCCTTGCAGACCTCAGTCAACCTGCTGACAACTCATTTCATTTAAAATACCGATAATACCGATATATATTATATATACAGTTTTCCAAAGTTGCTCATTATATTGCTGAAATGGCAGAAAATTCAAACTTTTGTATTGCACCCTTACAGATACCATACAGATAGCGTAACATTAAAATCCAGGTACCAATGCATAACCGACTACAGTCAAATAGTTTGGAAAAATAACCGGAATCTTTACCGGAATTTTAATACCTTACGTACCAGAATCAGAACTTAATTTCGTTTCGATTTGACACCCAGTTTTTAAATGAATATGCACTTATCGATTTAAAAGACAAAACAATTGGACTAGCTCGCCAATCTTCTCACTTTGTCTGACGTGGATCTAGACGAATATATGTTGTAAGCTTCAAAGGCGTTGAAGAAAGTTTCATTCATATGGACAGGCAAAAAGTTATTTGAAATATGCTGATAGTCTAGCGGTATTATAAATAGCCAGGGTTGTACGATGACTCAGAAAAATGCTAAGCAGCCATCTCTGTCTAGCCTATAGAGGTTAACTGCAGTTTTTGGCAGTTAGACGACAAGGCACAAATTACAAATTGAAATCGGTAATGATCATTTATTTGAGAACCATAGCCAATAAAGGAGGAAAATAAGTATTTGAAATGAATATTTAATCCAGTTAGCGGCCCTGTGACTTAAGACAATGGCAAATTTCCAATATCACCACGATACTAAATTTCACGCATCTCTCAATTCTGGCTGCATAATGTATATATATTCTTTATCAGCAATAACAGTACATATATGTATAAGCACATTTGAAGATCGAACCCAGTCGAACATTTTAAAATTATGAATCTTATAACTCTATTGCACAACTATCCTTCCGCTTGAGCTAGATTTTTCATTGTTCTATTTATTTATTTGTATTTTTGTTAGCTAAACAATCCTAACTAAAAGACAATGTCGTCTTTAACAGTTTCCTTTTTATTTTAGGTATCTGCAAAAACACGTGCATACGTAAAAAATATGAAATAAAAATAATCTATTAACGCTTTCGTATGAAAATAATAAAAATAACATTTACCATTTCCACAGACTACGCTGATGCAGACCCGGTGGCTGAAATGCTTTTCGCTCAGCTGAATTGTTTTTGTTCTTGAAACAACAATCTGTAATTGACACTTTGACACGTGCTAGACAAAATGAAGTACCAAGTATTTTTCTTTCTAACTTAAAATTCTTTACTTTCAGTTTGACCAAAACATCAAGCTAAAATCAGTACACTTAGAGAAAAGTCGTTCTGAATTTTGGAAATTCGCCATACTTTTACCGCGAAGGGAAACTCAACTTATTATTATATCTAAAGCTCAAGGGTTTATATTCTTAATTTCAGAATACATTTTTCAAAAATTTGGAAAATTACAAGGTACAAGCAACTCCAGCATTAGCTTTTCTGTTGCTTACATTATTATTAATAAAGATTAGCTTTTTTAGATTTCACATGTACAAGTGTTTTAGATAATTAATAAATTCAATGGATTTTCGGTGATTCGAACGCGCGACCTTTTGTTCGCGAGCAGAATGACGTTCCACTGGGCCGATGACCCCTAAAGTCAAATATAAAAGCTGAGCCAGTAAATTTAAATATTTGTAAATAATCGAATACAAAAACTCGACATTTTTGGGATTATCGATTTAATGCGAGCCTTTCTAATTTTACTAAATTATAAGTATATTTATAAATTATAAGTAAAACTTTCTAGTTTTCAGTGAGATTTTCATCTTAGGGATTTTTTCTAAATTTCTAAGTGTAATACCAAATAGATAAGAAGGAGAGCCAAATGCCGAACACACATAAGCTGGCAGATTTATCAACAGGCGGCAAAGGTTATTCATCGATACTGGTACTAAGGCAGACGCAGCGAGACCGTTAAGCGAAACGTTAAACAGAGCTGTTTAAACTCTCTATTTTTCCAATGCAATGGCCAACCGGTGGTTGTCTTCTCCACTCAAAACTATCTTTCAATGTGCCATCGGAGTCTGGAGCCACGTCTATCTTCCAAAAGTAATGATAAAAAAGGGGCTCTTAAATAAATAAGGCTTAAACAGAATTCCATTTTTGGAAACAAAATATAAATGCTGACGAAAAATCTAAAGAAAACCAAAAGTTTTCAATTAAACTAGGTTTACAACAATTAAAAATACAATTTTATATTAAATTGGTGCATTAATAATCAGTAACTTTTTTAATTAAAAATATAAGCCAAGCCAGATAAGCATTTCATTTGAAATTGATTCTTAAGTATAATAATTTTTTTTAATTAAAAAAAAATTGTTGATTTTTAATATACCAATTTGATAGAAAATTTTATTAAAAATTGTTGGAATTAAAGTTCGAGGAATTTGTAAGAAACAACAAAGAAGGGCAATCTTTCGCACCATTGAACATACCGAACCCATTAGAACTAGTGTTCTTATGTTATCTAGTCCAATAATAAAATTTGTTTGCTAAAAGGGCCAGTTTGTTAGGTACATCTTGAATACGATGAAATAATTTATAACTTTAAGAACAGAAGGCTTACATGTTTTTAAATAAATGTTTAACTAAAGAAAGTACAAAAAATAAATCAAATTTATTTTAAGATGTTCTTTTGTTAATTTTTAATTTTATTTATTAATTTAAGTCTTAAGGTGAATACCAACTTCCAATAATAAGCTTAAAATTTTTATAAATTTATTCTGATTCAGTGTAATAAGAAGAAACTATAGTTATTATTTGATATTTATTTATTTAGTTTATATCGATTCAGAAAAATATATCATTTAAATTTAATTAATTTAAAATAAAAATGATGGTCTGTGCATATAAACATGCATAATTGTTATAATTAAAAAACAGATCTTAAATATTTGTATTTAATTTTTTTTTTTTCAGGATTATTTAATTTCAAAACTGGCTTGTGTTTTCAAGTAAGAACTTAGTTCAAGTTTCTCCCCGATTTTTTCCAATCGACTACCGGGACTACTCTTCTCTGTAAAATTATAACAAATATCCGAACTTATACATAGCTTTCTACTACAGAGAATTTCTTTACTGCTACAGTCTGTGTGACATATTGAGGCCCACATTGTACCAAATAAATGACCACAAAAGTAAGTTTCCAGAATTTAGAAATAATTTTGACACTGAACATATTTACAAACAAAAACAGAATCAAACCGACGGAAACTAAGAAGCTCTATTCGACGGAAGTGTGGGGCAACCATAATCCACATAAAAATATGTAACTATTTCAACGTGTTCGGCCCTCTCGAAATGTCCATTATTTGCAGAGCCAGTACTGAGCTGCTAAGTCTACATTTTTTCTCACATAGGCGTACATAATTATGTAAAATTTGCAATACACGGCAAAGGGACTTCATCCACCTTTGATGCAATTGCCCAATTTTCGAGAGCAACGTATGCATGTTGAGATTGGCAGACCATTTGACGAATGCTACCCATTATACAAAATTTATAATAAATAAAAATGTTGAATTTTTAGTCATTAAAAATCACAGCTGCATTGACAGCTTCAGGCCATGCATTTGTATGCTTGAAGCCCTCATATTCAAGATATGCGCACAAATCGGGGTGGGAAATCGATATCGAGCAAACGGCAATAAAAATTAAACTTGTACTGCGGAAGCGTACACAAGACAGCGTTTATAATTTATCTGTACCTCTCATAGTATCCAAGATACGTGCGTATTTTCTGTATATGTAAGAAAGAACAGTTTTCTTAGGCACGCCGAGAACTAGATACCCTTGTAGAACGGTCCCTCATATTCCATAGGCGATATACATAAATTTCAAAGGTTGGATATATGTATCTATGACTTACTGACTTACTAATTGACAGATAAATTTAACACTACTCAGTAGGTAAGAATGTACCAAACAATTGAACTATCAAAAATCGGACACACAAATATTCAAACGCTTAAAGTAAAAAGGTTAATTACAACACAATACCAATCAAATATAAAATAACTTTATATTGATCAACTGCAAAAGGATCATCAAGATCGCTTAAAAATACAGAGCATGCTTACATATAAAATACATATATATATATAGTCATAATATTTCAAGAACTTTATGTGTACTGTTGTTCATTTCTCTTTCAGGCTTTCTTTTGAGAACACTTTTAGCTGCCGAGATGTCTCAATGAAATGGCAATTGTCAAATAAATTCCATGCCCTTTTTTCCTTCTAGAGCTTTTTATAATTTAGTCACGTAATGTGTAATGCAATAAGAGAGATATCGCCAATAAGTATACATTAAGTAACATTATTTAGCTGTAATGCTCCTCCATCTTAAATGTTAAAATATTAATGCAAAGAAGAACTCTAAGAAAGCTACTCACACCAGTGAAAATCCAGTAAAAAACTATGTTCATTCTTTTATAACATCAGTACATCTCATAGTCGGGATCATTCCTCATTAAATCTTCTGCATTACCAATTAAATTAAATCGATTAAAATAGGATATAAATATATAAATGTATCCATCCAAATTTCAATACAGATATAGCTTTAAATATCAACTCAGCTAACCATCCCGATAACGAATATATTTCCTAATGGGCTAAGAGATATTTTAATTACTCATAAAAATGCATTAAGAAACAATTTTTCACATAGAATATATATTTATGGCAAGTCCACATGCTCATCAAACTGGTGTTAAAATTGAGAGTTGAGAGACGAGACTGGTTATATAGATAGCAGATATGAACTTTTCTGCATGGGTATAAAAAAGATATTAACAAATCACGCTACGAAAAACTGATTTCAAATACAAATGTATACTTTTAAATATAAGTAATTGGCTTTCAAAACGATTGCTTTACAATACGAATTCACATTAAATTAAACGATTTGAATTAACATGTTGAGCACCAGCCAAAAATTGCATAATAATTAGTCTAGAAATAATAAGGTCTAGAATTATGCATTGGTCTTTTCCTCAGTGAATTTAAATAATAACAAAATAAGTTTGGAATGTTTTAGGTTTATATACACATGTACATATATATATATATATATATATATATATATATATTACATATATATATGTATATATATGATATTTTCCTCCTGTTGGTATACATTAAATTAGGTAAGACTCGCACACTACTATGTATTGTGTGCTCATGCTCGATGTTTCTATTTCATACCCTCATATTTGCCTGCAACGTTGCAAGTCGTGAGGGGCGTAGCTCGGAATTGACCAATCACAGGTCTCACACGGTTGCTTCACTTATGCTCCACCCCTCTGTACGGCAGAATACCGCCCATTGTGCGAGGCTGCTCCGATTGTTAAGTAAAACATTTTGGGGCACACATATTCGTGTATATTCAGCAATATATTTACATAGAGCGGCTTGGAAAATCCGCTACGCTGAGCTAACTTTAATTAATGAAAACAGATAATACATAGCGTTGACAGCAATGGTAAAATTGAAAAAAAAAGTTCAAGAACAAAACATGCCTCTTTTCTAATTGAACTAAATTAAATTCCCCCATTACCATAAGTCCAATAAATATATATAATTTTGTAATTCATTACGACCTTAAATAAATATGTATGTACCGGCAGTCGGCCTTTAAGCTTATATATTCCTTTTTAAACAGTATTATATAAACAACAATACAAATTAGCTTTTACAGTCCGGCCATATTCTGCCCATCCTTTCTTATTATCGATCTTAGAGACTACTACAAACGCCTTAAGATATTAAATTGTACTTTTTCTAAAAATTCCAATTATACTTTTTTGAAACCTCTTTTCGATCAAGTCAAAGTCAAGAAAATATCTTCTTCAGCCTGATTTTGCCACAAAAAAAGAATAAATATCAACTTAAAGTTTAAGCAACCAAGAGTTAAATAATGCTTTTCAACTATAATCAACCACTGTCTGTATAAGTATAAATATTAATATCTATGTGTGTATGTGGGCGCTGTGTGCCGGGTCTGCCACTCTCGATTCAAGCTCCCTTAATTGTTTTCAATGCAAAAAGCTTGTGAAAAAAAAATGATTCGGTCGAAGGTGCATTTAAGTGACTACTTAACTGCATTTAATTGTGTACTACTTTTTACAGTCAGTCAGTCAGATTGATGATCAACTCACATTCTAAACTCTAAGAGCCACGGAGCACTTTGCACAGTATAATTTCTCTTTATCAGGTAACTTAATTGTGGTTTTGGTGCTTAAACTCAATATCAATTTACATTTAATTAAAACAAACCAAGCTACTATTAATTCATAAATGTGGCATTTTTCTGAATCTTTTATTTATGCCTACGAGACACACATATACAGGTCTATACTTTTTGGAAAGGTAATTCAAGTACTTAAATTCGATTAATTAAATGTGCACAGCTTTCATGCAAAAAGTCAAAGTGATACTATCAGAAAAGTGACTTGAAAAGTATGAACATGTGGGATGCTGTGTTGATGAAAATAAATATTGTAAATTTGTCTTTGGAGTGATTTGTTTGTAACACAACAAAACATACATCAATGACAAAAGCACAGTCCAAAAATAATTTTATTTATTAACATTTAGCTCATTTCCATCAGAAGGGAACAGAGTACGGCATGTTTTGAGAGCAAATGACGTGCCAATCCTGAATGTATCCATCTATTTATGCGACGGCATGCACATTTTCATTGGATTTGTTCGTACTGATACTAAACCAGAATTAAAAAATAACACAATGTATTAGATGGGAATGAAACAAATATAGAATATTACTAGAAGAAGCAGTGCACCGCTCAAGTCAGCACAGCTAGAAAGCTAAGGTTTTAGCAGTTCTTGCATTTAAGATCTGCTCTTGGAAGACTTTACGCGACTTTATTTTGTGGAAAACTTATCATTAAGGTGGGAAAATGTTTTTTCATACGATCAGCTTTAGACTTACTTCCAAAATAAAAAATCTGTTCTGTCTTGTATCGATCAGATTTAAATTTTATATAATGAATATACACTTTTTTTGGAATCGAATTTTCATATCGAGCCAAACAGCAAGCATTTTTTGTATACAACCGCCAATGTATGTACGCGAAGCGAGCAGCATGATAATGCACCAATGAATGTGTGCGAAGCGAACAGAAATATATGTAGTTCTAGACAATCCACTATTGCTCAAAATCTATAAATGTGCGTAGGTAGGTAACAAAAATGTTATTGTTGGCACGAATTGGTCGCAAGCCAGGGATTTGTTTACCCTGAACCCATTGTAAATGGTTAAAAGGTTGTTGAAGTCACGATAAAGTCTACATGCATTTTTAATCAGCATCAATAGCAGTACCGATTTAGCCGTATCAAGTCCGTTTGCCTGTCTGAGAAAGGCAATTTTGGAATATGAGTTCTCGTGTACCACACGCAATTTTATTTAATTTGTCAATGTCATAGCTTAATACATACGTATTTAAGGTAACAACTCTTGTGTAGTGGATTCTTACTGGGTTTTAATGACTGACGACTTAGTTTGGTCAATGACATTTTTGGCTGCTTGCGCCCGTCGCAAAAAAATATGAATAATAACGCTTGAAGTGCACTTTCTCTTCCTACAATTTGGCAAGAGTGCTATAACATATTTTTAAGCAATTGCCCTCCCCGTCGGCCAATCGCGATTAGTACATATTTACTTGATTTAAAGCACAAATTTGAAACAATAATTTGCTTTTAATCGTAACTTGCATAAAACTGTTTCTGCCCAGATATCAGAATAATTTTATTGTGTTCATCGTAAGAACCAACTGTGTGGTCTTCCTTGATGATGTTGTACATTGAAATTTATCTGAAAAGTAAGTAGCTCTACTCGGATCTCTCTTGTATTAGCGATTCAAATAATATTAAAAACGTCTTCCATAAGGTATATATGTTGTTAATATTGATGAAGCTTTGAATATATATTATTTATTTTATACTTTTTCTTCATTACTCTACAAGTATTATTACTTATAATTAATGAAGAAAATCGCAATGTGACTTAAAATTATTTTAAGATAAATCATAAACTTTCAATTATAAAATATACTTAATTATTAGATTTAGAGATTTTACTACTAACAATCTATTATAATTTCAATTATTATTATTTGTCTATTTATAACATGATGCATTTTTTTTACAAATTTTGAAAAATGTATTTAGTGATATTCCGAAATATCTGTCGTTTTGCTTCAATATTTTTAACACCAGACTACAAAGATCTCAAAGGGAAATAATTCGGTCCATTAACAAAGAAATATTTAACTAGATAAGCGTTCTGTTCACTGACAAACAAATTGAAATACATTATTGCAAACAGTTTTACAGCTAACGCTCCTTAAGAGTCTTTAAAAAATGTCCACTCCAAATTGTACTAAAGTACTAAACTTGGATGTATATTACTGGTAGGCTCGTTCTCACATTTTCGTTGCAAAATTGTCCACCGCCTTGTATATATAAATATAGAGTATTATTGCAGCACTAGTTCTGCATTCTGTAAAAAAACATTAAGTACTTAACCATATTAAAGTTGTGGTTAAAGTATTCATTAACAGTCCTGATTTTGCTAAAATCTTATACCCTTTGTTGTATACTTTTAGTTCACTAAAGACAGACAGTCAATAATTCATCTTCATTTTGCTTGAATTATTTTGTACTTTTGGCGAATTTCGCTTTTTTATGTAGATTTCATTCCACCCATGCAAAGTCGAATTTTGGGCAAGCTTTTACTGTATACTCAAACATTGTGCTTAAAATCTTACTACAACTCATCATCATTGAACTGAAGTTGCACTTAGATAAAATTAAAATTAAAAATAAAACGATTTTTGAAATTTCGTTATTGTGATTGTCAAATTCTAAACGAACCAATTCTACAAATTAATTTATTCGGTATATCTATGAAAACCGCAAATAAATACTGGACAGCATTTTTAAATTGCTGTTATTTCCTGATAGAGCTACTTTATCAAGTAAACCTTCACTGTTCGCATATTTTTATGATCCGTCCATGTAGAATCGGCACCATCCAATACGATAATAGTATTTTTGCACCTAGGATATTTGTTTGCATGCCGGGTTTCGGACATTACCGCAATATACTTTGAATATGTTGTTTTTTATTGGTATACGTTATCGATTTTTATATATAAAAGGAAGTAGATATTGAGAAATAGAAACAAACAAAATTTACTCGTTCTATAGGCTATATATGTTCCAAATAGGCTAAGTGAATTTTTGATAAAAATGTATAAAAGTGTCTCAATAAAAATCAAAAAAGGTAAATATAACATTTTTTCGGCATTTCCCGGGTTCTGGGATTGAATATTCCACAATCCGGTCATCCATAATGATAACGACAGGATTTTAGATCTATTGGTTGTGTGTCTGTCTTGCATTGATAGACAGTAACCAATCGGCAATCAAAATTCTGATTAAACTCTTACCGAATTGTGTGCTAACCATAACCAGACCGAACCAATTCAATCAAAACGCCCGCATTGCTCATCAACACGTGCGCTGAGTCAACACTTTTCACAACCACAGGGGTACAATTTGCGCAGGACAGCCACATAAGTTTGATCCCAGACGAGATGCAACCATACTTCCAGACCTTGCAGAAACATACAGTTAAGCATCAGCTGCAACATCAGCGATCCATTGACAAGCCCCACAAACAGCGACGCGAAGCATAGGCAACAAGTATTTGCAGCAGTGCTCAGCATAATAATATATTTATTTATTTAATGTCGACCAATACAAAAAAAAATATATATATATATATATATATATATATACATATATATATTAAAGTACACATCATAAAAATATAAATATGTAAGTAAATAAATTAAATTAAATATGAATAAAATGGAAATTTTAAAAAAATTAAAATTTTTAGTTTGATTGGGTTATAGATTTCGCTAAATTTATATTTATTTAAAAATATCATTAATTTATTTTAAAAATTTAAATATAATCCCCATAATTCGTAAATTTAATTTTAAATTTGTATTTATTAAATCCTTTCAATAACTGTGGTTTTTACTCCATATTAAATTAATAAATATAAGCCCTTGTATTTAGCAACAAGCTTTATTTATTATCTCAACTTAATACAAAACATTTAACATATATGTAACTAAGTCAATTGACAACATGACGCAATTGAATGAGATAATGAACCTGAATTTTGAAATTGGCGATTTCGAGTCCCGTTTGAAATATTAGGTACATAAATCTGTATATATAATGCATGAAATGGATTGAAGTAGATATCGCCGACTCAATCAAGTAAATATATTCCCTATCAGCGTATAAGCCGATCGACATTAGCTATCTATCTTTCTGTATCATAATGGTCTTATACCAGTCATTATATTTTGACTAAGAATTACATTTAATGCTCGGAATGATATATATTTTAGAACTTTACATTGTTTTTAAATTTTTTAAATCAAGCTATTTATTGATGACATTAGATCTCAGATCGAAAGAACTCGACAAGGACCTACCTTTTACCAAAGCTTATTTCATTCACTTAAATTCTGATCTATCATAATACGTACACATAATGTGTATTCAACTCAAAGCTTTTAAGATACAAAACGCATTCTATGTTGGCGTTAAGCATAATGTACTGCTCAAGGGTTAGTTAATTGTTATGTTGTTATGTAGTGATTTATGACAGTAAGTTAAAACGTTAAAAAAGTCTGTATATTCTAACAAATACCTGAGAGGCAATGCTCTTGATTTAAGGGAAACGGAAGAAAATTTAATAATAAGCACTACATACTGAAGATCCTTTTTAGATATACAAAAAAGACTGTGGACATTTTATGATACCCATTTTATTAATTTAAAAAAGATTTATTTTTTATTCCATTGGAGCAATCGATGGAAAGATGAGCTCGTGTACTTTAAGATTTGAGGAGTCATCATTAGGGGAAAAATAATTCTTATTGCAACAATTAGAAAATACTCCAGAATAGAGGCTGCATACCATTGAAAGCTCTCGGCATCTGAAAGACAAATTTGAGTGCTTTTGTCAATGTTTCGATCCAACTGAAAATTTGCAGAAAAGTTAATACTTTAAGAACGAGTGGAAGAGAAATTTGTTTTAAAAGGAGGTAGTTGGACTTTGCTCTCGGAACTTTTGCATGTTTTTTATGCTGTAAGGGTATCCACTACCATGGCCATGGCACGACATTCGGCTCAGAAGATTAATTCAAAGATGTATTTTTTTATAATAGTAGCCAAACAGATGACTAACACTAGTTAATATAAATAGCCGACCGAACTATACAAAAACATGATACACATTTAGCTTCAAGTAACTAAAGAAGCCACGAAGCCTGCACAAAAAACATCAGCTGCATTAATTGTCTCAAAGAAAACAAAATGAAAGGGAATTACGCATTTGTCAAGCGACAAAAAACTAATTTGAAGCAGCAGGAAATCATTGCCATAAAAATCAACCACATTATTTACAAGAGAACAGCAAGCTGTGTGCTCGCATTAAAAAATTCCCAACCAATTGCCAATAATTTTACAACGACGTCCATCATCATCTCCCTCAGCACATTGCAGAACTAGAGCCGGACACGATACTAATTATTCGATCCCAATATCGCAGAAATCAGTTACTTGGAAGGTGTTATATTTAAATAAATTTAGTTTCGCATAGTTTACGGTTAAATTAGGTTTATCTTTAAAGTACGCCTTGTTTTTTAAGATTGTTTTTTGATGAATTATTTAAGATGACAATCCTCTCCCGATAATTTATTAAAGAACCACTCAAAATATGAATTGTTCAAATATCCACTCACAAATATCTACCACCGTCGCTACTATTTGTACTACTACTACTACACACACACTCACTCACCAAATCAAACACACTCACTCCATTTTATGGGTTTCAAATGTAAGCAACTAAGAATATATGTTAGAGCTACTGGGTGGGTACAGGGTATCCCTTGCTCGTTCAACTGTCGGCCAGCGCACTCTCAATTATGGCATATACATAAAAGGAATGGTTAAAGATACTTAAATTGCTATTATATATATTATTACATATATTTATACTGTTTGAGCCTTTTATTATTTATAGGGGTGGCTTTTATGCTTTAGATTGCTCTTTCTGCTTATTTTAATTTGTTCGAAGATCGCAGCTTAAAAAATCATTCGACTGAAAAATCATGTCGTGCTGAGTGCTTGAATTCCAATTCATCCGTTCGACTGGATGGGAATAATTTCTATATCCAATACCCATTAAAAATCTTTAAAAATAAAAAAGGAGGCCGCTGTAACTCCATATTCGCATATTCGCATCAACAGTCAATCGATCTAGCAAATGTTCGTTTGCCTGTCTGTTCATATGACCGAGTCGATCTCAGAGACATCGATAATTATTATGTATACATACGTATTGTGCATAATATATACAAATAAATACATACGTATTCATACATACGTATTATGTCTAATATATACAAATAGATACATTTAACTAACTTTATCATCTAGCTGACACTGGAACTAACGGTCGATAGTTGTAAATCATTGTTGTTCACTAGTGAGCTTTTGATTGGAATTTATTATGCGCATGACATTTTGACAAATAAAATTGTAATATCGGACTACTAGAATATATATTCCTCTGTGGCAGATTATTAAAACGATGATACTACGTGCACTAGTAAATACTTACATCTTCGGGTTGGTCCAAAACTGCCGGACCATGCAATCTGCCTTTAAAACTCGATATTGCCTATATCCTCTTATCTTTTTTTAATAAATTACAGAACATTCTTTAAAGATCGATAAAAAAATGTAAGGGCCACCGTAACTACCGTTTCCATAATCCTCCATAATTTGAATACACCCTTAAAAAAGCGCAAAAAGAAATTGTCCGCCTTAAAAAATCGGAAAAAATCGATATCTCCTGAAATTTTAGAGATTGAGTTACCTAATTGACTGCAACGTTCTCACATGTTTTTTGTAATCTATAATTGTGTGGTAAATAGGTTTTCACAATTTTCGGTGAAGGAAGTGGGCTTGGCAATGAGATTTTTTTTCATCGATCTTTAAAATGATCTAAAAACTATGTAAAAACTTTTCGGCACGTGTTTTTTTTTTCATACTTTTTAATCTATACTTGAACGCTTGCGTTCTTATTCTTATTATGAAAAGGCATAAAATCTGCATAATCTTGTTTTCAAAAACCTTTGTACACCAATTTGCATCCCTTTTCGTCCCTTTTCTGTGAAATCAATACAGAGAAGTCGTGACCGTGTTGATCAGGCCAGATCTGGTGCATTATTATCTTCTGACATTATGTACTCGAAACCTTCTGAATATTGGGATCTGGACTGCTGAAGTCGTACACTATTCTTTTTTTGACACTTCTGTTGAATGTCAAGAATGCAACGCAACAAAAGGTTCAAGCTTTCTTACGAAAAGAAGAATTTTGGAAGATGTCACTGCGAGCGAAAGCTTTAAATTTCCAGTCCGAAACCAGATGTCCTCAGGACAGGACTGAAGCTTTCGCGATCAATCTGGAGAACAGTTTAACATCATTCGAGAATTTCATAATGGAACCCATGTGGTCAATGATGCCTTCAACAACAAAAAATCTCCAGGCGAGCAATTATAACCGCTCTATCAAATTGCTTCCTCGCAGTGTCTTATTGCATATATATATAAATGGGCAGGGGCCTCCTTCGATAAAATCATCTTACGAAAACTTATCGATACTGTTAGGCGCGTAATCTGAAAATTACAATTCGGTATTAGTCTCGAGCATGGCACACCAACGCGAATACACTAAGCGGCGAGCTTCATCCTGGAAGGATTAAATTCGAAGGATTCCGACGGGAATGCATACTTTGACTCCCATCAAGCATTTTTGGAATTTTCTATACCCGACGATATTTGCATTTGAGAAAGTTTTAATATCGGAATATCACGTCGGTTCACTTTAAAGTATATATCGATATGAACTATATGTTTCCCAAAATTTAAGGACCAGAGTCACAAAGTTTTAAAGATCGCTTATTAAATCGAGGACGAGTAAAGTTCTGCAGCCATCATCAACTCTTTCCATTCGAATTGTGCAATCCTACATCTTCGAGCTACAACTACCAAATTTGGAAGGTAGATTACATTTTACATTTTTTTAGCTAGCGTTATACTGGAATCGTACATCTGCAAACTTAACTTTGATTTTATAATGAAATTCAATAATAATTATTAAAATTGGATTCTTAAAAATCGAAAAAATTATTATAGCTGATTTTTCTAAAATTATGTGATACAAAACGTCTGTTACACATATCACGAAAAAATGATAATACCCTAATTATTGTTACAAAAATAGAACGCTAAATTATATATGGTTTTCAAAATAATCTCAAAAAACAGAAATTGGAAATATATTTTAATTGATATTTTTGTTTCTGTCAGAGCTGTCGACTACACAACGTCTCTTAGTAAACAAAAATCGAATTTGCAAATTTCAGCTATCCACCCCTTATATTCTTAATGGTGATGGAATCAATAATATATACTTAATATGGTCGGAGATATATAAAACAGTCTACATACATTTGCAAAGCATCTGATATTTTAAAAAAAACAATTTTTTAAATTATTTTGTTTGTTACGATTTGCGAATTTCTAGCCAAAATAAAAACATCTCGAATAGATGTCTAAGTCAGCTGACAATTGGAATTGTGCTGAATTTGGTTGGAAGAGATCTCGGGTTGTCCCCTTTGTGTGTGTGTATGTGTTTGCTTTGGACAACAAACAGCGATTAGAATTTAAGTCGTCTCACCTTTAGTGAAATGTTGCCTTACGTGCACGTGTGTTTCCTGGTTCCCCTTTGTTCTTGATCTGAACGGTGAATCAAATTATTAAACAAATATTTTTCACACATTACCTTAAGGGATGGACAATTTTTGCTCAACGTCTGCTAGTGTCGTTAAGTAAAATGATTGGGCATGCAACAATGGCAGCAGAAAAATCAAAATCAAAATCGTTAGCAACGTCCTCGCTAAATACATGTACTTACCCTCAACTTTACGCACGTGGCCCAAGCCACGTGCACTCAATTCAGGTTGAATCCACGATTAAATTAATCGCTGATTAGTAACGGACAACCAAAAAATTAATACGAAACATAATATGAGTAGGAATGTCGTATGTATGTATGTGTAAAAAATAAAATAAAACATATATATTTTATTTTAAAACAAAATATAGGTATATGTATATGTATATGTATATGTATATGTATATGTATATGTATATGTATATGTATATGTATATGTATATGTATATGTATATGTATATGTATATGTATATGTATATGTATATGTATATGTATATGTATATGTATATGTATATGTATATGTATATGTATATGTATATGTACATGTACATGTACATGTATATGTATATGTATATGTATATGTATATGTATATGTATATGTATATGTATATGTATATGTATATGTATATGTATATGTATATGTATATGTATATGTATATGTATATGTATATGTATATGTATATGTATATGTATATGTATATGTATATGTATATGTATATGTATATGTATATGTATATGTATATGTATATGTATATGTATATGTATATGTATATGTATATGTATATGTATATGTATATGTATATGTATATGTATATGTATATGTATATGTATATGTATATGTATATGTATATGTATATGTATATGTATATGTATATGTATATGTATATGTATATGTATATGTATATGTATATGTATATGTATATGTATATGTATATGTATATGTATATGTATATGTATATGTATATGTATATGTATATGTATATGTATATGTATATGTATATGTATATGTATATGTATATACGTTCATTAAGAGGCTAGTCACATATCTCAAACAATTTAAAAAGTAACAGTCATCAAATTTGGAAGGTAGGTTGTGAGGGGCCATATAAAAACGTCCATAAGTAAATGAATAGATAAATATATGAGACATACAAAAAAAAATACTTAAGTGTACATATGTATATATAATATAAATATATCAATATGTTATGCATGCGTCCCTCACATTAGCTGTATATCAGATCGAAATCCGGCCCAATGCAAATTCGCTCTCTTTCGCCCTCTCCCTTGCTAACGCCCTCTCCCTTTGTCAATACTAACACTGACGGCGCCACTCGGGTACAGTCCCGCCAAAAAGGGTGATGGATCCAAGGCAAGGCTTGGCCTGTGGTAAGGTGAGAGTGGGACAATTGAATTCTCATAGGAGTACTAGGGGCAATCTTTGAGGAATCAATGTGACCGCTAGGCCTGTGGAACAAAAGGTGTGTTTGCGCCAAATCCATGTCAGGCAGGCTGAGCTGGTGTGCGGGGTGCGTGGTGCAGATTCTGGCGCACAGGATCGACCCTCGATCCAAGAACTCGGCAGGACATTACCGAGGAATCCAAGTGAGCAGTTAATTGTATTATCAACTAAATGCAATTTTGTTAAATTAACCATTCTAAATTATATGTATACAATAAATTGTTTTCTTTAATATCGCACTGCAACCGAATATAAATGCTCAGCTTGACCGAGTTCAGCTTAGCTAAAATATCGAAAGCCGAACGGTTAATTACAAGTGTCTCCCAATTTTGGTGGTTGCGGTAATTAAATAACGAACACACGGCCCAGGAATACCCAAGGGTATCCAAGTAAGAATGGAGTTTTCGCTTTGGCGGTACTACAAAACCATTGGAATTCCAAGTCGAATTTTCAAGCGATCCGTATGGACTTGACCACTTGACCTTGATTCCCAGAGCTATGCCCGATCTGCTAAAAGGAATGACACTTAAATAGTAGAACCCCCCAGTACCGGGAATATTTCCTGACCGGGAACTATTTCGAGAATTTGAAGCCTCCAGCCTATTTAGAAGCCATTTAAATTGTACATGATGGAGATGGAAACACTCGTGCGGCTGCTGCATTATTAGGCGAAGAGAAAATTACTCAAGATAATCAACAATCAATAATAATAAGCCTCCCAGACCATACACTAACTAGACGCCTAACTAGATGGAGCCACCACAAAGGCGCCCACACATTGGCCCAGCCGAACACGTTTCAATGCAATGAAGGATAGCCGACAAACACAGCCAGACGTATCGTGGACGAGCCGAAGTCGATCGGTGACCTAAGCCGGCACCGAGCGGTCGTAGTTATCGGCAACTGTCAGTATAAGGACCACGAATAGCTTCCTTAGCTAACAATGCTTAAAATATTCGAATCGTAGCCCATATCGTCGACATTTCGCCACAGTGCACCACGGAATATGCGAACTTCATATCTATGCTTAATTTAATCAATGATGAAGACACTGACCTTAGTGATATACATAGAAAAGCTTTTGCATTTTCCGTCCTGTTCGGGCTTAGCTTTAGATTCTGAACGATCGCTAAAAATGCTCAGTGCAAATTATCATGCGGCTCTAGACATTCTTAGCAAATGCTTTAATAATAAGAGGTTAGTGTTCTAATCGCATATCAAGAAGGTTATTGGGCTCAAAAATGTATATTCGTTTTCAGCAGGCAAACTTCGTGAGTTCTCGGATAAAGTCAACTCGCATATGCACGCACTTGAATCGTTGGGAAGCTCACATGAAATTTCTGGGTGCATGCAACAGTGGACATTGTCGTGTATGTGGCAAGAGACATCATACCATTTTACACTTTGATGACCACCTTTCGCAGCAGCCAGCCAATGCATGAGCAGACGCCGCGCTTCTTCGACTTCTATTTACCATCGGTCTCTGCGTCTCTTGCTACACACGATGGTTCATCAGAAGTTGTGCTACTGGCCACGGCAATTATTCTCGCTCTGAAAGCCAAACGGTGGAAATTTGCCTTGAGTCCCAAATATCGGATTAGGCCGCTTCACTCACAGCTCTGGTCTCACCCACCATTACGAATAAATTAGAATATTCCGGCCAAAATACGGCTGGTCAACGTTTGAGTCAAACTTCATTCTTAATCTCAAATTCCGCATTGGAATATGTCTCAATTGTTGATGATCGACTGGATGAAGTTGCTCGTTGTGCGAGCAGCATTTCGTTAAATCCTTTACTCGCCTATCTCCAGGCAAGTACTGTGTTAAGTCGCATTCAAGTTTTCTTCCATGGTGTTGGGCGATTCCTCCACACAAGCATATCGTAGACTTATTAACCTTGCCCTTATTCAGCAATTCTTGTCGGGAATAAGGATGAATGGACGACATCTTGTGTGCTCAAAAGACCATCGATTGAACTCCGGAAGACTGTGTTGCTCGTCAAGTCGACTTATGTGGATATAACTGTCAATTGAAAATTTTCCAACTCATTTGCTACTAGGCAACGGATTTTCGCATACATCCTCAAGGTTATTCATCGCCGTCGCATTATTTCAATTTTAATTATTTTCAATTTACATCTTCCTTATTGGCCAATAGGCGGCCTGAAAATTGTCCAGCTATGATAGCCTTCACTGTCCTGGGAAAAGGACTGTCACAATGGAAAGTAGTGCCACTTGCACTCCATTCGGCGTCAGTTACGTTCCAGAGGGTTCTTGACCGCGTGATCTCGAGAATATGCCGCATGCTTTCGCATATGTGGATGACATCACAGTGATCGGGAAAACACTCAAGGAGCACATGAAGAAATGTTCCGCCGACTTAGAGCACAGAATCTCACGATCAACGTGGATAAAGGAGCTCAAATACATGAACGTGCGGCTGTGAAAAGTAGCTGTGATTGCAGAGTTAAAGCCGCCTGGAAACATGAAGAACTACGGCAATACCTTTTTGTGACATCCTGGTACACGCGCTTCGTACCAGATTTCGCCCCTCCTTTACCAAAGAGCTTTAGGCAACTTTCGTAAAGTTCAAAGCAAAGCTGATGCAATCATATGTCTTAGCATGGTCTTTCTGCTTGCAGACGGATACAACCAAATATGGCTTGGGATCGATATTAACCCAAACCTCAGAAGAGGATAATCGAGTCATTTTGTAAGTAAAACAGATCTTTAAATGGTGCGGAGCGAAATTACTCTGCGACCGTAAACGAGTGCGTTGCGAGAATCTGGGGAACTCGGAAGCTGACACCCTACTTGGAGGGATACCACATAAATTACCGAAAAGAAAATCTATATGTTCTTGTACAAAATATAAATAATTAAAAAATTAAAAGATTCTGGAAAGGTAGAGAAAATAATATAAATAATAATCTTCAAAATGTAAATAAATACCTCAAAGGAGGAAGCGGTCAACCGAATGAAAACGACGGCGGTACGCGGTTCAGGACGCGATGTGTGCAAGAGAGACGACACGTGAAAATAATCAGAGATCACTGACAACCATGACCTATACTAGAGCACACATGCAGTTGCACGAAGACGTCAACGCCCGTTCGCCACTCTCGCTTAGGCTTAGGAAGATCAGCGCCCGTTCGAAGTTGCCATTAGAGCATACACATGCGCACTAAAAGGTCACCGTTTGTTTGTCACTAACACTTGCACAAACACAGCGTCGTTGATCAACACACACACAGCCTCTTACAAAATAACAAAGTGTTGGCAAAATCAAAAAAATGCAAAATCCCCGAAGAGGAGCCAGCGATGAGGCTGGAGTCGTGTGCGGACGGGGAGAGGGATCGAAGGCATCGAAAATTTGGATAACGATGTGATCGACCACGATCCGAAGGAGGCAATCACGTGGCGGAGATGGTACCCCAGCAACCTGATCGAAATAAATTCGTAGTGCATGGAGTGGCGCTATCCTGAGCTGCCACCGGGCCCACGGCCTGTGAGGTGTCCACATCTGAGATGCCGGGCCTCGCACGGAGCCCGAATCCAACGGTGAAGCGGATCCGCGGACACCGGACCCATCACCCAACGATGAGGAGACTATGCTCTGGGAGCCGGCGGCCCAACGAAACTCATCATTATTTCGTCGGATGATAAGAGTGTCGGACACGAGCCACGAATCAACGACGAACACGATACCAAGATACGATGAATCAATGGCAACCATTTAACGGCCGTTGACGCTATAAAGTGAAAGTCTTCCACTGCCGAAGAAAGAGTGGAGTGTGAGGAGCCATAACCTCGTATGCACAAACTTGTAAAACATATATAATTATATATATACATATGTCGGAGAGAATGGAACTAGAAATGGCCAAAGCTATCAGGCAACCTTATTGCCATTGTCCCGATGCTACTGAGAATAAGTAATCGAGTCAGTAGCGATATCGGTAGAGTGCCAATATTCGGTTTCAGCCAGCGGTGGAAGAAAACGGCTTGAAGCACAATTAAGCACAAGTTGAACTTCATTAAGCACTCACATATCATTGTATATCGCTAAGCCATCCAATTTAAAACAATAAATATAATATATAACATAATATCCACATATGTATGGAAACATTTGAATATGTTTGTATGTTTGCAGATGTTTGTCATGTGCGCCCCTCACAGTAGCTGTATATCAGACCGAAATCCGGCTTGATGCAGTTACGGCAAATCCGCTACGTGTCGCCCTCTCCCTCTCTAACACAGGTAGTCGGCCATTTGAGCTTGTCCATGAGGACATGTGCCCTTAGTGTGTGAGGAGTATTATTATTATTATTATTTAATTCATGCACTGCACCTATTAGATCTATTGTGCCCCCTTCTAAGCCTATAAGCCTAAGCTCTTCCATCAACCCAAGATACTGCACGAATGCAAGAATCTTTGTCGGGTTCAGGGTTTCTATGACTTCTAAGCTCAGCACATGCATTCCCAGGATACTACATCTTTTCCTAGTTAAGGCGACACAATCTGCTGGGATGTGCTTTGAGGACTCTTCCTCGTTTACTAAAAAGATAGGTGACTTCTTAGTATACAAGACTGGTGAGTATCCTAAGCCTATTCTGTCCCATGGGTATTACTTTCATATGCGGTTTGGTGGTCTCCAGGGATTCATTATAGGATATCCGACTCACCACTCCAAGACCTGCGCCCTGATTGGTGAGTGATCCATCGCTGTACTATTTTATGGTGTGCTCTTTCCTAGGGTGGACTACATCTAACGTCGTCCATTCCCTTTTACTATTGTGGTCTATATTCAGCTGTCATTTCCTCAGCCTTAATATCGTATTCTGCACATGGGTGCAAAAGTTTAATATGCTGTCAAATATGACTCCGAGGTATTTTACCTTCCCATTTGCTTGTAATAGGCTCCCTGGAAGCCATATCTGCCTCATTCTCTGTAACTTGTATCTTCTAGGGGACGATGACTGTTTTTATAGGGCTACGGTTTAGGCCAACCTACACCAGTCACTCGCTATTTTCAATCTTAATTGAACTATGCCCGAGAGCGATTGCTCAAATTTGCCTTGTGCTATGATAACAATGTCATCGGCATATGACATTGGATACTCCTGCTGGCAAGTCTCCTAAGTAGTTGGTATACTAACAGGCTCCAGAGTAGTGGCGCCAGTACACCCCTTATGGACACCTTTTAGTAGTTGGGACTGTCACAGTGCTGTCATGCTCTGATGTTGTGGCTTTTCTGGAACGCAGCAGTATCCACTTGGTGGTAGTTCAGTTTCAGGCACCTCGAGAGGGTAGCCTTTATCACATCATCTGATACGTTGTCCAGGCCACCTTCTATATCTAGGAAAGGGCACAGTGCTACTTTCTTATTATCAACTGCCGTTCTTAGAGCATGTCTTAGGTGATAAAGTGCTGCGCCCATAGACCTGTTTTCTGTTCAACCGTCTTCTTATTCGATACCCGCTCTCGTTCGATCCGATTTTTGAGCGGTTTTAATCGTACCTCCAGCTAATTTTCATTAACTCTCAATGTGACAGCCGATTTTTCTAGTTGCTGGTGATCATGCTGATTTTGGTTTAAGTGCTCGTCTTGCTGCTGCAGCTGTTGCTGTTCTTGTAGTTTTTGTTACTGCTATTGTAGCCGCAGCTGTTGCTGCTGTAACTGCTGTTGCTCCTATAGTTGCTCTAGTTGTGCGAGTTGGCACAAAAGGCTTTAATATAAGTTTTCTTGCCATCTGATTTTGGTGTCTAGAAAGAGCGCCAGCAACTCATGCACCAGCTGCACCAAATATCTCGCCAACAGTTAGCATATAGTAGGTGGTCCTTATGCTCCTGCATCTTGTCCTTTGTATCTTATCATTGAAGATATTTCGCAGCACGTAGTTCTGCATGGCCTCAATTTTTCTGAATTAATCTTGTGACTCTAATGCACCACAAATTGCAAGTGCATGGCTCCACGTAGGAGCGATCAACTTTTTATAGACTAGCCTCTTGGAGTCATTGTTATTTGGCTTTTATTTCCAGTCAACCATCCCAAACTGTGATAGTCTTTTCTCAACTGGTTGAACAACCTCACTTGTCTCATGATTCTTGTTTTAGTATTTTTATGTTTTCCAATGTATTGGCTGTCATGCAAAGCAAAAGCATGTCGCGCCTAAAGACACTTCCCTAGGGCAACTCAGCACCAATGGTGCCCATCCTGGACTTTACACCATATACATATATGTTCATGTATAAACCGACGTCTGCCGGCCGAACGTTGTCCTGGGCGTGCTGGGGGCGGAACTCGGGTTAGATTATTGCTTCATCACCCGAAGTCGGCTCCATGCAGGCAGTGTTAGTGGTGGCAACTCCTCCCGATGACGCTTTTGGTCGTGGCACAGGTTGCCGAGTGACCGAGTGGCCGAGTCTGTGGCAGCTCTGAGTATTGCCACCGCATCCACTCAGAATTTACCTCATCGAGGTCGCTCGGATATGGTCTCCGCCACTGCATCGCCTCCTCCGCCGCTCGCTGTTCTTCACACGCCTCGCAATCGCACACCACCGGATCACAGGACTCAGACTTTTTTTAAATTATTTATATTTTGTACCCTTTACACCCAAGATTACATGTATGACCTGCAGCGGCTGTATTATGGCACAGTCCTATGAGGAATGTGGTATAAATGTGGTATACATTTCCAGACTTTTCCATGTAGTCTGGAAACCTTCTTGGACTTTTTACGATTTACTATCGCATTTTCTGAATCCAGGTACAAATGTAAGTTGCCTGACCCATTGTCTCATCCAGACGCGAGTCTTTTAGGCATGTGTCCTTCAGGAGCTGTCTCTATAGGGCGTCTGCAACAACATGTAGATTTTCTTTACGGTACTTAAACTCAAAGTCGTATTGTATTAGTTCTAGGGCCCATCTCGCGATGCTGCCTAATGGGCTTTCGACGGAGTTGAGCCACTTCAGCGCCATGTGATCGGTAATGACGGTGAAGTGGTATCCCTCCAAGCAGGGTCTCAGCTTGCGTACTCCCCAGATTATCGCAAGACACTCGTTTTCGGTCGCAGAGTAATTTCGCTCCGCACCATTTAAAGATCTGTTTTACTTACAAAATGACTCGATTACCCTCCCCTGAGGTTTGGGTTAATATCGATCCCAAGCCATAGTTGGTTGTATCCGTCTGCAAGCAGAAAGACCATGCTAAGACATATGATTGTATCAGCTTTGCTTTGAACTTTACGAAAGCTGCCTAAAGCTCTTCGGTAAAGCAGGGGCGAAATCTGGTACGAAGCGCGTGTACCATGATGTCACAAAAAGGTATTGCCGTAGTTCTTCATGTTTCCAGGCGGCTTTAACTCTGCAATCACAGCTACTTTTCACAGCCGCACGTTCATGTATTTGAGCTCCTTTATCCACGTTGATCGTGAGATTCTGTGCTCTAAGTCGGCGGAACATTTCTTCATGTGCTCCTTGAGTGATTTCCCGATCACTGTGATGTCATCTACTTATGTGAAAGCATGCGGCATATTCTCGAGATCACACGGTCAAGAAAATAATTGAAATTGAAATAATGTCGACGACGATGAATAACCTTGAGGATGTACACGAACATCCGTTGCCTAGTAGCAAATGAGTTGGAAAATTTTCAATTGACAGTTATATCCACATAAGTCGACTTGACGAGCAACACCGTCTTCCGGAGTTCAATCGATGGTCTTTTGAGCACAAGATGTCGTCCATTCATCCTTATTCCCGACAAGAATTGCTGAATAAGGGCAAGGTTAATAAGTCTACGATATGCTTGTGTGGAGAAATCGCCGAACACCATGGAAGAAAACTTGAATGCGACTTAACACAGTACTTGCCTGGAGATAGACGAGTAAATCAATTAACAATTTCTAGCGATCGTTCAGAATCTAAAGCTAAGTCCGAACAGGACGGAATATGCAGAAGCTTTTCTATGTATATCACTAAGCTCAGTGTCCTCATCATTGATAAAATTAAGCATAGATATGAAGTTCGCATATTCCTTGGCGCAATGTGGCGAAATACCGACGATATGGGCCGCGTAGTTAAGTCAACGCATAGGCGCCATTTTCCAGTGTGTTTTTTTAAAAAGATAATCAGTGCGCTGTGATGGTTTTTCGAACGCTCAATGCAGCCTTTAGCCGACAGTTCATCCACCTGTTTGTTGATCTCGGCGTGCATCTTGTGATTCTTCAGAAAGTATCGCTGTTTAATGGGCCGATCGTCGCTCATGCGATGCTCCGTTATAGACGATGTTCCGCTTATGCCCTCAAATGCCCATAATCCTCTCAAAAATGCATCAATATCTGCGTCTGGATTAATTAACGGTCCGACTATAACATAAACATAAGGATGGGTGGTCCAGAGGTCACTGGTGTGGAGACGCTTTAATCTGCGACGTGTAGTATTAGAGCCAAGTGTGCAAGCCAAAGGGTTGACACGGTTATGCAACTGGTCATTGTAACGACGCGTATGTCGATTAATTTCTGTCATTGTGCAGCGTAATATTGCTGAAGTAAGGTGGAGCACCAAAGATCTCTCCGAGCACCTTGTTCTGCAAAACTATAATTTGGTTTACCCACAATTTTGCAGGTGGGCACGATGATGCTCCTGTACACCAGCAGGTTGTTGCTCATGCTGAGTTTGCTGGATGGCTTCAGCAACCAGTTGAGTTTTCCCCTTTTGATGCGTTCGCGCCATCTGTCGAGTCATCTGTTTACGCTCCGTCTCTCAGGTGCGCATTTCAGTCGAATGCCCTGACCGCCATATGGACATCCCCCAGATACTTATAAACCGCCCCACGGGTCCAGATTCTCTAGAGCATCTGTGCAAACTCACAGACACTTTCATAAGGGCGGGCGAAAGTGCCTTCAAGCCAGCTTGTCCCATTAGCAGGCCCACGCCTAAAAAGAAGCTCCCATGGTGGACACAACTTGGCGCGCTCAGCCAAAGTTATAGGTCCATCTTCAATACAGCGAAATCGCAGAGTGGCGACCTTCACTGGTCTCAATATAAGTCTAGTCTGGCGGAATATATAAAAGCCACCAGACGGGCTAAGAGGAAGTCCTGTAGAGACTTCTGTACGGAAATAGAATCTACCAATAAGGCCGCTAGGCTGAGGAAAATTCCATCCAAAACCACTTCCACACTACGGGCACCAACCCAGGCAGGATGATTTCCTGATACACATCGGCTACCAAGACTAGTGATACGATGCTTGATTTCAGAGAAATAGTTCCGAAATGTATCCGCTTGTTGATCGAATTGGTCGGTGTGGTCACCCGGATGTTAGTCTCAGCTCTCAGGATCACTTCCAGACGGAAGCTTTGCGAGATCCTGGATCGTATGTAACCTGGGCAGGCACCGTCTGCTCCAATCCGAGTCACTGGTAGTCCAAGTGCCTTTGCAAAACTCGCACTGATGCGAGACAATTTGAGCAGTATTTTTTTACCAAACCTGCCAAGAGGCGCTTTCCATGGCTTAGCCTTCGGAACCGTTGTCACATCTTCTAGGCGTGTGTTTCAAGACAGACTCGGCAGCGGAAAGAGGTAATTCGTCGAACACGTCTGTCGCTCAAGTTGCTGGGAATCTGTGGACAAGGATCTTCGGAGTAGAGCTGGATGATAATGATAATATTCTGGGAGCAGCTCTTGATGAAGCTTAGCATAAATAAACTATGACTCCTCCGACTGATATCGGAAAATGGTTTATTAAGTTCAAAGGATAGAAAAGCTTTGGTTATAGGACGCTGCGCAATATCATCTTCAAGGAACGAAACATGACAAATGGCACATTGGTCTTGGGGAAAGTTGCAATCATTCTGGCTCTTGCCATCATAGTTGACTATCAAGCTGCTCTTGTGACGTGACTCCTCTGCTAGCCAGATCTACCAAGTTCCCGTGTCTGTTGGTTGCATTATTTTTGTAACTCTACGAAAGTTTGTTGAGCCAAGCTAAGCCCATTGTGGAGTCTGTCCAAAAGTACGATTCAAAGTTGTCGTAATGAAGTTGTGGAAGGGGTGATTTGAGCAGTACACAGAATTTTAGCCTTGATAAAGTGATTGTTTTGATTGGAGTCACTCGGATTTTAGCTGTAAGAAGATGTATGTAAACCAGTTCTATGCGGAAAATCCGTTGTACATCACATTTTGCACTGGGTTGAAAATGTATCCATCTTGGAATGCAGGTTTCTCCCAGAGTTTAAAAGAAAGTAAGGAAGCCGTGCCAACGATGGGCGAGCTCTTCTGTAAGTCTAGTTCATTTAGACAGAACAATCAGTCTAACCATACAGCTGAATCAAATAATTTGCCAATCGCCAAAAAAACTTCGCGCCTGGAAGAGGATTGATTCATTGCTAGAGATGAAGACGCGAGAAAGAACTCATCAGTGTTGGTTAGCCATCCGGTTCTGAGAGTTTTAGCGTTTTAATTCAAAAAGCTTACGTGTGAGCATTTTTAGTAAGAGAGTTCAATGAACAATATTCATCTCTAAGTAAATCGCACCAGGCTCTTCCTTGAGACTACTGTCAAAGTAGTAAAAAAAGATCTTACCACCTCTAATCCCTAATATAATTAGAATTTATTTACAAAGAAAAAGATAATTGATCTATATGGTTTGATTATATGCAAATGGAAATAAAACGTTCATTAGAACCATTAAATACAAGAATTAGACTAGGTCAAATGAATAAAGCCACGATTTCTAAATAGAGCATAGTATTTGTAGCCCGCTCCTTTGTAAATTCCATACATAAGTCAACGTTTTTAATTAAAATTCTTCTTTTATTTCCATATATACTATATATGCATTAACATTTATTTAGATGAGTTTAAGTTCTTTTCACAAGTACTGTAGGCCACACCAACGCCAAACCCAGAGCCTAGCCACACAGGCCACACACGTCTTTTAAAAAATAATAACGACATCACCGATCCAATCAGAAGTCCGCCACCTGTAATAAACGTTTTTTTTTAGTATTTAAAAACGAAATAACATTGATAAACTTTCCTAACCCATTAAAAACCATTCAAGAAAATAATTGGAAATTAAATTTGTTATTTCATTGATCCTATTATCTTGTAATAGACATTTATTCTTAGTAGATCATCTTCAAGTCTACTTCTAGTAAAAAGCTTCATTTATTTCTTAGCTAAGATAAGGAAGAACTGTAATTTTAGGGACGCCTAAGATATTAATCAATATTCCGTCATTAAACGTTTGCTCCGGAGCTCGAAATATTATTATGATTTTGAACGTTTTAAGAGAATTTCATTAAAATATTTTCTGTTTCACATTTCTCATTTGTGTATTAGAAAAGGTGACATGAATGTCTACTCCTACAACTTAAAACTAATATACCAACTGTTCCGACGACAGCTGCATTACATAGTGGCTCTGAAATTTGTACTGCCTACAGCAAAATAATAAAAGTATGCAGAGAATCTACGAATAAGATACAAATGATCAGAAACTTAAGGAAATAATAAAGTTAGCGAACTCAAGGTCAGATAGATAGAGCAAAGCTAATAATTTAAATTTATGCTGTAATGTTGTCGTAACCATAATAACCACGGGGATTAAGAAAGATAACCTGTCCACAAAATACAATGTGGGAAAGCAAATGTAAATGATTATGATTTATTTAAATATCACGCCGAAACAGCATTGAACGAGTAACTCGACACAGCATATATTCTTAATCAGCATATTTTTCTGTCAGTTTTAACTGTGTATATGGCTGAAAGTGCGAACATTTTCTTCCTTATGCTGCAAACAAATCACATGGCAGAATCGACCGAATCGGAGATGTATATCATTTGTCTGTCAAAGGAATGTGAGATGGTGGCTCTGGTCTATAAGGTTGTCTCAGCTTTCAGGTGCCCAAGAAAACGTTTCCTTCTTGATTTTGGTTGGAAAAGCCCAAGCTAGACATTCTGTATGTACTTATGTGCATATGTATGCGATACACATATCTGCCACTGATTATATAACCAAAAGACTCACTTCCTTTAATAATTGTATCAGACACACATCGGTCCAATTTCACTCCCACTTGATCTTCGGAAAAGTCATCTCATTAGTTTCGCCTTATAATATTTACAATCAAATTGTTACTTGTTATAACAATTTGTCGAAATTTGTATCGGAAAAGCTTGTCGACTGTCACGTAAATCGAACCAAGAGCTTAGTTCACAATTCGATTAATCGTTTCATTCGTTCTGTTCGCTGTAGTTTCAATCAGTGCTGCCAATTTAGCCTTTTATTAATTTATATGTGCATATGGAATTCGATCTCATTTTTTCTTATGCAATTTGTAAAGAACAATGCAACATAGATTTTACATTAAATGAAATGGGTCAGTTAAAGAATTTCAGTTAATTTTCATATTTATTAATTTTTAAGTAAAAATGTACTTTTCCTAACAATCAATAAGCAAGATGTGTTATTGTTAAAGTAAAATTTGCTGATTCTGCAGATGCTTTTGATGATTATTTCATTTTGTTAATTGCTTAATAGCCTCATCAGACAGAACGTCAAGCTGAATGCAATTGATTTAATGATGTGAAAATCTGTTACACTGGGAGCATCAGGATTAAGCATCAGTTTTAGCTGATTATAAAATTGTTGCGAAAAAATTAATTTAAAAATTGACTTAGAAAAGCAATTTGAAATTGCTGTTTTCCAGCTTTTCAATGATATGCAGGGCCTCTTTGTCGATTTGAAAAAAAAAACAGAAATCGAAACAGTGCATTCGACGACATTTTTAATAACAGATTCATTTTTAATTTTTGGTATGCAATGACAGAGTAGGAACAATTAATCAAACATTTTCCACTAAAAATTGCATTTTTCAGTTGGTGCTCTCTCTTCAACTCCAACCGCTCCAGCTAAAAATATAATATAATATATTTTTGATATTATTCTTTTTAATTTAAGTCCAACAATAAAAATAATTAAATTGTGAAAAATCGAGTTTGAAAACTTGTTTTATTTGATGGTGTATTTTCTCAAGTTAAAAAAAAATGAAACTATAGGTAATAAAAAATTTCAAAATTAAGTAAAAAAATGATATGTATATATATGCAAATAAAATTGTCTAAGCGGAAAGTTTGTTTGTTGTTTTCCTCCTACTTATATAAGGATTAATTTTAGTGTAGCAACTGAGCCTCAATTTGAATTGTTCTTCATATACTCCAAACTTTGCTTTTCATGTAATGTATCACATTAATTGATATTGTAGCATTACTGGGATGTTTCGTTCCGTTTGCTTATAAAATTTGTATGCGAATCATAAGCGATGAATTAATTTTAGTATATCGACGATATATTTCGATAATTGTAGTGATTATGTACCATCACCAATTTAGATCACACGTTTGCGTTTAAGAAAAAATGGATATTCCGTAAGGTAATAATAGGAAAATATTGAATATGTAACAAAGTTCTGATAATATTCGTTACAGCTATCGAATGCTCTCCGGGATTTGCCCAACAGAGTTCTCAACGTGTCCGTGGAGGAGCGCCTGTCACTCTTTCAGAATGTCTGTGCGGTGCTGGACAATCCCGGTAAGTAGTGTGCAGCTGATGTACATATGTATGTACTTACATACATATCTGCATGCGGTGCTGTTCTGCAGTTCTGACTAAATAATAAGTCAAGAAGCAACAGCTTCAAATGTCGTTGAAGATAACATAACTTTACTGATCGGAGTCCATCTCATCTTAGTTCACATCTAAGTATCATGATTTATATATCAGATCCACCGATTTAGAACCAAAAATGTAGGAATAATAAGACTCACAAGTAGTGATTTTGGTTCAGATATGTTGGAAAACAAATACTTTGTTCATAAAATAAGTCATCTTTCAACTGATTATTTCCATGGGAGCTGAGCATAAATATATAGCAGATATTTCAGCTGAACTTCAAAATCCGAATGGTCTTCTTAATTTGTATATTAGTCGAAAAATGTATTAAAGAGCTTAAACCTCTGTTACTCATGCTACTATCGAACAATTTTGGACCTGAATTAAACTCAAGATTTGTAATTCTTAAGTCTTCTTTCTAAAGAGGTTCATTATACGCTTAACGACAGACACAGAAGAAATAAGTTTAGTTTTATTTTCTTTGTATTTGCTTAAAATAAGAGATATACACTCCTCGCCATACGAATGGGACACCCTCTACAATTGCTTGAGCTGAAAAGAGAATGTTAAAATATTATAACTTTTCACATCTTTGTCTTTCGAGTTTGTTGAAATTATGAAAACAATTTTGCACCACTGGCATTGAATATGCATTTAGTTTGATAGTTATCTATTGCATGTTGACTCATATTATTCGTTGATCGAGCTTTTCTTTTAATTTTCATATTTACAAAGAAAAGGCTTAAACTTTGGAGGAAGATAAAAACAAATCAAAGCTTTCAAGGACCATTGCCAAAATCGAAAGGAGCTGAATTATATCCGTATTTTTGAGTTATGAGTCTAAAATATGGAGAAAATTATGGCCCTTGAAAGTTAAATTTGTTTATAACCACTATGACACGATAATTAATCGATTCATTCAACCCAGATGGTTAAAGCGTATATACAACCATAATGTGGAGCTACTCAGCTGCCCGCCCTAATCACCGGATTAAAACATAACCGGAAATGTTCAGGAATTGTATATCCGTGCAGTTTAAGCATCTGGAAAAAATATTCGACAATATCCGCTATTAGCCAAGCCATCAGATTGCTTATCTTCCAAAGTTTTAGAACATGAAGCTGGCTGCTGAAGACATCTGGTCTTAGTAGAGATAGCGAATAATGGTAATCAAAGTTTTGCTTTAGTCTGTACTTCTCTGCACATTTTTCGTAGTCTAAGCACGTCTGTGAAATTAACTGCATTTATAGAATGTTGATTTATAAGATAATCAGATCAATTGATTTGTATACTAAAAGACTAAATTATTCAAGTTCGGCAGGAGGCTTATTTAAAGAACATATTTTGAACTGCACCTCTGCTGAGTTTACTTGGAAAGGGCTTTATCTCTAAGTCTATTAGCAAAAGAAATTTACTTTGGTCCCATGACATTTACGTTTATAAATTTCCTTCCATCTGTGATATCACTCTCAGGTGCTGATATATGCCTAGACGTAAAACTTTGCCTGTCGATAACTAACTCATATTATGGCCAAAACTGATCCAGGCAGTTTTCAAACCTACCCAAATTTATTAAATGTTAATTGGGGTAAATGTTAATAATTGTCCCTATATGCGATTGGCTTTTTTTCTTACTGGCAAACCACTTGGTCGTGTTGAATGTGTTGATGAAATTTGTCGATAAAATTAAATAAACTTGTTCCGCGATATAATAATCCATATTCCAATTTGGAGCATCTGGGATCAGAATTTTCACAAACACGGAGATGGGTAGATCGACTCTGGTGCTGATTTTGATCAAGAAAATATATTATTAATGTGATGTCGGAGATGCTTCCTTCTGCTTGTTACACAATGTTGTGCAACTTCAGTATACCCTTTTACCCATAAATAAATATTTTAAACATACCTAAGTATATATGTTCTTGATCAGCATCAATAGACAGGTCGATATAGCCATGCCCATCTTTCTGTCTGAATTATGCGAACGAGTCCCTCAGATTTGAAGTTATATTTAGGAATCGTTTAATGAATTCGTATTTATGCTACATGCAGTACTAAGTCGGCAGGATCAGACAACTATATAATTTAAGCATGTCGTCGGTTGCACCTTCGGTTTCGGAGTATATTCGATTTTTGCAATGTTCTTCATGGTATATGAACGCACCCTTAGAGCTGAAGACTTGACTCCGAGTCGAATGAATACTCAATGCCCGCGTCGGGCCAAGAAAAACGCGAACCTTTATGGTAGATTCCGATTACAACGAATAAAACGACAGATTTCTTTTCCACACATAACTTCTGTATTGGAATTGCAATAGCTTAAACTTAGTAGAGGATTTCTGAAACAGTTTTAATACTCACTAAATTATGCTTTCTCATTTCAGGTGCAAATTCAGCCATCATTCGAGGTATATGTAAAGTAATAGGGACGACGCTGACAAAGTACAAGGATCCACCATCTCAGCTACTAGTTCGGAAGCTAATATGTGATCTTATAAGATTTCATCATGATTTAACTATTGAACATATGTTGTCTGTCATTAAAACACTCCTGCTGAAGGAATTACCATTGACAGCTGCTCATAAGTCATGCAGATCGGCCGTGGTTGCCTTAGGATGGATTTGTCTGCTATTGAAGAATACCGACCGAGACTCAAATATTTATAAAACTGAAAAATATCGAATGTTTGAATATCAGTCGATGCTATACCAAACAACTTTACTAGCCCAAAATGCACGTGTTACGGAAGCAGCTACAAAAATCATATATGATTTATGGGAGAATCAAAATATATTCGATGAAACGATGATTGCGCTACTTGAAATGGATGCAACTTCAAACGTTACAATAATGATAATGATGATCATACGATTCGAGACAGAACACAATCAGTTGAATATACTGAAAACCTATAAAATTAAAGCTGTCGAATACTTTGTGAAAAGTATGATACTGTGCAAATCAAAGCCGGAAAAGCCCTTCATAACTGCTTGTCAACCATTATTATCAGCACTTAATGATTCTGAATTTAACTCGTACATCTACAATGATTTACAAAAAGTCAATATTAAGAAGTCCGGAAAATACACTAGAGAGTGTTGGATTAATTTTTGATCTTGTCAATATTGATTGCAGTCCTTACGCTTCCCAAATCGGAACCGTTTTAATCAAAAAGTTGTACAGCGATGGAGAACTTGCTCGACGCGAATCCTTGGAGTCCTTAAAGAATCTATCGCAAAAGTGCTCCGATGGCAACATTATAAAAAAATTGTTGGAACTTATTTTCTCTATTTTGAATGGATCTGATGGAAAAATAAATGTTGTGGAATATAGAATCAATTTGCTACAGGTAAAGTTTCAAGTCCTTTAATTGATTTATGAACGGATTAAATTTTAAATTGCTATTTTTACTTTTTAATCTACACTTGTTAATAACAAATTTGAAAATATCTGATTTTTTTTTTTTACTGTGTGTGTAACAAACCATATACAGCAAAATAATATTTCCTGGTCGCGCACTTTTTGATAATAATTCCTGATAGTACTTGCGTTGTTTTATCATTGTACACAGCTAATAAATGTTTCACGAGCGTGTTTAATATTAATATCCACTCAAAAATAAAGTTTCCACATCTCGTTAAAAATCATCTTTAAAATTAAGTTTCTGAATAAAACTGCGTGTTCCAAATTAACAATAATTCAATACCAGAACAGTCTAACGTTGCTCATGCTTAAACTATAAAAATCCGTCTGGATTGCCGTTAAATATTCCGGAAATTTGTGGCTTCCTATTTACAGAAATCTGTCCTATGTTCATAATGTAATGGAAAATCAATATTATGTCTTATTCATATTAAGGAAGGTGTTAAGCAGCTCTAAATGAGAAGTATTAGTGCTGCACGAATTAATAATGATCAAATATTTTTCGTTTGTCTTTTTTATTTTTTATGTACGAGACCTTTTGACATTTTATATAATATTAAAGATTGGTAAACATAATTATCAACAAAATATCAAATTATCTGTGTAGATATCTTATCTAGCTAAAAATAAAATCCTCTGCTGTTAGAAAAATAATTGATATGCAGATTTGTACACTTTCATTACAACATAGTTTAATGATTAAAACATGTTAAAATATTTAAATTCTTCTGTCTTGCCTTATTTATTACGATACGTTGACGTGTTTAACTTTATTTCCTTGTATTTAATATTTTTTTCCATCTGGTTTCAGGGTGCTGGTTATTTAAGCTTTAATAATGTAACTGCGGATAATTCTGACGACATTTTAAACAGAGCTGTTGATTTATTCTGGAAAGCGCTTGATACTGAATCACAGGAAAAAGTAATATGCTGTACACTGGAGATGTTTGGTTTGTGGTGCGGAAAATTTAGGAATGAGCTACCCACTGTGATTATAAACATTTTCAAAATTGGCATTGAACAAAAGAACACAACTCAAATTATTCGTCAAAGTTACCTGGAATGGTTGCTGTCATCTATACAAAATGCCAAAGTCAAGGATACCAGCAATATAGTACCAACCTTATATGCGTTGTATTCAAAAGCACTACAGCATTTTCCGCAGCCCTCTTATGTGTCAGAGGCAGCGTGTATTGCCTGTATTTTGTTAATTTTAGATGAACCATCCGAATCGTACTCATACTTCTGGAGCTCCATATTTGACATGAGTAAGCAGCATTTCTTTAATGAAAAATTCATAGCGACAGCAGCACCGGAGACCTTATGCCATATCTCGTTTATGGGTAAAATATTATTAAAATCGTATTTAGATCAAATCAAGGGTCCTGTCGATCAGTTACATCGCGCCTTGCTCAACAATTTATGCAGCAGTTCACTGAAAGTAAGAAATTACACAAAAGGACAAGTTCAGAAATCACAAAAAGTGCAGATGGTGTAGATTTTGTTAAGCTTTTCTCAAAGAGTATAGTCATTTTATAAATACTGCAAAAAATCAAAATGAAATCGATAATTGCATAGATCAGAATGGTACTTCAAATCAAGCCTTTGTCGAAGCATTAGAAGTTATATGCGGCCTAGAAAATGTTTCGCACGAGGACTCCCTTGAGTTGACAACACTACTTTTAGATATTGCCAATTGTCCAGCTGTATCATCCAGTAATCCATATTTTTGGGAAAATACCATTGAGAAAAATTTTCATCTAAATCCCGAACATTTTATTGCATTAAACAAAGCCGAAATTATTGAGACCTATATAGATAATTTCAAAATTTGCCGAGCTTATGAAAATATAATTGCTTCACTAGTGCGAATAAATCCACAAATAATAGTGCCTCCCATTATAAAGCGAATAAAAACGTATCTAAATGATGATAGCAATTTTGGCATTAGTGATGAAGAATTTTTGATATTTATGACCCCTGATGGCGAGTTGTACGATAAAAGTGTAATTCCACATGTAGACGCCCAATATAAAACGATTGGTGTTAAGCGAGAAAATAAAGTCTACAGTTATAAGGAACAGTTGGAGGAAATTCAACTTCGTCGTGAAATTGACGAGAAACGTCAAAAAGAGGGCAAATCCAAAACCGTAAAATTAACGCAGAAGCAACAGGAATTAATCAAAAACCAAACAGAGAAGGAAATGCGGATAAAATCGCGCGTTCAAGAAATGTATGAGAAATTAATGTGTGTCATCAGTTTGTTCAAAGCTTCTTGTTTTGGTAACGAAAAATATGTTGCGTTACATTTTCATACCTTATTAGATGATATTCTACGAGCAACTCACAGCCCTCTGAGCGCTGAGCCATTGACTATTACTTACTATTTCTTGCATAAAATGTGTTTTAAGGATCATTCAGATGTGGGTCGCTCAATTTCCATTGCAACGCTAAGACTCCAAAATCCATCTTGCCCATTAAAAGAGGAGTGGAATGCCAACAACATCAATGATAGCATCATCGATATTATATCAAATATCAATAAGATTGTAGTTATCCAGTCGAACATATTGGATTCACAATCTTTTTCATACGCCTTTGAATTTCTGAAACGCGCAATTACTTGCTTAAATGATAATGCAAATGAGGAAATTATATTGACAAGTATAAAGCTTATGGAAATCCACGTGAAACCCCAACATGTTGAAAATGCTGACAGTAATCATCCAAAGTATTTGCCAAGGCTGGGCATGTTCCAAATACTGCTGTATTTAATCAAAAATACAACACCGGCAATTCAACCCCAAGCTGTAAATGCTCTCTTGGAAGTTGCAAAAGTTTCATCTGGTGGTAAATTAAATGCCACTCCAGATAATCGTATAATTGAATTATTTTTAGAAGCTTTGCAAAGCAATATCGATACGACTAGAGATGTAGCATTGCGTGCAATTCAAATCATGATTAAACCATTAATTGACTATGCAAAAAGTGATGCCGACTTGGAAAAACAAATTGTCGCAAGATTATGGATAGCTAAATTTGATATCTCATCCGATATCAGAAGACTCGCCGTCGATGTGTGGGACTCTTCTGAATATCCATATCCCGAGTTTAACGATATTATTCGAGATATTACACATGCCGAACTATGCATACAAAAAGCCTCCGCGGAGTCCTTAATACCATTGATAATAAAAGACAACAGCCTAATTAAATGTGGACTAATGAAAATGCTGGCAATTTATAATGAAAAGCTCACTTTGATTCCGCCAAAACTGGATAAATTTGATCGTGAAATCGAACCCGCTTCTGATCAGTGGAAGCCACGAAGAGGTGTCGCTATTGCAATATCTCAAATTGCACAGTTTTTGTCCATTGAAGACATCAATTATTTAATGCAATTTATGGTATCCCAGGGCCTTGGTGACCGCGAAGAAATTGTCCATAAAGAAATGTTAGCGGCTGCACTGAAAATAGTTGACTTGCATGGCAAAGAGACAATTGTCAGCTTACTGCCCGTCTTTGAAGATTTTCTCGATAAGGCACCCAAGTCACAAAGCTTTGATAATATTCGTCAGGCTGTTGTTATTCTGATGGGTTCGCTGGCTAGGCATTTGGAAAAGGATGATAAGCGAATTGATCCCATAGTCAAGCGATTAATAACTGCCCTGTCTACACCATCGCAACAAGTTCAGGAAGCGGTCTCAAACTGTTTGCCACATCTGATGCCATCGGTTAAAGATGAAGCTCCAGCAATGGCTAAAAAACTACTACAGTCATTGGCAAAATCCGATAAGTATGGCGAGAGAAGAGGTGCTGCCTACGGCATCGCTGGCATCGTGAAAGGTCTTGGCATCTTATCGCTGAAGCAGCTGGACATCATGTCGAAGCTGACGTCCTACATACAGGACAAGAAGAATTACAGATGTCGTGAGGGTGCTCTATTTGCCTTTGAAGTCCTATGCACTACTCTTGGGCGCTTGTTCGAGCCATATATTGTCCATGTCTTACCGCATTTGTTGCAATGCTTTGGCGATTCCTCGCAATACGTGCGACAAGCTGCCGATGATACTGCCAAGGTGGTAATGGGCAAACTGTCTGCTCATGGCGTTAAGCTGGTGCTTCCGTCTCTATTGCAAGCTCTCGATGAGGATTCGTGGAGAACAAAAACCGCATCTGTGGAATTACTGGGTGCCATGGCATTTTGCGCTCCCAAACAGTTGTCTTCCTGCTTGCCAAGCATTGTACCAAAATTGATCGAAGTTCTCGGAGATTCCCACACAAAAGTACAAGAAGCCGGTGCTGATGCTCTCAAAGTAATCGGATCCGTTATAAAGAATCCTGAAATTCAGGCCATTGTTCCAGTTTTATTGAAAGCGTTGGAAGATCCTTCTAACAATACGTCAGCATGTCTTCAAAGCCTACTAAAAACAAAATTCATTCACTTTATTGACGCCCCATCGTTGGCTCTGATAATGCCAGTAGTTCAAAGAGCATTCATGGACAGATCGACAGAAACAAGAAAAATGGCTGCCCAAATTATTGGTAATATGTACTCGCTCACAGACCAAAAGGATCTGACACCTTATCTGCCCAGTATAATTCCGGGCCTGAAGTCCTCTCTACTGGATCCCGTTCCGGAAGTCCGAGCTGTGTCGGCACGTGCCCTAGGTGCAATGGTGAAGGGAATGGGCGAGTCCTCATTCGAAGACTTGCTGCCATGGCTGATGCAAACCCTCACCTCGGAATCGAGTAGCGTTGACCGCAGTGGCGCAGCCCAGGGTCTGTCTGAGGTCGTTGGAGGACTGGGCGTGGAGAAGATGCATAAGCTAATGCCGGAAATCATTTCGACGGCAGAACGCACCGATATCGCTCCGCATGTCAAGGATGGGTACATTATGATGTTCATCTATATGCCAGGGGCATTTCCCGAGGAATTCACACCATACATTGGCCAAATTATTAATCCCATACTTAAGGCATTGGCCGATGAAAGTGAATATGTGAGGGACACGGCCCTCAGAGCTGGACAACGAATTGTGAACCTATATGCAGAGACTGCAGTTGCCCTGCTGCTCCCCGAACTGGAGAAGGGTCTATTTGACGAGAACTGGCGCATCAGATATAGCTCCGTGCAGCTGCTCGGCGACTTATTGTATCGCATATCGGGTGTATCTGGCAAGATGACTACAGAAACTGCCAGTGAGGATGATAATTTCGGCACGGAACAATCGCACACAGCCATAATTCGATTCTTGGGCGATGAACGGCGCAATCGAGTCCTATCTGGTCTTTATATGGGACGAAGTGACGTCTCCTTAATGGTGCGTCAATCGGCATTGCATGTCTGGAAAATCGTTGTTACAAATACGCCGAGAACATTGCGTGAGATTCTGCCAACATTGTTTGGCTTGTTGCTGGGATGCTTGGCAAGCACCAGCTACGATAAACGTCAAGTGGCTGCACGCACTTTGGGAGATCTGGTGAGAAAACTGGGCGAACGGGTATTACCTGAAATTATACCAATACTCGAGAGCGGATTGAATTCGGAGCAGGCAGACCAAAGGCAAGGTGTTTGCATCGGTCTATCTGAGATTATGGCGTCCACATCCAAGGAAATGGTCCTAACATTCGTACACAGTTTGGTTCCGACTGTGCGCAAGGCTCTGGCCGATCCCCTGCCAGAAGTTCGTGTGGCAGCTGCAAAAACCTTTGATTCGTTGCACAGCACGGTGGGTTCGCGGGCACTCGATGACATTTTGCCCTTCATGCTGGAAGGTCTCTCCGACCCCGATCCTTTGGTTGCGGAGAACACGCTCGACGGACTGCGTCAAGTGATGTACATAAAGTCACGAGTGGTTTTGCCATACCTCGTCCCTCAGTTAACTGCCCAACCAGTGAACACAAAAGCACTCTCGATATTAGTCTCGGTTGCTGGAGATGCTTTAACGAAATACCTTCCAAAAATTCTATCTGCATTGCTTGAGACCTTGTCGCAATCGCATGGTTCGGTAAATGAATTACAAGAATTGGAGTATTGTCAGACAGTGATTCTATCCGTGACGGATGAGGTTGGAATTCGAACCATAATGGACACTCTCATGGTTTCGGCAAAGTCGGACAATTCGTGCACACGTAAATCGTCGGCAAGTTTACTTTCAGCTTTTTGCATTCACTCGCCGGGCGACTATTCTCAATATATTCCTCAACTTCTGCGCTGCTTACTGCGGCTAATGGCCGATACAGATAAGGGAATAATTCAGAATGCTTGGGAAGCATTGAATGCTGTCATCAAAAGCCTAAGTCCCACTGACCAAATTGGTTACGTGACCGATCTTCGCCAGGCAGTCAGGTTTGCTGCCAGTGACTTGAACGAGGCGGAATTACCTGGTTTTTGTTTACCAAAGGGCATCACTCCCTTGTTGCCAGTCTTTCGAGAGGCTATCCTTAATGGCTTACCCGAAGAAAAGGAAAATGCCGCCCAAGGCCTCGGTGAAGTTATATTCCTTACTAGCGCCAGCTCTTTACAGCCATCTGTAGTGCATATTACTGGGCCTTTGATTCGAATTTTAGGAGATCGTTTTAATTCTGGTGTGAAGGCAGCTGTTCTCGAAACTCTGGCGATTCTGCTCCACAAAGTTGGTACCATATTGAAACAGTTCTTGCCCCAACTTCAGACGACCTTCCTAAAAGCCCTACATGATCAGAATAGAAATGTGCGCATGAAAGCAGGAAAAGCACTTTCCGAATTGGTAGCGATTCACTCGAGAGCTGATCCGTTGTTTGTTGAGATTCACAACGGAATCAAAAGTTCGGATGATTCTGCTGTGAGGGAAACGATGCTGCATGCACTGCGTAGCATTATTAGTCCGTCGGGTGACAAAATGTCGGAGCCAATCAAGAAGCAAATATTTGCCACATTATTGGGTCTAGTTGGGCATCAGGAGGATATAACGAGAAGTGCAGTTGGCGGCTGCCTGGGAGCAATGCTAAAATACATGCCACCAGCACAAGTTTCTGATTTGTTAAATAATAACATCCTTACCGATAATGCGGCCGAAGATTCATTTACGAAGCATGGCTACACAATTATTCTGTTTGTTGCATTGAAGGAGTGTCCTACGGAGATATTGACAGCAAATCTCGTCGATCGAGTGATTGGCCACATATTAGTTAATATTGTATCGGACAAGGTGCCCATAGCATGTAATGCGGTACGAGCTGCGACATATCTTCTGGAATACAAGCTCGTCAATAATGAGGATCCCCCCAACAGCCTGATTGTGGCCCTTGCCAGGGCAATGAACCACAATAGCAACGACGTCAAGCAGCTAGTTGCAAAGAGTTGCATACACCTTTCGAAAAGTCTTAGTGCTGAGCAAATACATCTCGATGTTTTGAAGTCTTTGGTGCCAACACTTGTGAATGGTACTAAAGAGAAAAACGGCTATGTGAAATCCAACTCAGAATTAGCTCTGATATCCATATTAAGATTAAGAACTGATGAGACAACATTCAAGAAAACTTGCGAAGTTTTGGAGACTGGAGCTAAAGACTCTTTAAGTGATGTAGTAACAAAAGTTTTAAAAAGAGTCGCTGCTCAAGTCGCTGTTAAGGAGGAAAATTTAGATGACACATTACAAGTTTGAATATTCGTAATTCGCAGAAATCGTAATGCAATTAAAATCATTGTTACAAATGTAAGAAAATGTATCTTAACATAACGTATTTATCAAGTAATAAAATCATAAAACAAAGTTTGAGCCTATTTATTTTATCTATTGATTTATTTCAGTTGAACAATTAAAATGAATGCTCAAATTACACACAACTAATATAGCCAAAGCTTAAAACTGCTGAGAGTAATAAATTAATAATTGTAATAGTAGGAAACTGAGAAAATGTGCCATGGAACAGCTGACAAGCCTGACAAGTAGAGCCCAATACACAAGTTTTTATAACTTCCAGGCTTCTAAGTGGATACAATTTAATTAGATGAAGTCTGACGAGGTCCTCTGTCTAAGATTAGTGTGACAATTTTAGAAACAAGAGGCGAATGGATTTAACATTCAAAACGTTGATTTGGTTTGAATTCGATTTTTTTTTTTAATTTATATATTTAGATATATTTATTATGAGAACCGTGCAATTAACATGTTTTATTTGATTATTTTGTAAGTAAATTAAGTAATAAACACAAGTTAACGCAATCCTGAAAGGAACTTTCAGTTCCTTATAACAAACTTTATGGATAAGTATGTCAGCTAAATTATATTTGAGCATATGCAAAAAAAAAATAATGTACTTATTTCAATATAACAGATATCAATCATTATCATATTCTAAAATTCCTAATTCTATTTTATATTATTTTGTTTCAATTCGATTTTTGCATTTTTATAGATGCAGTTAAAAACGACTTCCATTTGTTGTCGTGTGCTAAATCGCATGCTTATATAAAAATAAAAATAAAAATAAACTTAAGTAAATATATTTAGTAGTGATATTAAGATGATATAGGAAAAATAAAAATGGGGAAATGTTTGCTTTTTTTTTTTGCAATGTCTCGACCCTGATCATGGAAATGCGCAAATGCTAGTCTCGATCCCTACAACCATAATCCTTTTTTTTAGCATTACGAAAACTAATATTAAATGTTATAAAAAAGAACAGATGTTTAAAAACAAACAAAGAGCGACTATTCTTTACAAATTTTCCTTTCTCCTTGTCCAATTCTTTTAAACTATTTATCTTTGCTCTGCGATTATTATTATTATCAGGTAATACTATTTTATATATACCGAGATTGTGACCTCAAAAGAAAAGAAATAGTCATTGTGAGATCCGTTTTCAAACATTGCTTTTATTCGAAAATACATCTGTATTTGAAAAAACAAGATTTTTGATTGTTGTATTTAAGTAGGGACGATTAACCCATTCAGTGTCAACAGCCTTGATATTTTCTAAAGTGCCAAGTTTTATTTGATACAGCTTAAGTGTAAATCTTGGTCCAGCTTCAGTTAATTTTATTTCTTTGTTTACATATTTGTACTGATGATGTCTAAATACAATTTTGTCCTCATTGTTAATAAAAGACATTATTCTCTCCGAGTTTTCTTTCGGTACAGGAAACAAATGTTTCAAGATTTTCACAGTTCTTAAGGCAATGTTGCTTTTAAAGTTGCTGAAAATTAAGTGCGGTTTCTGCTCACTCATGGGCCCAATATCGGGAATATCATGACGCATCGTAACGTCTGATATATTGAAAAAGGCTGTGGGTCCAAACGGCAAATGACATACCACAAGACTGTCGGGTATGCCACGATGTTCGTGTACTATTATGAAGTCGGTGAAATTATTCGCTCGACAGGCCTGCATTAATGCGTTTATCTGATATTTGCCTCTATTCATTTGTTGGGCATTGGGAAATATCAGTCTCAGTTCTTTGACAAACATCTTAAGCCGTGACGATGGCTCGTGCGAAGTTGTTAACATGATTTTCGGATCCTGGCAGCCAGCATATTGGTACTCGTCAATCTCAGTCAAGTTTGCACTATCGATGTCTACAAATATACAGAATATAAATATTTAAATATATTTTGCACAGGTTAAATGTCACAAATTTTATACATTTAAAAAAATTAAATGTAATAAGCATAATTGCTAAATCTATCTAAATTTGTTGCATTTTCTGTGTCGACTGATATTATTCGACATTAAATAAATAAATTTATCTCTGTCTAGTATAAAATGTATTTTTAAATATAGGCAAATCTTAAGCATGTTTCTTTGATCAGTAACAACAGGTAACTATATCACTTGGTATTATTTTTCCTTCGTTGTTGTTTTTAGAATCTTTTTTTAATTGTCAAAATTTTTGCATAATGTATTTTGTTTTTTGGCCAAATAAATAATTGATGATAGCACAGATAACAACCAAAAAAGTTTTTATCTGGTGTCAAAACACTCTCTTGACATAGTGTACTTAAATACTTCTCTTTGCATCACATGTGTTTACAAATAAATATGTTGACTGAAAGAGTACCTCCATTGAATTTAAGAGAATTATACACGCGGTCGGCTTGCAGCTTGTTTAAAGACTTTAGCGATGTTTTATCCTTTATGTTTTCAGCTATCTGCAGCATGTTTTTCTTTTTTGCCACTATGCGTTCATTTTGTGACTTGGTATATAAATATTCCCTCCGCTGTCTAGCCTGTTTTCTTAACATGCTTATATTTATTTCGTTCTCAGCGAGGCGGACACGTGAATTTATATATAGTTATTAAAGTGTGATAGAGATGGGAGTGATTCGATTAAGAATCGATTGTTTTTTAAGAAAAGAAATCGATCCATGCGATTTTAAAATTGATTTTATTATGGCTCCATATATATTTGTTTGTTTTTATTTTCCTTAATAAAATGTGATTAGAGCTTTTTAGACTTTCCAATTTTCCTAACGTATTTAAAATATATTAATTAAATTTTCGACAATGGCACATTGAGGATGGTAAAGATTAAAATATTCAATAGTCAATTCGCATCACCACCTGCCGGTATAATATTTATATTCTATGCAGGAATTTAAAAGTATTTTCATACCGATTTGAATTTATGTGTCACAAATCTAAGAATATCAATATATTTCTAGAATGCACTCTTTAAGATAATTAAAAAATTAAGAAACAATCATAAGCACTCTCTTATATCTGCACTGGGTGCAGGGTGCTCATATAGGTATAGATATCAACTCAACAGAGGTGCCCGGTTAATAGTTCAATGTAATCGAGGATCGACTGTATTTGAAAGCGATGATAGCTTGACACATATTTTGCTCAGCTGTTTCCATTTTTCGATAATACGATTGGTCATGGCGCATACGATGTTCTATCGATGTATCGATCATTATTCAAGAACACACCACATTACACACACATACGGTGATTTACGGTGTGTTAAATAACATGTGCATAATGCTAGTATTAATATATTGACTTGCAAATTGCGTTGTGTGCTTGCAGATATCAAACATAATCATGGAGGAATATGCCCGTGAGCCATGTCCATACCGTATCGTGGATGATTGCGGAGGTGCCTTTGCCATGGGTTGCATTGGAGGCGGTGTTTTCCAAGCTATCAAAGGATTTAGAAACGCTCCCTCTGGATTTAGCAGACGAATGGTATGCAAGCAAATCAATTAAATACAAAGTCTATACAATTATGAAACAAATGCAATTATACAAATATGAAATATTACTATATAAAGGCAACAGCTGGCAAACTATTCTGCGATTCGAAGTCTCGGCCAGTTAAAGTATTCATTTAATTCCAAGCCCAGAAAATTGCGTCATAACATATAAACTTGGCTAACTAATCATTGATTTAATATATTGAACTATTTAAAGTGATTTGCTTGTGAATTTTAATCTTTCATTACAACTTGTAGGCTAATACAGCATTTTACTATCGAAAATTACACCTTCCGAAAGTACTTCCATCTTACTTATAGAAAAAGGAAGGATAGAAAGCTATTCATGAAATATATGTGTATTTGTATATCCTGAAAATGGCTGAAAACAGACGAAGTTGTATAAGTTGTACACACAAGGACAAGTCTCAATTCTGAAAAACCTTACATTACAAGCTTAGTTTTTTTGATTCGCTTCATTTAATATACCTATGAATATCCACCAGAAGGTCAGCAGATCTAAACGCAAAAATTTGTAATTTTTGATAAAGCACATGCAGATAAAAAACTTGTTAGTTTTTACTACATCTCCCAAATTCCATTAATCTATTAGAGATATGCCATTTGGTAAAAATACAAATATTGTGATGCTATCCTCGGCTTAGCTCTTCGCAGACAATATCAAAATTAAAAAATATATGTAAATTCGTCAGTTTTGGGCTAGACATGAAATCTGTTTGATCAATTTCATAATAATATATTTATTTTTAAGAGAGACACTTGGTTTTCCGTACATATCTCAGAATGACCTCCTGCTGATTGCATTATTGTATACTTTTAAGTTAAATATGAATAAATATATCACGGTTGCCACTTGAGGAAAATGTTTTGTAGCCCATTTAGACAACAATTTTCGATAAAAATGAACAAAATATTACTATTTATATAAACATAACTACATATATAAACATAAATTGCATTTTTCAGTTTCTTCAAGTTCTAACTCTAATTTGCAAAGCTTTTTTTTTTTTAAATTTTGTATTAAATTAACAAACGTTTTAATTATACAAATAAAACTTACTATTTATAGATCGGAAGTATGGCAGCAATAAAAACCCGTTCACCCGTTATAGCTGGTAACTTTGCAGTTTGGGGAGGAATGTTTAGTACAATTGACTGCACATTGGTACATTTTCGTAAAAAGGAAGACCCGTGGAATTCTATAATTAGCGGCGCTGCAACTGGAGGTATCTTAGCAGCTAGAAACGGTAAGTTTCTTTTAATATTCTTAGTCTTTTTAATTGAATTTAAATATTATTTTAACGCTCACTAAACGAACAAAAAATGCGAAACGTTTCGTTTTCTCATTATTTTATTGACCGACTCTTACTAAAGTCATGTTGATTTAGGTAGATAACCGACTTACAGAGATATTAAATTCATAAAAAATTGAGTATGTGAATGTATTTTACAATTTGAAAACTGAATTAAGGTTTCACGGAAGAAAAATAATTACGCAAAGGCTGAACAAACTATAAGAAACACAATTTCTTGGAGCACAACGTGAGAAAACTGACAAATGCGGAAACCTCAAGGTTTTGATATTGGTAGACGATTTTACTCAACTATTATCTTAAGTTCAATACTAAAAGAAAAAATATGACAAAGCTAGTAAGCTTCACAAAAAAACGAGGAAAAATATATATATTGGAGTTGTCCAAAAGTATACAACAGGCAGAAGGATATACATATATATATATATATATATATTAGATCAGCATCAAAAGGCTAGTCAATTTAGTCATGTTCGTCTTTCGGCTTGTATGTACACAGACAAGCCCAGAGCTTTAGGGTTTGGAATATATTTCATATTATCAATGAATCCTCCCGTTTCGCGAATATTGATATAAATCGATTCTGAAACAAACTTTGTTGTCCAATTGGTATTTAATATACTTTGACATATTATTGATTAACTGCATTAATATCAGATAAGAAACATAGATGTTGTTAAGCAAAACTTATTTTCATATTGAATATACAAATATCAGCAAGCCTTCTATGTTGGAAATAATAACATGCGCTGCCTTAGATTTTTTTGAGATAAATAAATGCACTAATTTCATTTGTATATAAAGTAATTTAAGAGTAAATTTGGAACCTGTCTTTAAAAGACTTAATATTTAACAGCAGGGTTCGAGCTCGCTCGACTAGGACATTTGTATATATAAGTAGCTTTTTATGATCCAAGTAAAGATTACCTCCATTCATTCATATTATATACAGACTGACAGATGACTAAAAAAAAAACAATGAACCAACGGTATTACCATTTTCAGGAGCGCATGTGTACTTGATATATTTAAAGTGATTTGCTAATTATTGTTTAAAAACTTGTATTATATTTTCAGGTGTACCTGCGATGGCTGGCAGTGCAATTATAGGAGGAGTTTTATTGGCTCTAATTGAAGGAGTTGGAATATTATTTACAAGAATATCTGCGGAACAATTCAAAAATCCCTCGCCACCAACTGAAGATCCATCTGCGCTGGCAGATCCAGCGAACAGTTTTTCTTTTGGCCCTACCAAAAATAATCAATATCAATAATAAATGTTATTCCATCTTTAACAATAAATTAGTTTGCACAATAACATATAAGCAAAACATCGAGTATTTCCCATTTGTATCCAATTTGAAACAATTGTTTCATCTTACGTCAGTTATTATTTTAATGAAAATATTTATTATAGATGCTACTGTAGTCTGACCTTCATAGGAAATGTTTAAATGCATGACAATTTCATTCAAATCCAAAAGATCAAAAGTTATTCAAAATTATGAAAAGTTAATTTATGGGTTTGTTAGTTATCGTTCTTGTATCAAATCGTTAAGATAGTTCCCAGAATTTTGTACTCCCTGTGATGAGTCCAGAAAAGTTTGTCAAAATATCAAATTTAAATTTATGGAGTTAATAAATAGTAACTATTCAAAATTATAAAATTAGTTTGGCATTTGGCACAACCCAAAAATGTAACTGGAGGCTTTGAATATAGTTCATAAAGTATTTTTGGGCTTAAAAATAATTAGGCAATAGATATAATATATTTAATTCACAAGGTCGAATATGTCTTGTTTAATGACCAAATTATAAAATCCTATGTTCGCGAACAGATGAACATGATGTGATTTATGGAGTTTACTCAACGATCTCAAGATAAGTAAATATCTCTTATTTAAATATTTGTCTGAAATGAAACAAGTAACTAAGCTTTAACGAATTTCTTTATTTTATTCAATATTTTAGAAATTGACTATGAACACAAGCAAGTACTTGCTAAATTAGATTTAATCCAAGGAATAAACTTGCTGATACGGGTATAAACCCCAGGATATCCTTCGCGTCCGCAACCAACACCCCAGGACACTACACCTACTATAAAATATTTGACTCCATTCGACAATAATAGTGGTCCACCACTATCACCTTGACATGAGTCCATACGCGGTCGTCCCGCGCACAACATAGTTGGCGTTATTCGTGTGCTTTTATACTTTTGGCTTCGGCATTCCGCAAGAGACATAATAGGTACTTTTACTTGATTAACAATTGTGGGAAGTTCTCCTCCTTCTGCAGTACGACCCCAACCAACGACAGTTCCTATACGACCTATAAGTAAAAAACAACAATTATTAAATATTATATTATTTTATGGTGGTATCGAGCTTTGACTCCACTTTTATACATTCTCAGTTTTATGATACAAAAAAAAAATATCTTAGCTTTCGCTTTAAAATTGTGAAGGATAAACGTTTTCACAATTTTTGGTAGGAGTGGGTGTAACACCCTGCAAATTTTATTTTTATCGGAACATAAGATAGCAAATATTTTCGAAACACTATCCTTAAAAAAAGGTCTTTTCGGCCATGATATTATTTCGTATCGATTTTTACAGACGGTTATTAGAAATCTACCTTCCAAACTTGGAATGTGGGAAATACATTGGACTTAGACATTTGCTCGTGCTATCGACCTGTTATCGATTTGTCAGCCCACATCAAAGATTGAATAAGTAAACATTCAAAGTTTAAAATCTTAACAATTCGCATGACGGACACATAGCAAAACCAAAGTATTCTTCTGCCTTTGTTATCAGAACAAAAACTGATTTTAAATTAAAAACATTGCAGTCGGACGTAACGGATTATCTAATACCTATTCTGATGCTGCGTTAGATCCCCATTTTCAAAACATACTTCCATAAAAGCATCCCCGCTCTGGATGGAGAAGGACTACCGACTACTTCAACGCTACGCCATAGTAACTAAGTGAGACCGTTGCAGTCGGGCGTTACCGACAGCAAAATACTGTGATACCATAAGTAATACCACTTGATAACAGGTGCCACATAATGGTGACTCAATCTTTCAAATTGTATCGATTCGGGGAGGCGGAGTAGGCGTGTGCCATCAAATTTTTTATCAATCTCTTAGGGGGGGTTGCGGTTATCAAACCAGTTTTCAAATTTCAAGCCTCTATCTCTAAGGGTGTCCAAATAAAGTCGCGTTCATACTGACGGACATTTTCCAAACCAATATACTATTATAACTTCGGTAGAGTATACAAATACGAAAATGTTATCGTATATCTATCTACGCCGACGAAAATGGTTTCGTATACCTTTTTAAATACACATATTTAAAGATGAATCACCTCAATGCAAATAAATTACAAACAATCTCTGATTTTTAATACACATTAAGAGCATTAGAAATTATTTTTAATTGATATGTGTTTTAGCAATTTATTTATATATTTTTGAACAACCAAGCATCTGAGTGAAAAGCCGGGGACACGGACATATAGCACAAAGTTAAGAGTTTGACTGTTTTTATGTATTTTATTTTAATAATAGAGGTCATTGAATTCAGTATAAGTATATATAATGAGAAATACATACCGGCTGGGTCATAGTTATATCGGGGAAGACACACTGGTTTAATTATTTTCGAAAACACAATAGGTTTCCTTAGTCTTAACAATGCAATATCGTTGTTGTAGGTATCCGGATCAAAATTTTTATGCTTTATGACAGCGGTAACAGCTCTTTGAATTGCCTTGGACTCCGATGTTATTTCTTGATCATGATCCCCAAATATTATTCTGATTTTGGATCTTCTCAATTTTTAATGCAATGAGCCGCAGATAGAACGTAGTCTTTTGTTAACAATGATCCTCCGCAGTGAAATTTCCCATCATAAATAATTCGAGCCATCCAAGGATATTGATTTACTCCCGTAGGCTTTCCTCCGACAATTCTATTTTCTTCATTCGAAAATCCACAATCTAAGAATAATAAATGAATAGACATAGAATCATAATGTCATCTGATTAGCATTTTTTTTATTATTGATCTTTTTTTATTTAATGTCAACTAAAATCAGTAGACACAGAAAAATGCAAAATTAAATTAATAATACAATTTAATATTTAAATATTTGTTTGCGTGGATTGGACGAACAATCTTAATTATGTGAATAATTTTAATTAACTATGAGAAATAATTTCATTAGCTTCTTTGCTGCATTTCTATAATATGCCTATCTATCCCGGGCAGAGTGGATCTAAAGTATTTTCAGTGTAGATAATAAACGGCAGTAGCGTTTTGCTACAAACATATCTCTTGTCTTAGGCTTATAGCCATGTCATCTCACCCTGGCTTTATGGGTTCCTTAACAGTGGCATACGTGTAGAGATCTTGGCAAAGCTATGGTTCAGAATTCTGAAACGACAGTTGATAGTAACCTCATGAAGAGCGAGATTACTTGATTGTAAACATTATAGTAGAACGCTCGTGGTTAAACTGGCTTATCCAGGGTTATGATAGATTCCTCGGACAACAATTCTGGACACTAGACGCAGATAGACGCACCGTCGACGGACCGAGCGCGATACCAATAAGATTTATTTGGTAACGTCAGAGAGGGGTCATGTCAATGACCCAATGTTAGCTACACGGAACTGAACGTTTGACGGGCCGCGAGGGAAAGTGGTTGTAAGTCTCGACTATATTTTAGGCACCAGTGTTTTAAGTTAATGTCTTCTTTTACAACCTAGGTAGAAACCGGTTCATATTACGATGAGCGCAAGTAAAATTGCTAACCGGCTGGTTGGTAAACGACTCGCTCATGACAAAAAGCTAACTCACTCAGGAACTTATCGCCCCAGCCACCAAGCAAAATGACAACAGGTAGTCTAAGCTCAGATCGAACAGCGAAAATTCGCAAGTTCTCAAGAAAGCTACCCAGATGAGAAATGCAGCGGTATTCTAATATTTGAGGCCCATCAAAACGAATCACAGAAAACAGCACGGGCGGCCCAAAAGAGCACAAGACGCTAGCGAAGATCGTCAGCTGGCACAGTAAGGATTAAAGGTCGAGCCTGGAAAGCGCGTGTTTCAACTATCGCTCCAATCCTTAATGCAAGTTAATCCAAGCGCCTCAGAAGAAAAACCTGACATTTGGAAAATCTCATTTTTTTCTAGTTTTTGTTTTAGAAATATTTTCTATTATTAAGAGTTGTATTTCTAAAAAGTTTAAATTTCAGCCCTGATTCTTAACATTTTTTTTTTTTCCGAAATTCATAATATTGTAATGAAATTTGGTCTCTCTCTCTCTCAATTAGTGGTGGGCATGCATAAAGCAGTTGTTTATTAAGTTCCGTTTAAATCTTTTTGCCCTTACCCCCCTTTTCTAACCAAATCGCATTTAGCACACTTTTTAAAATTATTTATCTCGTTCGTGTTGATTGATTTAAATTGTGTGTAAAGAAATTTCCATACATACTTTATTTTACATAGATGCCTGATCGAGATGATATATATTATATGGGCATCCATTTTTCAATTGCTTAAGCCTTAACATTTTGATTCTAATATTCTATCAAAACAATACGCACATATGCCAAAGCTCGCTTTTTAATTTGCTGAATATTAATAAAACTATACCAGAGAGACCATTAAATTACTCACCACATTCACAGGTTGGAACATTAATGTTTTCATTATTGTCGCCATCTTCCTCAGTGTCAAATCCAAAGGCATTTGATACCCCGGAACTGATCCGAAATATAGTATCGAATAGAAATTTACTTTTTCTCTGGGTATTAACACTGTAAAGAGTGTTATTACTTATTTCTTCGAAGCATGTGACACCATTAATAAAAGTCACCATTAGAATTACTATGCAACATAAAATATTCATCGTAATAACGTAGTAAACATGTTTTCTGAATGATATATTCCCGTTTGAATCCAAGATATTGTTATTATTTATTTCTTATGGAGTTCGATTTTTAATATATATTTTAAAATGTAAATAATGCCACCTGTAAACTGTTACCCAAAAATGGGAACATAGAGTACAAACTGTCAGAAACCATACATCAAACCAGAGGTTTAGCAAATTGATTAAATGCAGTTTTCCCTAAAATGTCTACTAAGGGTTTATATAAATCAAGTATGTGTAATATATATAAAATAAGAAGACCTCTACATGAAGTAATAAATAATATGCAACTTAATAAAGTTAACTTTTCAAAATCATAATATATGCAAAAATGTAAAGATTATTTGTATTGTATTGATTATTTGTACCTAAAGAAATCTTTTTGCAATGTGCCAAAACGTGAACAAATTATTGAATTTAATGCATCGTTACAAAACTAAATAGCAGTATTTTTTGTACGGTGTTTGACGTTAACACTTTAAAAACTTGGGAATTAGCTCTACTCATAGAATTAAAAATGTTAATTTAGTGGACTAAGAAAAAATAATTATTTTGTGCGTACTTACTTACTTTTGAACCTTTGCAAGCCCTATCGAGCAAACAATGGTAATGACACTATATATGGTTCCTAGAAGAGAGACAAACTCGGTTAAGCAAAATTTTATTCTTTAACAAAAAAAATTTTAAATATATATATATATAATATTTTATATTATATAATAATATATTATATATATATATATACATATAAAGAAAAAAATGCAGCTGTGAAACCAACATTTCAAAGTGATTTTATATCAAATGAGTGTATTTCGCCACATTTAGCCACCAATTTTGAGTTTTGAACTAGAGTTGGTTTAAGAAAAAAGTTTTAAGTAATAATGTCAATGCACAATGTCGACTTTTCTGCATTTCGTATACACGCATTATTCATACACTACGAGAAATTTTAAAAAAAATTGTAAAACCAATTTTTCCGATTTTTGAACTTTTACATTTGTTAGCTATATTAAATATGCGTCGAACTATTCAATAGCTAAATCTTATTTATAAAATTCAATAAATTAAATACGAATTTAAATCACTTTTTTCTTTCCATGAATTCATTAAATATGTTTTTTTTAAAGCATTTTGAAGGATGGTCACAAAACGGGTCATAAGTTAAAAGACTCAGCTTTGCAATAGGATACAAATATTGGGCAAAAACTGAAAATTGTGAAAATTACCGAGAAGAAGAAGACTTCGATTACTTCCAGAAGCAGTAGCGGAATCGTGCGAAACTTTATGTTTTGTTTACGTTCTCCTTATCGCCAACATTGCGAAAACATCTTGAATATGTATTCCAGTCTATACTCTGATTAACTTACGTGCTTAACAATCGATCTTGATGCCATTTTTCAGTTGAATAATATTTCTACCGAACTTAAGCTATGTACTTTTATTGCAATCGGTATTAGAATTTTATCGATATTCGGGAGATGGGGGTTATCGCTTTATATGCATATGGTATCCGAGAACCCACATTTATTTGAAATCTGCGGCCTTAAAGTCAGGCAGTGCGTCGTCAAAATGTTTTCATTACCACATTTCATTCACGAATTTTGAATATCAAATTATTTGATAATTGGATATTTTGATTCCCACGTGCGCGCTCGGACTCCAAAATCAAGGTGATGATCAATTTCCAGCCACTTAATATACGAAGGTTTCCGCAGAAGGCCCAGTTGGTCACACCGGACACAACCTACTGGAATCGATTGGACAAATCGGAGCTGCTTAAGGAGCACACGACCGTCGACTACATCGACTTCAGTCCGAGTGAGCCGGATAACTTTGTGCTGACGTGTTCGGCTCGGGTACAGATCCACCATCTAGTGACAATGCTGGTCGTTAAGAACCTATCCAAGTTCCAAAAGACTGCATATGGCGCAACGTTCCGGCAGGACGGCCGCCTGTTGGCAGCCGGCGATGAGGAGGGTTATGTGAAGCTATTCGACATGAGCTGCCGGAGTATATTGCGGCTGTTCAAGGGGCACACGGCGCCCGTGCATCGCACATTTTTCACGGCGGACAAATTGCAGCTGGCCAGCTTTGCGGATGACAAATCGGTGCGACTGTGGGATGTGGGCAACGAGATGCTGGTGCGGACGTATGAGGATGCGCACAGCGATTATATACGTGCGGGCGCTACGCATCCGCAGGCCGCGCATATGTTCATCTCCGGCGGTTACGATGGTAAAATCAATCTGTACGACGCACGGGTGCAACAGTCAATAACCCGAACCCTGGACCACGGCAGCCCCGTTGAGTCCATGCTATTCCTGCACAACGGCTCCATATTCATAACTGCTGGCGGCACACAGGTGCGAGTCTGGGATTTGATAAGTGGATGCCGCCAGCTGACGACGATGTCGCAGCACCACAAGACCGTCACATGTCTGCGGGTGGGCTCCGATGGCCGGCGTCTATTGTCGGGTGGCCTAGATCGACAAGTCAAGATTTATGATGTGGGCACGTATAAAACGGTGTACACCTTAACCTATCCCAAGCCGGTGGTCAGCCTGGGTATTGCTGCCAGGGATCAGGCTGTCGTTGCCGGAATGGTTGGTGGCCTGGTGTCCATCAAGCGCATGATTGTCGACAGTAAACCGAGTCACCTCAAACAGATCAAGGCCACCTATCGCGAGACGCAACGCAATCGGATGACGCGTCTCAACACAACGGCAACCGTGGATCATGTTGTCACGGATCGACGGCGAATGCCGCAGCTAACGGCATTTGAGAATCATCTGCGTAAATACAACTACAAGAAGGCGCTGGACAGTGTATTAGTGCCGAAGAGCACCGAAGATCATCCCGAACAAATCGTGGCTGTAGTCACCGAGCTACTGCATCGCAGCGCTCTGCGGGCGGCATTAACAAATCGAAATGAGGCAACACTAATCCAATTCATTGACTTCCTGTGCGCCCACATTGGCGAGGTGCTTTTCATGCGACCGCTCCTCAATGCCGCCAGCACCGTGATGGATGTGTTCGAGAACAATGTGATTGCGTATAGCAAACAAGTGCTTGAGGCTCTAGAGCGACTGAGGCGGACAATGCAGGCCGAGATTAGACTAACAATGGAGCTGGTGCAGCTGAAATGCGCACTGGAAATGATTATCGAGGGGGCGCTGGACAACAACGAAGACGATGCGACCAAAGTTCGCTTCACACAATCTGAGGTGCTCAAAATGCACCCATCGCTGGCGGCCTCCAATTACGTAGTCCTTGTCGATTAGATTAGACTTTAAGATAGTTCATTATTGCTCCTAACTCAAAAATTTTATTCTATACTTTTTTCAGTCTTCCTTGAATCTACAGACGTAGACTTGGAAGTTCTACTCGTTCTGCCTTCCAAAGTTCCCAAAATTATGAAATCAGAATTCAAAGGTAATCTCTATTTTTAATTTCGATTTTTGTTGAGTAATTTCTGACATTTCTTTCTTAAATAATTTTTTGGTCACTATTTTTTATTTGTTCATTACGAAAAATACTTCCAACCGCGTAGTAACTAGCACTCCTACAATCAAAACAGTATTCTCTTGTGTTAAACACTTAAAATATGTGAGGAATCTATTATTACATAATTAATTATATTGCTAATATATAATATTGTAGTTAACACAATATTTGAATATTTTAATATTACAAAGAATATAAGTTGAAAATAAAATATATATTAAATATTTTAATATATAGAAAATTTTAATCTATAATAATCTTAAACTGGTGAAAGCTTCGGACAAATTGTTTTTACATAAGCCATATTTTATCCCTGCAGAGGATATAATAATTTTGTCGACGTTCTTAATGCATTTAAAGCGATCTCCGATCCCATAACTGAACACGAAATAGCCATGTCCGTACGTCTATCTGTTTCTCCTCTAATAAGTCTATCATTCTCAAATCTATCTTAACTAATCCTGAAATAGTATACTTTGTAGTTGGTTGAATCTTATAACTAATATGTTGCAAAATATTTGCTGGCAAAAGTCGAAAATTATTTCTTGTCTGAACGAAAAAAATCGGAAGCATTTGCATTTGTTTACCCTCATCCTCTGTTTCGGCAGTGCACTGGATCCGTTTGGAAAATAGGCCATTGAAAAGAATGTAAATTCATATAAATTAAGTTTAAGCTCAAGTATAAAGAAGTCTTTACAAAAAAACTAGAAGAGCGATCTAAGACATGCGGAAGGTTTCATACCGTGTGTGTTAAATGTACCTGTAGATTATTATTATACACGAGATGAACAAAAATATACATATTTTTTGCTTCAAAAATATTTGTATATTTTGTTGAACAATTTGAGAACATTTCTTTGTTATATTTATAATTTTAAAGGCGTTGCTTTCGTAAAAATGTGCGTTCCAAATCTCGCTTCTTCTGCTTCTTAGGTGGAATGAAAGTTGATGGATGCACGCCAGTCTCTCTTTCATTATAATTAGTTGATGCAAAATCTTTTGTATCGAAATTGTATTCGTCGTTTGAATTGGCCAATTGCTTTCGAAAAGTGGCTGCACTGTTTGAAATCCGTGCATTTGGATGTGTTGGAGGTAACCACGATACCTTTCGAGTTGCCGAATTGTAAAAATAGTAGACGCCACAGCCACTATCATAAACATCCTTCCAATTAGCGCCAAGTGGGTATTTACGAATTAATCTTCTATAGCGTCTAAGGTAGTTGTCTTTTGGCTTTGGTCTTCCATTTGCCCATTTGTTTACACAGTATATTGTGCAGTTGTGCCATATATTATATGTATTTGGGCAAAACTTAAATCCATGGTATGACTCTGTAACTTCCATTCGTTCTTTAATCCTATCAGCCCAATAATGCTCACTAATCGCTGTGTTTTTACTAGAATATGTGCTAGCCTCAACGCTTGAATGTTGCTGATTTTTGTCGTCCTCATCATAATTTTCCGCAATAATTTCTTCTATTGTTTCGGAAACAGGTGTTTGAGCTGAAACACAAGAAGTAAATTGTAAATGTCAATATACATTTTCCGACTTTTTTGTTTAAACACACTCTAATGCGCATTGCAGATAAGAACACTAGTATGACTGACCCCAAATCTATCATCTTCACTTAATATAATTAAGTCATAAACTATCACGTTTCCCAATAACACCCTAATTCGAAGGCAAGTCTTGGACATGTACAAATAATAGACATATCTTCGAACAGACCTGACAGATAGCATGGCGGACAAAACCAATTAATGAACAGTCTTAGCACCACTATGATGAACAGAGAACTGCAGCAATAAATATTAATAAGTAAAATACTTAAAGTAACAAAAATTGACACTCGCTCAGTTTTTTCTTTATGTTTACATATGCATATACAAGTGGAAATCTATAAGTATTTATGTAGGTATCATAAAAATGTATGAATTAATATATTTACCATTTTGTTTAGTAACCAGCCCCCGTGACTTAAGTCGTTGTAATAACATTAGTGGTAAACTCATTTTAAATGAATTGTTTTTCTTTAGACGCAAAGTAGAATTGAATTTTGTTAAATGTAGTGATGTACGAAATATATCGATATAAAATTATGCCTTGTAAAAATATCGTCGCGAACCGATATGAGATTGCCTTGTGACATGTCGTTTTTTATTAAATTTTTGTCCACAAATTTTTTGCGAATCTTGATAATTTAAAAATTCGAAAAGCAATTAACTTGAATTGTTGATAGTGTCTGCCAAACATGCCAAAGTATGTGATTTGCATTCTTATCAATGAAAACCAATTCTATGTTATTAAGAACATTTATTATTATTAACTTTTTTTGTAAAAATTTGTAAAATTTCTTTATATTTTATAAGTGAACAAAGTACGGCAGCAAACCAACAGTTCAAAATTGCAATCGGTCCGCTACAAAAGTATTACGTTACTGGAGGGTTTGCGGAACGTATGGGATTTTTTCGATGGTGTGAAACGCCTTTCACACCATCAACATTGTCATTAACCATCAGGTACAACTGTCACAAAAAAACACAAAACATGAATTTTAAGAAGGAATTAGATGTTGGTGAGGCTATTTTTATGATTTGCACTGTTTTACATATATTTGTCTATGCCTAAAGAAAAAATTAAAAACAATAAAAGAAACAACAATGTTTGCGCTATCAGCTTTTTGATAGCTTTATGTTCCAATTAATAACAGGAAGTTATTTTCACGTTATAAACTTTATTAGAAGACTAGAAGCCCAAATGCTTAGTCTTTTCCACAACGAGATTGTTTATTAAAGGTTTGAAGCCAATTGCTAAACCTTTTCACAACAAGAGTAACTAACGATCGGTTACCGAAAATGAAGGGTTGAGGCCACCGCTAAACCTTCTCAACAACGAGAAAAACTACAAAACGATCGATTAGCTAGAGCTATGCGAAAACAACTGATTAGCTGCAGCAGCCGGCCGATCAGCGCACGCACTTTATCGAGAGAGAGAGAGAGAGAGCGCTGCACAAAGAGAGCGCTGTAGAATGAGAGCGCTGCTAACGCCGGCTGCTGCAGCTCAAACTGCATTTAACATAATGTGGATATGTAATTAAGACTAACAATAAGCTATTTATATTTAGCCACGCAGGGCTCCAAATTCAAGCATGTTAACAACTCAAAATCAATTCAATTTCTTTGCTGCTACTGCCAACAAACAACGAGAAGGGAAAATAATGGGATTTTGGGAAAAATTAGAACCTGTACTGTCAGATAAACATATCACTCAAGCCCAGTTAGATATTTCCAGTAAAAGACTTTAAACCAGGTGTTGGTAGACTTACGATTGAAACGAAAAGGGATGTGCAAACTGCTGGAAACCATAGTTGCAAATGAAACAAAATGAGTAAGGAACATCGCTTGAATATGCAGAAACAATCCTGCTCTGTGAGGATTATCAAAAATTATCTTTGATGTTTCATGTAAATGCCTAGCAACCAATCAACAGTTTGGCGGTAAGCCCAAGTTTTAGAGTGTTTAGTTTCACATTTTAAACATTATTTTAAAGGGTTTTCTTCGTCTCAACGCAATTTCGAAGGGACGAAAGTTTAATAATTTCGTTATTGCTTCTGAAATAATGAAATAAAATAAAAGTTAACATGGTATTGTCCGATTATATACATTCTTTATTTATTTTCAATCTCAGGTGAAAATTGAAGTCGTCAATATGCTTTGTGAAGGTAAATTGGCAACCCTTAAAGTTTGAGATATCATTGATATTTTATTTTAACAGAAACAGAGAAATGCTTTGCTAGGTTCCTGGACAAGGCGGTATGCGCGAGAATGAACTTGAAGACCAACTGCATGGAACCGGATCTCTTGTGAGACCTTGAACCGTTCTGTGGGCTAGGCTCAGCTAGGTCTTGGTCAAACCCTAAATCAAAGAATGTTAAAAAAAATTGAACAAAAAATTCCTTAAAGCAAATAGGTATCGCTCATATGTAGGAGACGCATAATCCTTCTTTGGCGGAGGTCTGGTAACCTCACATTCCATCATTCCTCAAAGTGTCAGATTGAAAATACATTCAGATGTAGGCTCTGCGATGAACAGCGTAAAGAGCTCACAAGACCTGGCTGAGATCCTAGTTGGAGCACCATATATACCAACCATCCTGCCATTAAATTTCTCTGAGAGAGGAGCAACTCTCTCAATGGGGTGTATTTCCGAGTGGGGAATAGTTGAAAGTTTTCCCGACAATTTATCATAACCAATTCTAGGTCCACATATCCGTGTTCTCATATGTGTTGGCCCAGTTCGAATTTTTTGATTGGAGTTTGTGTTTGTCATCTTCTTCCTTGCTGCTTGTCGTATGCATTGCGAGAGGTATTATAAACGATGTGCTGAATGCAATTAACGTTTATACCTTTAATCCTTGAAGGTAAAATAAAAAGTATGGTTTCAGTATTATGCACATTATTTTATTATTATAAATTTAAGCATTTATTACATTCATAATAGCTTTTACCTTTGACTACATTTTTAAATTTATTTAACCAAGAGCGTTGTAAGACATAATGTGTATGTATCCAGGTTTAAAAATTATAAATTAATATAAACGTAGCGAGGGCATAAAAATCGGAAACATTTCAAATATTTATATATCGTTGATTAAGGAGGTGGTCGAGCATCTTGTTCATTTTTATCAGTCTGTGTTTTTTCAGCATTTGTTGTCGACACAGGTTCGTCTATAAATTCTTCTTTGTATCGCGTCCATTTAATTAGCGTTTCCGGTGATCTGTAAAGAAATAATAGCTTACCATACAAATCTTCTTCCAAACGGTATTCTTTGTTCTCTCGAACCAAGTAGATATCGTTGCATAGCTTCAATATTCGGTCCACATACGGCAAATCCTCGAACATTATTCGCCGATGGTTGTTGGCTATTATAGACCGTATAAGACGGGACACTACATAAACACATGTCGTGTATAGACCAATTATCCTATATAAAATATGGTTTAAACATGAGTAACTGTTTTCTGCACGCAGCTGTTAATATTCTTATTCAGATCAGATTGTACAATTATATATATCTATTTATATAAAGGAGGATGAAATTTACGATTAAAAAAAGAAGAAATTTAAGGGATTATGGCGTAGGAAACAGTCGTGCTAAACCGAATATCTCGATAGATGGTTAAAATGTATGCATTAGATATGAGCGATGTGAAGAAGGCCGCAACCATCTCAAAGAGGACATAATTTACGGTTTGAAAAATGTTGTCCCTTGTTCCCCATTTCAATTTGTGGGCCTGAGATTTATGGAAGAAGGAGTTAGCAAAGCCTGAACGTTTCTTTTTTTAATCTTTGGAAGAGCTTTTGCTAACTTTGTTAACTATATCTCTGAAATTGTAGGAGACATTTTTTTTTTTTTAGCTATTTGTCGTTTTTAGATATTTTTTTGACGGGTTCTTCTAGTGATCTACTTTCGAAATTGTGTGTCGCTAGCTGAAACCCCGAGGAATATAGAGTTTCTCGATTTTTTTAGGTTGGCGTGGCGGGGAAAAATGTTGCTCGATCTTTGAAAGAGCTCACCAGCAATCTATTATCCAATTTCATTTGATGAAGAAAATATATATTTACAATATATATGATTATACGATTTCCACAAAAACTTTAAGGTTGCCAAGGTATTTACCAACCTAGATGAAGGTAATCGATATAGGTGAATCGGAGGAAGTAATCGGTCATTTTAAAATGACTTCATCTGAGAACTTTCAAAATGGCTAGAGACTTCGCCTTATAGTCTCTGAGATGGACAGACTTGGCTGTTGTTAGCTATTTTATAAATAATATATTTATTAACTTACCCAGTTTTTTCTAGGAAACTCATCGTTGTTGGAAATGATTTATCATTAAAAATATAAAAAACAATGCCATCATCGCAGTCGCTCAACGGTAGATTGCTAATAATATTCTTATAATACTTGTCAGCACAATAGTCATGCATTTCACCACCAAACCTTTCCTTCATCTTGTTTTTTTTTTAATATTATTGGCCGACGATAATTACCTGTCATAACAAAAATAATTTTCCAGACAAAGATAATTTTCAATCAAGAATATTCTACTAGTTAATTAGGCAGATATAATGCTGCGGCATCATAAGCGAATACTTTATCACAATTAAATAATAAAATTACGAACCATCAAAATCTCTGATAAATTTGACAAACACCTCCATTTTTTGAATCGTAATAAATTTGGGTAATATGTCTGGCACAACGACATTTATATTGCTATTCTCATCAGACAACGTTCTTATGAGCATTTCACGAGTTAGTTCAATATTCTGAGTTAGCTTATAAGTAGTTTCGTACATTATTGTATTCATCATGGCACCGGAATTTAGAGACATCCTCATACGGATTTCCATTGGTTTACCTATAAAATATTGAGGCTATGATTGAATTTACCTCATTTTCCTTACGTACCCGTCTTTAAATCATTTAACAGGCTCATAAGATTTGGCGGTGACATATTCCACAATGTCACAGAGTTGGAGTCAAATTTCACAGCTGTAACATCCTCGGGATCATAAATAGTAATATGATCGCTAGCAATTGTATCGTAGCTGAAGCTTTTAACTAGATGTTTATATTCATCTTCCGAGAACTGGTGTATACCCGAGTAACTTTGGGAAATATAAAGTGGTTCATAATTCCCTATTTTAATAGATATATCAGCTCTGCGAGGAACGTTTGATTTTCCCACTGTTCCTATAAGTGCAAATAGGAACAGTGGACTCCATATAAGTGCTACCAATATTAATATAATAGTTCCACCTATTAAGCATTTAGTATAAAATTCCTTAGGTTCTCCTCGTAAAACCGGGAAATCTGAATCCATTTGCCTGTAGCAACGCACAGTAAAAACCGATTGATAAATATCTTCCATTTTAATCCACTCCATAACTGTAAGCGTTGTATCGATACACAGCCAGTCCAGCATTGTTCGAAGAATATAGAGAAATGGGATTTCCATATATCTAAGTGTTTTTCAATTTCATAAATTATTCTCGATTTTGCACTCTTATTATCACTCGATATTTTGCTTACACTTTAAATGCCACATAGTTAACCATTGAAAAACTTTTCGTAAACACATTCCCCAAAATACGCCTTGGGTAACCACAACGCATCTGATAGGCTGACAATAACATATGTAGGCATTTGATGAGGTAAAATGTAATTGGTGCAATAGCTCCAAAACTGATCGATGTTACATATGGCACTAAAAAGAACATCCATATATGTATTCCGAGAACAGTAATGAAATGAACCACAATCTTGACTCTTAACGCTTTTCGTAAGTATATTACACGCTCTACCACAATAGTGCCAAATTGTACTACGAGCATGAAAAAAAACTGAAGGGCACCTTATTTCCTTGTATATAGGTTTGTAGAACGCTTGCGCTGTGCTTATGACGATTCTAAAATGAAATTAAAATGCTTGCAATAATAGTTGTGTTTTCTATTATTAATATAATCAATTTAATTCATTTCATCCATTAAGTATATTCCGATTTATTTTAAGTTATCCCGGGACCTTGCCTCGAAATATTGTAAGATCATTCATTTTGTAAAGCTTAATATTTAATTCTAGAAGATTTTTCTTGGTTACACTTTTACACATATAACACTTACACCCCTTCTACGAAAACGAGGGAGGAAATTTAAAAAACTAAACAAAATAAATACATTTTGAACTCAAAAGTAATTTTTAACATTTAAAGATGATTTGATGGTAAAACTAATGTCATCGCTTGCGACGGTAGAAGTGGGAGTGGTCTACTCTAGAATCAAGTTGATTGCTGTGAACCGAAGCGAAATTTCAAGCACACCTCGCGCCAGCATCTGAATCCAGGCTGGATCACGTATTTATGATGCCGGTTCCGATTGAAGCAGCAAATTGAAATTCACTCTATTACCTTGAAGGTATGAATCGGGTATAATGAGGGAAGGGGACTCTGCAATCTAGCCAGTTGAGTAGGATCCCGCGTTGGAGATCGAAGCACCCGATGAGCTGGGATACGCGTCCGACACGTCCCCGATACAGAACTTGGGAGGAAATATGTCGTCAAGTTTAGGAGGAATACTTTCCGCTATCGGAAGATGATGTGAGCAATTCAGCAGTTGTGGGAGTAGAGTTTCCAGATTACTCTCAGACTTCTGCAGATAATCCCGTACCACTGTTCGATGCCCTAATGCTTTGCCTTGCTGGTGACGCAAGGCGGAGGCAAGGTTTGCGGGCATACCGGACCAAACACAATCAAACATCTCCGTAAGCTCACAGACATAAATCTGTAAATATGCATAAAATGCAACAAACGATACCAAATGACATGCTCAACCGCCTTTTCAATATAGAGAAATCGTAAAATAATATATTTTAAAGGTCTCAATATAAGTTTAGCCTGGCAGCCTACAAAGGTGTTATTTCACCCTTCCGGATTTATGGGAGCACCAGTCTCTTATGTATTATTTTTATTTCTATTGTTTTCCATTAGAATCCCGCGAGTGGCGGAGAAAACATGTCCACCTTTACAGAGATCTGCAGGTAAGGCTTGATAATAAGGGAGGCCGGCAAAGATCCGGCCTCTGGACAGGGGAACGGGTCACTTAATACCTTTGTGGGGCCATGACAGATCCCTTTGCAAAGTGCAAGGACTATTTAGAAGATCAAGTGTAGATCCAGATGTAGGGAACCAATGAGATGCTATTAACAGTCGGCACACTCGTGAACAGTTGATGTAGGTATTTTCGCTGACCAATAATTTATAATAATATCTATGTATATATTAACGTCAACTTTAAAACTTACCACAAACTTAGGAAATCCAAATAACAAGACAAAGAAATTTATAAAATCGCATAAGAACAATAATGTGTATACATCAGTTGATAGGCGAGCCTTGTGAAATAAAGCGAGAAAAAATTTCTTTATTTCGGATAAAGGTTCGCCCTTGTGCCTGTGGGTTAGCATTTTGTACATTTTTAGTATTTTTATTCAATTTTATTGTTATACTTACTCTAAATGTTGCATAGTTTGGCGATAGTACTCTGATTCAATGTTATTATATACATATTTATTTTCCACGCCAGGTCGTAGGAAATCGTCCATGTCTCGTTTAAATCCATGTATATCCCTCTCGATCACTACCAGACTCTTCCCTTGATTAAATATAAATAAATGATGTCATCGATATTATATATGACTTTGCAATACTCTGTGCCCAGTACAATAACAATAGAATATATGGGAACTTATGGATTACGTGGCTGGTGACTTCCACTAATCTAGGACAGAGTCGACGTTCGACCGTCCGGATCGAAAGCAGAAAAAGTGTGCAGTATTGCTCGAAATTTTGAGTATTTGGTTTCCACATTAATAGTAACAAATTGCAAGCAACAACATGATATGCATATTATATCAATAGGCATGAAGAAAGCAATAAAAAGACTAAATACAAATAACCGATTGATTGTTGTATTGTCGAGTTGGAACAGTTTTAGCCAAAATATTCAAATATTATTTCAAATTAAAATGGCTATTTTTTGAAGTTTCACTAATTGTATTGCTGGTCTGTATAAATGATAAGAATTTAAAAATTAAATTCTAAGCTGGATATGTTACCGTTATGCAAAGAATTCATAGGATTTTCTTTGGGAAGCTCTGTTCCAATTGAGAGCTCCTACGAAGTTATGTAAGCTGGACAGCTGTATTACATATATAACATTTGCTTAATTAGCTTTACAGAGAGTTCGCACAAGCAGACAGACAGTCAGACCGACATGCACAAAGCTAAAAATTTTAGTTGCCCCTTAAGTAAATCATATAAATACCTTAGCCGCCTAACGATTTCACTTGGTCGGTCCTTGTTGTGTGCTTTGCGATCTAAGGAAGTTGTTTTTAAAATATGTACCATTGTTAAATGTATATAAAAAAAACCCATAAGTAAGCTCACATGATTTGTTTGATGAAACCGCATCATTTTCGGATCGTGGTAAGTTCCAAATTCCCTGCTTTTTTAGCATGTACCGATGCCAGAAAAGTACAACCAGGAGCAGAAGATCGTATACAGCCTTGCCATGTTTTACGAAAAACTCAAAGTCTGTTGTCTTTGCTAGTTTTGTAAGCTTAAGGTCAAGTACAATTTTTTGATGCAATATGCATTTCAAGAAAATCATTGCCAATGTGTAAGTAATAAGAGTTACCCAAAATGATTTTGTTGGTCGAGGTAATGTTAGAGCACCCCAGTAAAGGACGAGAAATGGCAATGGTAATGAAATTAAAGAGGAGTTTGCAGCCTGATTGACGAATACAGCCAAATAGCTGACCGCTTCCGTATTGGCAATAATCGCATGCCAAAAAGCAAACAGCATTTGTACAAACTCACTATGATCGAGAGTGCTAAAGTCTTCGTTTCTTGACACCAAACTAACCGACGGTAGTTTTGATCTATCACTAATGGCATCCAGTTGTTTGCTAAATAAAAGAATCGAATCAAATTTAAAAACTGCGTTGTAAGGTGTATCATATGTAAACTCACTAGTAGAGAGATTGATTTAAAAAGCTAAACATTGCAGCAGTATTGACGAGTCCTAGTCGATTCATGGTACTTATATCCTGTAAAGTCTTTTTCTCTGCAGACAGTACTTTGTGTACAAAGCGATAGTTACGGGATAGCCGGTTTAGCCTAAGCGTCACAAGCATTATTAATTCACTTGTAAGTTTAACTATTGGATGCGTTTCGAAGTCAATCTCAGAATCCGAGCTATTTTCTCCAATTCGCTTTAAGCCTAGTTGCTTTTGTGATTTGGACTGTCAATAAAAATGTAAGCGTTAATTTACATAACAACTCAAGGATTTTACTGCTATAATCGTTTGACGAGTGAGCTCATCCTCTTTCTCCAGAAAATCATATTCATCGTCTAAGAAGCTGATCTTCAACTTCTTCCTGTTCAACAAACATATAATAATCTCCGGAACGTACGGCATGTGGATGAAGTTTTAAGTTCCGCTTTTTCGATGGTGTCGCACGTGTTAAACTTATACTTTTTAATTTTGAGCTTTTTGAATGTAGACTATCCTCCGATCTCGAACTGGTTGGCGAACTCGGTGCAACCTCATGTTCCTCTGCAATGAAAAGATTAATTCAGAGACGAAAAACCATCACACTTACTTTTGTAGTTGTTCTTATTGGCAATCCTGATTCGCTCCATTTTCGCTTTTACGCTTGCAAGTACGCTCTTTTCCGACTCTCTGCGATCATAAATTTGTTTATAGTGCAAATTCTCAATAACAATGGCCCCACTGCGGAAATTTGTTTGTGAATATTAGAGATTAATATTACTTTTTCAATAGCAACAGCAAGTCAGAAAATATTTTTCTTATAGAGAGACCCCGAGTAGTTCGAGAACACACCATATGGTGATGGGGTATGTCTGATGTGTGTTATGGATAGAGATTTTTCACTTACCGCGACGCCAGAATTGTGTTAGCTTGAGTATCCATTATAATGTGGCAAAAATAATATGATCGAAATATACGATGCTGAAAGATGATGAAAGCAAAAATAATTGCATGCCATATGAGGGTGTTATTGAAGATCAGGCTATTAGGTCCATAGTTGTAGTTACCCGACCTTTCGGATAGCTTATCTGTATCATGATGGCTCAAAGTTTGGTCGTATTCCATAACTGCGAACAAACTCTGATAATCTTGTTTATCCTTTATGTTCAGCATATTTCCGAATACAATAATGCTTGTTTTGATAATTATGTTGAACACATTAAGCGCTATAAGAAAATTCCAGCGACATATGATGTAATGAATATTTTGCAGATATACTTCAGATCCTTGTAGCAGAAATACTAAAGCGAATATCAGATATCCCAACGATAACATATCCATACTGCAAACGCCGCCCATAAATACAATTGCCAGTGTAACCCAGAGAGCGTTACAGAAAATTAATATTTTGAAAACATCGGAATAGTTACGAACAAAGGAACAAAAGTCATGCGTAGGATTTTTGAAGTAAACAAGGCCGAGCTTAGCAATATTGTTGACAATATTTCTGTTATCACCACCGGGGTAAGTGTAGTTTTTCGTTTGACTTAAGTCTGCTTTAAATGCGCTTCGCTGACGCGATATAAGTAAGAGCACAATAAAATCTAGCATGAGTTTGGACTTAACTGAATCACCTATAACTTTCTCAACAGGTTTATTTTCCGAGATTTGATGCGACTTCATGGGAATAACTAAAACAAATCAGTGAAAGTTTTTCATATCGGCTTGGATTCTTTGTAATACTTACTCCGGCATAGATTTGGTGGAAAATGTATAATATACACATATTGTACCAATATTGAAAGTACAAAATATAGTTGGATAATATACCATATACGTGCACACTGCATTCTATTCAGACAGAGTAACAGTATTAGCCAGATTAAATATGTCAGTGCGAGTAAATCACGTCTATGGACAATTGTAGAAGCCAGTGCAATGGCGGTGATTTCCAAACCAAACTTGAAGAATCCATAATTAAACAGATATTTTAAGAGCTCGGGAAAATTCCGTTCCGCATCCTGACGATTTGTATGAGGAAAGAGAATTTTCGGGTCTCGTCTGCTACCCATTGGCATTCGTATTAAATGATCACGTAGCTTTACTACAGCATGCAATGTAGAGACGATCATGTATACAAGGTACGGTGCTATGTAGCGTAATAATGCACCAAAACGCTGATCAGCTTTGCGAAGACCCATCCAATCGGCAAAGTTGACTGTATTGTTTTTCTACAAATAGGCTCTTCCTTAACTTTATGTTTAATAAGTATAAATGCATGCTTACACATGTATAGTCATAGGTTGTTTTGTCCAAATAGTCTATTTGATAGATCATTTTCATCAGTATTAAAACGGAAACCCAAAACGTCACTATTCGAAAAATTACACGTCGTATAAGGCGATTTAGACAAACACTCAACAACGAGGATAGAAGAAGCAGAAGGTTAAAGCAGCAAATCTCTGAAATAGCACAAGTAAAGGTCGTCAATATGACCGCCTTAATCATGTGGATTTCAAGAAATCGCCAAGCCACTTCTTTGCTAGGCCGAAACCATCGTTTAATTTGGAACGTAATCTCCTATACGATATAGACAATATTGATTTCCATGACTTTTTGCGTATATTGGATTTGTGTGGATTGTTATTAAATTGCACTTCAGAGACTTTATATCTTTCGTTTGGAAATGGTTCACGAACTGATTGCATAAAGCGCCGATGAAAATAATGAAGTTGAACGACCGTAAAAATTACTGTTAACGTCGGTACAAGCAAATGTAGACATAGATCTTTAGTTTGGTAGCGCCGCAACCCAATATCATTTTGCCTAAGGGAAATTATTTTTATTTAATGTGTTTGCAAATGCATAGGTTTGACTTACAATTTGGGATGAACATGGAAATACTCCTCCCAATAATGGTCAAAGTAGTCGAATTGGTAAGTGTATATAATTGTTAATATAGTCATCGCATAGAATATGACAAACATCCAATAGCCAAACAAAAACTTTATCCAGAGGTGCAATGACATATGAAAAACCATTAGAAACAGAAGGAACAGTGACATATAGCAAATTCGAAATCCAGTCATAACTTGATCAAGCATAGCACAGAGAAATATTAAAAATATCAGCATCCACATCCAGATACGGGTGACAAAATTTGAAACACTTTCGAAAACAAATAAGATTGCACGAGGTGTTCTTGACTTCTCAAACAATGTGTGTTCAGATCGTGAATGTTTTGGACTAAAAATCTGAGATAGTATATCTTTTTTGTCCTCTGCTTTCTCTTTGAAATATTGGTGCGAAGTTATCCAGAATATACAAAGAAATGCAGTCTTAATAAATAATGGAATGCAGGGTTGCACGCCGCTATCCTTTGGATGGACAAATCCAATTTGTGCAAGATTTAATCCGTATATCTATGGATACTAATTATTTAATTACTGTATCTTAATTCTTAATAAATACAAAAATGAATTTGAAAAATGTTGCATGGTAATAATCTAAATACATAGTGAGGATGCTGTTAACAGTTAACAGCAATAATATAGATTGTCAGATCACGAAAGTTATATATTGATGGATTAAGTTGTAATATAATTATATGATTTTCTACATTTTATATATATATAATTAAATTCTATAAATAAGCATATATTACCTTGGTGGGAACTCCGTCTTACTTAAATTCATTCCATAAATATACTGTGCAATAAGGAGAAACTCAGCGTACATCACAACAAAGAAACTCGTACGCATCATTGATCGACGCTGGTTGGGTATCATCCACAAGATATTTGCCCAAATAAGCAACACGAAAGTTAACCAGCTATGATAAACTATAGACCAGATCTGAAATAGGAAAAGAGCACAGTTTAGCTTAAGAAGCCTTAGTAAATGAGAGCAAACGACTATGAGCCAGAAAAAAGTAATATGTTGTGTATCACGCAAATCGTGATTCAGAGGTGCCTAACGGTATTCACGCGATGCTTGATTGATTCTTTCAATATCAATAACAATAATCTAGGTGAGGGCTGCACTCGGGTTTGGGCGTTTGGAAGGAAGATTACTGGTACTTACTGCCCGGATTACTGCCCGTCCACTCCCACTGAAAATAGCTTAAGCCCGGTTAGTTTAGAGGGATACTTAGCACATTTTAAAAGTAAATTACTGATGGTTTCACCCAATATTTAAAAAAGATCCAAGAGCAAATACATAACTACACCAACATAGTGAGAATTACTAAACTCTTAACATTAAAACTGAACAAATGCTTAAGTCACAGTCAACATCGTCTACGATAAAATTAATAAATACCAATTGTTTTCTTTACAACTGGAAATTTCAAACTTATAATTCTTCTTAATCAATTTTATACAAAATAAAAGTTTAAAGATCACCTCTGATTCGTTAAAATTATATTTTGCTTTTGTCACTATCAAGAGCTCTACCAAAGATGCGTGGTTCTCTATAAAAAAACCACAAATTGATGACGTAAAATGGAAGTGGCAACATCCAGAATTCAACGAATGCAATTTAATCGGTCGCAACATGTGGATCTAACTGTGGTTTGGTGCAGTTCACCTACGCTAAATATTCGGTTTTGCTTAGGTAAAGCCGGTATCTCCTTGGTGAGTATAAGCCTGTTTTGTTCGTTGATCAAGATTTTTGATTTACTTTAATAAGCATAGAACTTATCTGAGGATGCTCAGATTCTCCGAGACATACAGTGCCTAATGGTGAACGAACTGCACAGCAGATTCATCGCCAAAATGAATCTTTGGACTATCGCCTATTTGTGAAGCCATGGTCGATCGGAGGAGTTGCAGGTGGTAAGCATGGTTGGTGTAGAGTCGGCTGAAGGATAGAGTGAATTGGAGAAAGATGCCGAGCAGAGAAGTCCAAGGAACTATAACCTATGTTCAAAATGCCCCAGGTGCACTTCCAACGGCTAGTTGGAGGATAGCGGAGATAGTGGAGGACTCAGAAGACAGTTTATCCTCGCCCTGAATGAAAATGCTCAAGTCAATGAACGGTGTGTGTGGCTTAGGGAACGTTGCCATTCGGGTATACAAGTAGAATGGCAGTAGCAGGAAAGGTGAGAAGTCATATATTGACATGGAAGCATCCAACATCGCGGACGGTCCCCCATGTTTGTCCAAAGAGGAGAAGAACTTCTGGTGTCCTACCGTTTCACCTTGATGTTGTCCTGATAAAAGAGCCCTATATCTGCGAAAATGGGCCATTGGGCGCACCTTTTTTTTTTTAGGTACAAAGAAAGTTTCATTTGTTTTGTGCAGTAAGCGTAGAGTGTCAAGGCTGTTCTCTAAGGCCTATATGGGTCACGTCAAGCTCGAATCTCTCGCACATTCGTTCCTCATGAAAAATTCCGATAAATTATCAAACAGACCAAACACCAAAGTAACATTACAAAACTATAAAATTATTTTATCCCTTTATAATAAAGAACTGCACAGGTCTATTCGATTTTCGTGGCAAGCCTTCTGTTCTGCAAGTCCCGAAGACTATAGCACTCATTCCAGCCCAGCTTATTCACTCTGGCAAAAAGTCATAAATAGGCGATGACGCATTTACCACTGTATTTTTACTGTCGAACTCATACCCAACACCTGGTTACAAACCGATGAGTTTTCATTCCTCAAGCCGAAAAGTCTTCCTCACACAACTTCCAAAAGATTTCCCTCCCATAATTTGTTCATATTGCCTACTAAAATCTACGACACGGCTCTTAGGTCTTCACCCCAGGAAAAATTTTCCGTATGCTTATCGAGAATCTATCGAGAAATGTCTCCAGAAGAAGGAGCTTATTCTCACTGTCTTCTTCATATAGTGCGCATTTACCAATATCCTCACAAATAAATTAACCGCTGAGGTGCAAGTATTTCGACACTTACACAGTGAGTCTTATTGATCAGATTTTGCAATGCTGACATTGTCGACAACTACAAGAGACATTGATACTAAATTTCCCAAGCTTTACGGGATAATATTAAAATTTAATGATTTAATGTCAAGAAGTAAAACACAGTGAAGAGTGAATTGTGAAATCGATAAAATTTCCTTTTAGTTCCTTCACAATGTTCAATAACTCCTTTTCATGTCTCCATCACCTATGGAATAATGGATAGGTGGACTCTTATGATCAAGTGGATAGTTACTTATTTATATAGTTTTCTCGAAGTCAGAGAGTCAAGTTTAAAGGTGCGTTGGGCCGCTAAGTGGGCGCGAACAAGGAGGCTATACCTTAAATTCAGGAAGGAAATCAGTATTTTCAGATAGCTTGATTCGATTGGTCACGGGGTTAAGCGAGCCCCAGGTTATTTTTGCCTTCCCACTAACTCGTGAGAATAAAAATACTAATGAGCACTCAACCAGTGATGTCCAGGACATCCTAAAAGTAGGATGGGATCAGAGATTCGTCACAGACAATGGCCTATGGCCCGAGCTCGGCTCAGGCAGACAGTGTAAGTGGATCGGTAAGCCAACTCAGAGAAGATAGAAGCTCTCTGGGAGTGCCACAGCTACCAATTGGGCTGCTACACTGATGCTACAATGATAAAGATCCTGCAACACTCTCGCGTCGTTTGGAGACGTCACAAGAGGGTAGGTCCTCATCGGCGGCATTAATAAACGTGGTCGTAATTAAGAGGCTGTAGACTGAGAGATGGGCCTGAATAACAGGAGACCGAGCGGGCGCTCAAGGCAACCAGATAGGTTTCCATCAAAATTCAAATTGGTCCGCCACGCCCACCCAGCCGTTAACAATGCGAATTTAGGACTGAGTCACCAAATTTAAAGAGAACATTATTGATTGCTCAAAGATTGAGTGACACACATACACTGTCGCACCTCCCCCACCACCATAAGAGGGTTCTTTGCTCGCTGTGATTAGCTGGTATAAATCTGGTGAAAGAGTAATCCACAGTCGGAGAACCAATATACTATGATACCTTCGGTATCAGAGTATGAATACTAGTATTGTTCAATAATACATAAATACAATTTTTTTTAATGTAAAGTTATAAATTATATCTGGTCTCCTATGTATTCATATTGAGTTTGATATATAACAACTTGGGCATCTAATCGTCGAAATCTCTCGTGTTGGGTACAGTAGAAAGTGTGGTATGATGATTATAGTATATGTATAAGATAAATATTCTTAAGCGAAATTAAATAAAGTTTGTACTTGCCATCATAATGATGTTGAGCAGTATATAGCAATTTTTATATATGAATGTTGTTACATCACAAATCATATAAAAAAATTGTTCCAGTAATGATGGTTCTTCAGTATCCAGACTTTGTTGTAAAGATTCTTGAGTAATTTGTGATTGTTCATCGGGTTTTGGAATAACTTTCAATTGTATTGTTGTGAAAATCATGTAGCGGGCATTTTGTTTAATATTAAGCGTTATGATAAAATAGGATGCCATCAATGCAACAGGACTCAGATATGAATCTACACTTAATTCATCATTTAGCCTAAATATCATTCCATTCCAATTTTGCTGAAAAAGTATCATAAGTGGTTCGAGTCCCATAATGCTAAGATTGCTTTATTATGAAGGTAATTATTTTTAAAAACACTAAGCTTACCGCACCCATATTGAACAGCTATCCAGATAGACCTGTACTATTGGCAGTTGATATACAACAAATCCAATGATTTGCGCCGTTAAGGCTATAGCAATAACGATTAGTGGATAATACATACCGCTGCAAAAGTAAGTAAAAATACAATTTTATTTTCTTCGCTGTCCATTACAAATTATACCCAATCATTACCGCTCAGTGTCCTAAACAATTTTAATTAACTAATACTAAACAACAAAAAAAAAACTTACAAAATTTAAATTTCTGACTTTAAATATATTATAAAAACTAAATACCGACATTCTTAGGTAAGCTAAATATAAAACACCGGACTTAATTAACCGACATCTAAATTTTGGTACTTGGACAAATTTTAAAACAATTGGTCAATGTTTTGCATAAGTATGTATATCCAGAACAAATGATCAGGCTGTATCCTGAAAATGGTGGCTGTAGTAAATTGTTTTGATTGATATTTTGAATAAAAAACAAATTATGTCCATAGCTCTTATAGTCTCTGAGACCTACGGGTTTAATATAGACGGACAGATAGATGAACGGAAATGGCTAGATTCATTCGGCTGATAAAGTTCGAAATTGTTTCGCTAGGAAAATTGCATAGAGAATAATTTGTTCACGATGTTCAGTGCTTTAAGGTTGGAGTATTAAATATGGTTGTCTGGATTCCAAAGTTTGACCCCAAAGCAAAAATCTATATGTCATTTAGCCGTGACGTCAATTAAACAATTTGGTGAAGAGGCAATTTAAAATTTGTATTTACTAGTTTATAATAATGATTTAATGTGGTTCATAAATAAATATGTATTATTTAAAACAGATACAGCTAAATATGTGATTGTTTTCTTCCATGAAAGCAGATCACATTCTATTCAAGCAAATTAAAATTACTTATTTATTTAAAAGTTTACAAATTAGAAAAATGTTTTCGAAAAATGCAAATTAAAAATTTTAATTTAAAATGAAAATTAAAGTTACAAATTAAACAATATACAATTTATATTAACAAACTTTAAGCAAAAATGTCAAAGTCAGCCGACATCATATTTGTAGTTTCAATAGAAATGTGAATATTTGTGTAAAAACTTTTTATATTTGTATTAAGCTCTATATATTTTTATATATATATATATTTTTTTTTGTTAGTATGCTCATAATATTATCGTAACACATTAACGACAAATAATTCATATATTAAATAATTAATTCAATTTAACTATAATCGGGTGGACCCCGATCTGAAAGATTATTAAATCTTCGGCGTACCGAAGACAGAATTTTTTTGTTATAAATACCAATATATCTGTCGGTATAGAGCCCAATATGTACCAGCCACAATGAACATAATGAAATATAAGCTGCCAGGTAGTGATGGTCTTAAAGTGGAAGCAATGTATATTATCATAAGGGAAAAAAGTGGAGCTGCATAAAAGAAAATGTATTATTAGGGCTGAGTTTGTATTATTCCAAAATTATTACTTGTTTTTAGTATATATCGAATGTACGCAATTATCATAAGACGGTTCATTTCAGAATATTTTAGAAATTCTGTTGGATTTTCATTATTATGTTCTTCGGATTTTTTGGATTCCTCAAAGTGTTGTGATTGAGCTTTTTTCTTACCAGATATAATTATAAAAATGAGCAAAATCAAAGTCACAATCGTTACCATGATATCTGGACAAATCCAATATAATACTGAAATTACTCTATAGAAAAAGTTATAGTTAAGATTCATAATAGATTCGCAGTTTTGCTTACCGTACGCCCATAAAATTCACAAACCCAACTTGACGTAGGATAATCGATACTGATGGTTTTATTATGACGTGAACCAACATTAAATGTGTAAGGTTTACAGCAAGATGGCCTAAGGCTAATAATGTACTCAGTGAAAAAGCAAAAGCCAGAAATATTTTGAATGCCCTTCGTTTGGACAGCCAAGGTGATACCAAAAACAATATTAGATATATCGTCGATATTGCGACAGGCCGCGTTAGGGAAGCTGTGTGTATAGCGTTAGTGGTTGATGTCATTGTAGCGTATATCGTATTAGACCTCTTACCAAATATTAATGAGAGTGGTAGTACCACCCGCACTAACGTATAAAACCCGTAATCGGGCATTTTGTTACTTGAAGAACTTTTTTCGTTACTCTACATTAATAAAAAATATTTCACATAATTACTAATTGACAAAATATATGCAGATTACTTTGTTTTCTCTGATGCTGAATTCAGATTCGTGTCAGTTTTTCAATGTTAACCTTATTTTCTTAATTTAATTTTTAAGTTTATATTTATGGAAAACTTATCTAGTATAAAATCTTATATTTAAAATGAAGCGTTCATGGACCTGTTTTGCAAAACAAAATTATTGATTTTAATTACCGTTTAGACGAGATTCAGTCAGAGGCTTTCGTCGCTAGGAATTAACTCTCCTCAAAGAGCTAATTGTACAGTCTTATTTATTTTTTGCGCATATATCTAAAACGTCATTTAAAAATTCGTGGCGACATATGCGTTCAGATCTTTATCTTTCATGTTCTTCCTTGGCGATTCATATCCTGTTTCTATTCTTATCAGTTTCAAATTAAGACGATAGTTCCAATCCACCTTCTAACTGGATTTTAATTACCTTTTTCAGTGAATTGTTCCCGGGGTGAAGGATCATGAGAGCTGTATGTGTTTGAAATCAACTGTTATCTGTTTTAAAGCCGATTTCGCTGAGTCCGTTTACTCAGCTTCATGACCAACAGAGTCGCTTGGGCTATGGCTTCGTTTCGACACTACAAAATATGAAAGATCTATAATCGGCCGCTTTACAACACAATAGTATTAACCGGCATACTTACACGAAACACCTTAGTATTTGGAGTCACTGACATAAAGTGTGCTTGCTACCAAATTTAATCTCCTGTATGTTTTTGTATTGATATTTTATTGATGGAGCCTAATACAGAAGCAAAGCAAAAATCAATATACAAATTTTTAGAATGCACAGAAATTGATTTTGCCGCTTCAGCGGTCCAAACACTATGCTTAATGGGGCGGGCTGGTTAGTGGTGTTGACATGGTTTTCCAAACTTATATTAGATATCAAGTATATCATTCTTAATTTTCATTAACTTTTTCATAATGAAATAACAATATTCTGAAACTTATCACTAAAGTTTAATTTTTAATTTTATCCGGGGTATACAAATTTCGGTAAGACAAATATTACAAAAATGCGAAAAAAAATCATTTTTATAAAGTCTATTTATTTAAATTATTTTTATTATGTATTTATTTTACCACACGACAGTATACAGGTACGGATATTTCAACTTAAGTGTTTGTTGGTCTGCATTTATGAGGTATAAAAAAGTGGTTGTTGTAGCTTTTATATATAAACTGTTAAATTTATTTTGAAATTCCACCCACACTAGGCCATATTAGGGGTGTCAAACAATGTCCTTTTATATTCATATTCATATATTCAGACCAGACATACTGTTGACAAAATAACCACATTTCAGGAATTGAAATCAGCCATAATAATTATTGCGGCATACACCTTCTCTTATGCAGAAAGCAATATTAGTATTATCGCCGCCCGCGATCTGACCAAATCTGTGGATAGACGTAGACAATACTTTTGTAATTTTATTCTTTATATTTTTTCTCAGCACAATTGTTTCAATTAGGCACATGTGCATCTTGGGTACCACGACTTGGATATTTTTCCATTTTTTAAACTATCGAATATAACACGGAGCGCTAAGCGACATGGAGTTTGTATGTATCTTGGGGACGAGCAGCAACAGCAACATTTGTTTTGACGGCATAGCAAACTTGGTTGCTATGCACGTACGATATTTCTTCTCTATAACAGTTTCAATTACAAACTGAATGCGATGTATTTAATTTATAATTATAAGTTTTTCTAAAAATTGTTTTTTAAGGAGAAATATAGATTGCATCTACAAGATGGATGGATTGAACTATTTTGGAATAGCTCCAGATGATCCCCAGCCTCCCAAAAACAGCAAAGTCACCTGTATTCGAGAAAATCAAGAAAATTGAATCTGAAATCTGCGCCAGAATAAATGAAGGTATTTTATTGGGAATTTATAATTTTATTTTCGAACACAAAATTGCTGCATACTTTGCGGTGTCTTTTTAAATTGACTAGTGGACTTGAACAATATTAATGCATGCACTTAATTAAACATTTTTTTTTAAGAAGTAAAGCATATAATTCCATTACTGTCAAATCAAAAATGAAGAAATTGTGATGCACATTAAAAAAATAATTAATTTTTAACAGCATCAGTAAAAAATATAATTTGTTATTAACACATAAAATGACAAAGATATTTGATAAATATAATAGAAATACTCATAAGCATATACGTATTTTAGTGGATGTCTTATTCACATTCAAATATGTTAAATTCAATGAAATGTGTTTGGAGGCAATACGGATCATTCACTATAATCGTTGAAAATGAGTTCATGTATGTTATATGTATTTTTTTTTACATCTGTTATGCATTCCATAATGAGCATAACATTGACATATGGTAACGTTTAATAATTTTATGGCAAAAATGGCTGTTAAATTTGAATTGAATTTTTGATTTCTGACATTCATTGTCACCTTAAAAAATGTAAATATAATAAAAGATTTATAATAAAATATATATTTATAATAATGTTCTATCACGAATAGTAACTATTAACTGGCAATCTTGCTAAATCATCGCTTCAGAAACGAATATTCTTATATTCTCAAAGCAGATAATTACATTTTAAATTCTGAACTTCGTTATTAAATACATTATTTTATATCAAGTCTTAACAAATTTTTCTTTAATAATATTTTAATAGATTTAAGATTTCGTTTTTCGTTTAAAAGCTTACACGTTTGCTACAAAATTTCGTTTTTAAATTTAAGCAATTGAAACACAGGAAAAGAACCTCTTTTGTTCGCCGAAAGTGAACTTCTTATTCTTGTTGTTATAATCCACCGGTCACTGACTTTAAATAAATAGAAGTATTGAAGTCAAATAATCAAACAACTAAAATTAGCAACAATAAAAAACTGACTGGCAAAACTGAGACCAGCACCTTCGTTTTTTGCAACGCATTGATACAAATTCAAGACTCAATACCTGGAAGGAAACAAAAACATTGGCACGCTATACACGTCGAAAAATAGGTATAAGTGCAAGTAATTAGTATGCCAATTGAAAATCAAACAAACAGTTAAACGGTGGAATGGAATTTAAAATTATAAGCGCCGCCGTATTGAATTTCCCTTAGCCATTTACCATAACATTTTGACAATATATATATACACATTTCTGATCAGCGCCAAAAACCACGAGTCAAAATTCCACCTTTCTGCTGTCTTACAAACGTGTCAAACGCTGCACTGGGCGAAGTGCCAAAATATATACGTATGTGTATATGTTACTGTTATTCAATGATTTTCTGTCACTAACTACAAATTATACATGTATTTATGTCAGTTACACAGTACCAGGTTATAATGTGTAGATTCGTAATTTTTATATGCTTACGAGTGTGTGAAAAATAACGATAAAGTTACCTAAGCACAATACTTCTAAGACCGGGAAGGCGATCTGCATTAATGGTAAACTTACAGTTTCTTGGGCTCTGAATCATGACCACACTCAACATGCCGCATACAATGCGCTTCAAAGCTTACAACTTACATAGGTTAAGATCGCGACAGCAAGACAACAAAACAACACATGAAACAATACTTTTTTGGAGCATACTCAGTCAAGCGACGCTCTTCACCGTCGAAAAAAAATTTCTCCAAACCAGTTAAACAACTCAAAGAGCCGAAATAGTGACTGAAATCCGCATGCTTGGACTCGAGCCGAATCAGTATTGTTTTAAAGCTGTTGGATAGTGCACGAAATTCAATTTCTTTAAATAAAACTAGACAAAATATATGAGTTAAATTGTGAAAGGCTTTTACTTGTCAGCAGCCACAAATTTGTGATTTAAACTTACCTTAGGTGATAACGTAAAGACGAGTCATCGATTGCTGCAAAAACTTTAAGACTTGCTAATTTGCTACATTTATGTGAGTAACTTCTTTTAGTATCCATTTACTCAAGTTGTACATCTGTATTCAAAAGCTCGAAGTCGCAGTTCCACAACAATAAATATATCTGCATATGAACATAATTACTGCTATGTATTCACTGAATTCACAAAGACATATATGCGTATATTCACACTTATGTACATGGTCGTTGCTATATAAGTGTATCGAGTAGTGCATAAAGGTGAAAGTTAGACAATGAAAGTTCATATATCTGTGTATTTATGTATCTATATAATGTGTTAATTCTACTTAATACGTATATACATTGGAAATACAAATATGTTCATATTAGCGATCATATTTTAAATCACTTTATGGTGTCGGAGGTGCTACCTTCTGTCTGTAAGGTGATCATAGTTTTATTTTTTTAACTATTTACATTTTTTGACTGTGGATAAAACACACTTAAAATTACAATATTGATTATCAGTGACTGAGCAAGGAAAAATTTCAAGAATGTAACTCAAAAAAAGAAAAAAGGATTGAGATCCAGACGGGCTTTCCGCAAAAGAATGTGAAAATAAAATCATTAAACCAGCACTCTCATTTTCTCTTTCCGAACAGAGCATAAAATATGTTATTTACCAGTTTGCTTATTAAGTGTCGTCTTTCGAAATTTAGACTGGTTCTGGTTCAGCATGACTTAAATTTTTCTTATACCCTTGCAGATGGTATTATAGTTTTTTCTTGAAGTTCATAACGCACTAAAGGAGACATTACTGATAAATGTTTTTAATTAGCGTTACAAACAATGCTTTAAAACACTCCCTATGAAAATTTAATTATATCCACCTATCTGTTGCAGCCATGAAAATTATTATCAATGCCTAACATTTTGGAGAAAAATTATTATTATCTTAAGTTAATCATTAAGTTAGTATGTGGAATTGTAAGGGAATGCAATCGTTGGCGTGACAGTTGGTTTTCAACATGTTTTTATTTTAAACCAGTTCTCTTATTTCCAAAATATATAAAACCGTTGAAAATACGAATTCAAGAAGTTCGAATAACTCGCGAGAGCCACTTAACAATACATATTTCATATTTATGCTATTATTGATACATACTGAACTAAAGCTACGCAATACGTATTAGGATATTATGCCGTGATTTCATTGGCCGATTTATCTCCAAAAAACAATAAATACATGTAAATATGTGCAGCTTATATAAATAAAATTTCCGGGATCAGAAAAACGTTTTTGCGGAAGTAAAAGTGTGTAATGTATTTTCGTAGTCCTCTTTCGAAAATGTCATAATTGATACTCAAATGATTCAATAAGTCGAAGTTGGTGAATCCAATTTTTCCGGGCAACGGATTGAATTGAATTTTGGTATGAAGACATGTGAATCTTAATCCGTTTTATGCTTTTTTTAGCCATGCTCCGTGGGTGGAAGTTGAGTATCTGACTGATGCCAAATGGCATTCTAATATTGATTTTTATGAACATAGTATACCCATAAAAGATGAATAGAAAGGGTATAAGAAAGTGTTGTGCGATGTGTGCAACAGGCAGATATATGATCCCAGAAGATATATATATATATATATATATATATATTCATGATCAGCATTAATAGCACAGTGAACCTATCTGCCCTACTGTTTGTCTGATTTCAGAGATTAAATAAGGCATATTTACCATGCGCAGCTCAAGCTTATTTATTAAATTAATAACACAACCCGTTATCCTTATACCCTTATATCGATAGCAATACACGGATCAATTTTATCATATTCTGTGGCATAACAAAAATCAACTTTGAATTCTTTAATTCGGAGTGGATCTCACGACATTTTTATGGCAATCATCTCAGCATGAATCAGGGGTAAATCAGCCAATTGCATTTATAAATTTCGCAATTCTGGTTGGTCCTATATTCTCTAACTGTGTTAGTCTTTATAGAAAGTGCTCCGGAGATTCTACCTCCTCTTCGTGTATTCAGCTTCTGCAGAAATTATTGTAGGGTGCTTTGAGCCTATTGGCATGGATACCCACTAACTAGTGGTCGATTACAGATCGCGTCAAAGTTCTACAAGTTCTATAAACTTCTTTACTGCGTTTACTATTTAAATTGGTCCAGGTTTGTCGTGCTATGCGACCACAGTTGGCATTTAGCCATTTGTCATTTGACATTATTTGAGTCTATTCTCTTCTCTGATTTTAAGCCAGAGGCTTATATATACCTTCCTTATCCGAAAGAAGGGGTAATAGAGTGCCTTTTCTAGCTAGCTCAGCAACTTTGCAGTTTCCTTCTATATTCTGGTGCCCAGGCGCACAGATTAGGCTTATAACACGCTGATTGGCTATCTCGTGTAGAAATTTGCGACAGCTTTTTACGGAAATCGAGTTTGACGATATTGCGCTGATAGATTTGATCGCCTCCTGGGCATATATACATTATATAATAAATTAAGGGCTTATATAAATTAAGGGCTTCCCTTATGGCTGTATATAGCTTTATAGCTGAATGTTCAGCTGTGTTGAGTAAACGCTTCCACCAAGGGTATTTTCAAGCTTTGGGCAGTCTTTGTATAATGCTACGATTGTCCATTCCTCCCTCGGGTGGAAGTATGTACTAAGGCATGTATTGAGTTGTACTACTGGCAAGTCGCCTAATTTACTTCTGTCGACTTACATATGTAATATTATATTAGATATTAAAATCATTGATACTTATCTCTCCTTTTTCAGGTGATGCCACAAGAAGACCATTCAAGAACGTGTCTTATTTTCTGCCTAGTTATCTCATGCCTAGTTTACTTCGGCGATGCCCATGGAAGACTTATAGAGCCACCAAGTAGGGCATCAGCCTGGCGTTATGGGTTCCAAACACCGCCAGATTATAATGATCACGAACTTTATTGCGGTGGTTTTACTCGACAGTGGAAACGTAATGGTGGCAAATGTGGAGAGTGTGGCGATGCCTGGGACTTGTCCGAGCCACGGCCTCATGAAAATGGTGGTCAATGGGGCCAGGGGGTAGTTGTACGAAGTTATTTGCCCGGCTCGGAGATGACAATTCGGGTGGAGTTGACTGCTAGTCATATGGGGTAAGAGGAAAATAGAATTTGCATCAGTAGATTTCAAACCAAATTTATTCTCTTCACAGATATTTTGAGTTTAGATTATGCGAAAAGCCAGCCGCTAAACAGTTTTGCCTTGATAAAAATGTCCTGCATTTAATTCGCGGCTCCCCCTCGCAGCATCATCCAACAGACTTGGACACTCGGTTCTATCCCCGTAATGGGAGTCGCATTTATGAAATCACCGCACGCTTGCCAGGTATATGGATTTTTGGTTTTATCACTTTCTAATAGAGCTGCTGTATAAATGTCAATTTGATTTACTTCAGATCTGCTATGCAATCAATGTGTGCTGCAGTGGCGTTACATAGCCGGAAATAATTGGGGGCTATGTGAGGATGGCAGCGGTGCAGTTGGCTGTGGTCCACAGGAAGAGTTTCGCGCATGCTCAGATATAGCAATAACTACGGATGCCCGTATACCCAATCGTCCCGTTCGACCAGTGCATCGTACTACAACACCACCTACGACTCCGAAGAGCGACCAAGTAGAACTTGATGACGAACAACACTTCACTTGGTTAATAATTTTGATCGTCGCTATCTTATTACTGATGATCCCTGCCATAGGCATATGTGTTGTGTATAAGCTTTTCAAGCCTACCAAGTTAACCGAATGGAAAGACACATTTTCAAACAAATTCTGCCAAAAACAAAAAAATGCCTCTTTAGTAAAGTTATCACAGAGCAAAGTCCTTAAGCCCATTATGTCAACCAATGAGCTTGTGAAAAGTGCAGAAGGCAACAATGGCAGTCAATTGCCAAGTGTGCAGAGCACACCACCTAATCCACCTATTCCACCGCCTAGAACAAAACGAGACACTCGTATACAGACAATTTCCATTATTTCCTAAAAGTTATTTTCCACTGCCGGTATTGATCCAAGTAAATTTAATTACTTCATTTACTTATTATATTGTGTTCGAAAACGAAACAAACTGATACTTATTAATTACATTTAAACCATAGTATTGTTGAGATATGTAAAAGTGCGTCTGCATAGACTACAAGCTAGTTTAATTAAAAAGTTTATTTTTGACTGCCTTATTGTAGCTTAAGTATTTTAAGATCAATTATATTTATGTGATAGTTATATGTGTATCTTCCTGTTTACAAAAATATGTTTTCATATATAAATTAGCTGTCCTCAAAAAACCCCAAAAAATATAAATATACATAAGCATTTATTGCTTAACTATTTGGAAAGTTAAGCTGAAGAATTTTTTTTTATCAAAGCGAAAATTCTATATTTTTTCACAATGTTTTTCCCGGGTACAGCCTCCAGCTTCAAACTTTTAATATAAGGCACTCCATCCAATTATACAAAATTAACCTATCCCAATTTAGAATTGTATTTGGAATGCATTTTATCTCCTATACGATTTTCAATATTCCTTTCCAATGTATAACTAAAGTGCCCTCACTTTCTTTCGAGCGCGATTTGATTTCCAACTGAAGTTCCATATTCACTTTTCCACTTTTATTACTTGTTTTTAATTTCCACTTACTCTTATTCATACAGATATGAACACAAAAATGCAGAGTAAAGCACAATACCAACAGTTAGCAGTAAAAACATTTTTATGCCAGGATCGCCGACTTAAATTGAATTAAAAACTTAACTTGCTTTAATGCTCTGATTATAAAGATAGAAACTATATTGAAAACTCGATAGCATATCGGCAAATTTCGAAACAGGATCTGGAAGTGGATTATAATTAGCCTTTTTCAAAGATCGGTCTATAAAACTCCAAGCCGCCTCTGAGAATGTCGTAAGCCGATAGATCGCAGAAGATTAGACGTACACCTTTAGAAAACGAAAATACATTTTCTTTACAAAATTGTGTAAAAATCTCCCACCATTATAAAGCTAGAGTTACCAAACTTGGACTAATATACCCCTCATAAGGTACTTAAAAAGGAATCCGTCTATGTCCACTTCTGCCTTACAAATCACGAAAATCTCTCACAATCTTGGAGACAGTGTTCCCAAATTGGTAAGGTACATCATCTTAAAGATTGAGCTGTACCCACTGACCCACAAACTATCCAACCATTTAAAAAGAATATTTTTTCACATCCTTTCAGCTGGACATACGCCTTTATCAGAGTATTGCGCAGTCAGTTTTATCCAACTACAACTTCTTCACTAATTATTTGGTTTGGTACAATTATAAGTAATTGGGGCTGATCTTCTTTGTACTGTACACAAAATTCATATATTTTAATATCCTTTGATAAAAATATCAGAGAAACATATCAATTGCTCGGAAATGTGTAATGAATTGGATTAGCCGTCTCCGACCTCATAATATGCATGCATACAAACAGTTTTGATCATCAGAGAGTCGATACAACTACATTCAACTAGTCTTTTAGTATTTTTGTGTGTTTATATCTTGGCTGCATCCGCATTTTTAGTGTGCAAAGCATTTACGTTAAATAAATATTATTATAAACAATATTTCGAAATGGTGGAGCTGCCCAAAATGGACGTTTCTTGGTGGAGATTGTGTGTCAAATTTCTCATAAATCAAGGCTTGCCTCTACAAAATTTGCCACATGTTATTTTAGAGTTAATTTATGAACAATGAGTTGTATATCCACATATGATAGTACGTATATTTACAAACACTTTTCTATATATGTAAAAGTACATATTTACAAACACTTTTCTATGTGTATGTAAATATGCATATGTAGGCGCACGTAAATATACATATACAAATAATATATCGTATTAAAAAAGCTAAGTTCCCTTGCAGAAGCATTAAATAAAACCATTCCGTGTACATTAAAAAAATTCTCATAAAATTAAATATATTTTTCGTTAATTTGGTATGTAGAGAAAAAACTACACTATTTATAATAATTTCAATTTTTTTTCGCTGAGCAAGTACATTATCATCATTTTTTATTGTGATCATTGGAGTCTATTGCGAATAGCATAAGCAGAAAAGTAATAATTTTTTCTTATTTTAAAGTTCTCATTTTTAACGTTGTAAAATAAAATTGATGAAAAAAATATAATAAAAAAAATTTGATAGTTTTATAAATATATCTGTAGAAAACACGAAAATTCTAAATATATAATGACGTATATGTTCGATTAAAATTGGATATCGTTCAATCAACTCATTACACAATTCGTGACATAACAATAATACCAGATGTGAGGGTATAGTATGCCAACCGACTAGTTCACAGTCTCTTTCGTTAGTCAACTGTCAGTATTGGTTCCTAGCAGACGTGTGTGCTGTGTGACTCAGCGTTATACATATGGTTATATATATAGAGGAACTATTTATACATTACGAATTGTAAAAATATACACGTATATTTTGAAACGAATTTTTCAATGGCCTCGGAGCATGAGACACCATCTGTTGTGCAAAATGCTGAGCACAATGGAAATTCGGACACCGATTCAGAAAATATTCCATACCATGCTCGGGAGAATGCACTTCCGTTTACTTACGGCAATATTCCCGTGGGCTTTAATACCAGCGATTTGAATCATGTCGGTGACACCAGCAATCATCTGGAGATATTGGATACTAAACTTGGGCATAACATTTCCCCGGGAGCCCAGAGCAATACCATAGCACGCAAAACTGCTAGACCGAGTATATCTGCTTCATGTCCATTGGTGCGGAAGACACCTTCACGGAAGGAGTTCGAAGATATGCTAATGGAACGAAAGGTGCAAGCCATTGAAGCAAACAAAGACTCTGCCAGAGAGTTATTACAGGATGAAACAATTCAGAGGGATTTGGATGAGCTGCATAGGAAGTTAAACACACCATTACTTGCCGCCAAAGAAGTTAAGGAAAGACAGATTGAGTCCATAGACCTGCCTGATGTCGAAACACGTTCTTTAACTAAATACAAAAAACCGGACTTAGTGTTGGAGGAAAAGAGTCGATCAAAAACGCCGACCTTTCCATATGTTCAAAACATCGGGAACTCTGATCGCTGTGTCAGTCCTTATCCAGTTGCAAAACCATTCAATAATCTGGTGATCGACGAGAATGGTGCAGCAACACAGCAAACTAAACAGAATATGCAACATTTTGATAACATCAGCAACACCAAAGAAGTTGATCCGCATTTAGTCAAATTTGCAAAGGATTTGTCAGAGTTGTGGTATAAACCCAACATGTCTCGCGAAGAAGCCGTCGATTTATTGCGTGATGCGGTGCCCGGAACATTTATTATTCGTAACTCGACAACCTATCAAAATGCATTTGGCTTGGTGCTGCGTGTTGCTAAGCCACCTCCCGGCGTAGTCACAGGACCGGGATATGGAAACCAGCTGGTCCGACATTTTCTATTGGAGCCGACAACGCGTGGTGTTTGTCTTATGGGATGCGTCAATGAACCAATATTTACATCCTTATCCGCATTCGTCGTTGAGCATTCAATTAATCAAATGTCACTACCGTGCACCCTTATATTACCAGATCGGGATCATTTGTATGTCTCCAATAACGAAGAGTTGGTCCTCAACCAAAAACAGATGCTTGCACAGGGTGCGGCCTGCAATGTACTTTACTTGTTTCAAGGTGATATGGAGTCCCTTACCGGTGACGATGCGGTTCGGAAGGCGGTTTTCGAAATGCTCACAGAGCATAAGCGTCCAGTTCCGTTGGAGGTACACTTTAAGGTATCTAATCAGGGCATTACCTTAACCGATAATACCCGCACAAAGTTCTTCAGACGGCACTATCCAACAAAGAACATTTCACATTTTTGTATGGATCCAAACAATCACATCTGGAGTGTTCCCGCATCTGACGAAGGATTGCATCGCTCAGTCAAAAAGTCAATATTTGCGTTTATTGCGCGTCCACTAACCGGATCGAAAGATAACCAATGCCATATCTTTTGTGATCTGTCTTTTGCGCAACCTGCATCCGCCATTGTTTCGTTTGCCCACAAAGTTCTATCACTTGATAATTCCAGTTGTAAAATATTATGAAAATGTTGTATAATCTGTTCCAATAAATATATATTAAATAAAGCTTGCAAATATGAGCTTGAAAAAAGTAAAAACAAATTTAACACCAACAGACGAGTTAATCTAGCCACTTGCAGTTGTCCGATCACGTATTTAGTACTCTTGAGAAGTGACAAAGCTTAGTTTTTTATATTTGAATTTTCGTTCAGTGCACATCTCTTTTCATACACTGTTCAAGTTTCAAATATTTCATAAATATATATATATATATATATATATATATAAATAAATATATATATATATATTATTATATTATATATAAATATTATAATATAATATAATATAATATTATATATATATATAAATATTAAGGAAGTAATACAATTCGACGATAATTTGAAACAATATTTATACAGGAATATTCTTTAAATACTCTAATTTCTCTATATTTCTGTATAACCGATTGAAATATTTGAAGTTGACCCGGTAGAAGAATAATTAAAATAAAGTTGGCAACAGATAATTAAGAATTCTAAAATAAATAAATTTGACATTTATCAAAGCCAATGCGAACTGGTTGTTTTCACCCTCGAGCAAAACCGTTTCAGTATAAGGATCAGTAATCGACTCATTTATCATATATAACAAACGGAATTTAATTAATCGGTCTAAAATCAAGTTCTTGAATAACATACATTTTGTGATTTTAGAATTTTTAGATTTTAATCAATTGGAAAAATAATTACATCCCTGTTTTTATATAACTTTTTTTTTTTTTTTCATTCCTTAGACTCGGTCGAAGAGCCGGTTATTCCAGATATTAGTTGCTTTGTAAATTTACGTAGTTCCAAAGGATCCTCGTTGTTAAAATCATCCATAACCGACTGCATTTGTTCCTTAAGTCCATCAGCTATTGATGTTGTGATTAGATCCTTGAACAGGTTTGTAATAGGACTTAAAATAAGTCCTGTAAACTCGCGAATTAAACGGGCTTGATCCAATTGTACTTGAATATTGCTGTCATGTAAAATACGCTCATTATTATAAGTTTATAAATAAATGTGATACCCCAGTACCTGAATTCAATTATACGAAAGTCGTGAAGATGTAGTTTTGAATTTATTACATTCACAGCGAGCTCAGCGTAAACAATTGTGTCATCTAATGTGCCAAGCACTTTTCCATAACCCTCGATAGCCATTAACTTGAGCAAAAAGTTATATTCAAACTATAAAAGAAACCACTACAATGTAATGAAAATATGTATATACTATGATATTTAACTTTAAATTTAAGTTTGGGTGTATGCATATATTCCTTTATCCCATACTGGATTCTAGACAGCAAACAAATGTTATTCCTTTATGCCTGTATCTTCTTAATTAGCTACACTTGCTTAGCAAATTAGTCTCTAACGCGTAAAATTGGCTCAAAAAAATGTAGATACATTTTTTGTTGCTGCTTGCGTTACAATTTTGCTTATCATTTTTTTTAATATTCGTGAAATTGACAGAATAGTATATGCAATACAATATAATAAAATAATATAATACAATCGCAGAAAAATCCATTCCCGATTACATTAAATATGTGTTATTTTTTTGTCCAGGACCAAGAGTCGAGTTCGTATGTCTGTCTGTTGTGAATACAGATCATATATGCTCACTGAGAACCTTACTTACCTGAAGCTTATTAATTTTTAAATAAAATTTACTTAAGAACGATTTGCCTTCATATGTCATGAATGCATTGTTGTGTCTGTGTATGCCTGCAAGATTGTAGACAATACCATTACTTAGATGCAGACCAGCCTCGTAGGTGATGAATAAAGGTTTCTAATGAATTTTGTATTTGTATAATTTGGACATTATCTCATTGAAAGGAAAACTTACAATAGATAAACTTTCTTTAATATCCGGAAGGTCTAAATGCTCTATTCCCAGCTTTTGAAGATGTGCAATTACCATAGGTGTCACCACATCAACTTCGGCATTGATATTAGACCAACCGACGTCTTCTTTTTCAAAACTGCTCTCGGGTTTGGTGTCATTTTGCGCATCTCGGCGATATCTAATGATAAAGAAGGAAAATCTCAAAATTAATCGTACTCGTCATAAATTATCAATCCCAAAATTACGATTTCTTAACGGTATTTCTACAGTTGACCAAAATATATATAATGATAAGGGATTGGGCAACTGAATTGGAAGACTACATCTCTAAAATTGTGAAATCGGGGGGAGTTATCAATAAAATTAATCAGTCTTGAACTGCGTTCATACAGACGGATAGATAATTCGAACTTATTAGTTAAAGATTTGTCACAATAATAATAATATAATAAAAAATATAAGGAGAAACTGCTTAAACATTAAACATTAACGAGTGCGAGTTGAAAAATAATCAAGTATAATTTCATTTTCAAATGCGATCGATAAATTCAGACAAAATGTTCAAAATGTTCTCACATTATTTAATTGGGAAAAACAGAAATTGTGCACCTACACATCCCTAATGTTCTTACTATATATTTCAAATCGAACGGGAAATTCAGAAAAAAAATCAACAACAAATGTCAGTAATTTTGTAATGCCTAACCAACTGCGAAGTACTGTGATACCAGTGTAATCCAAGCAAAGAATTTAGCGCTTCTTGGGGGCTGGATTAGACGGTGACCAGAAGTTCTTACTAATTTTAAGAGGCGGTTCTTACTAATCTACCTTCCAATTTTGAAATTAAGTTGTGGAAGATGTAAAATTATTAGAGGAGTTTAGGAAATAAATTGGTGCTTTAACATTAAATCTGACACAGATATGAACAAGCAAATATTCCATGCTTCAAGTCTTTATCCGTAAACGCTTCCAAAAAGTTTAAACTGACAGAAGGCATACATATTGCTCAAAAAAAAGATTCGCTTTCTTTCTACTTTCTGTAATAACAAATTTTTCATATAGACTGAAGAATTGCATCTGTGCATTATGAGCTATCTCACATGGAGCAAAAATGAAAGTCTGATACAAATGTTTGTAAAATAAAATGGCATAGTGGTAAAATAGGCTTGCAATAATTTTTAACTTGTGGAAGTAATTACCTATGTTAAGATGAGTTTGGCCGTAAAACCATTTGGCTCTGTAAAATTATTTATGCAAACCAGTAAAGATATACCCAACTGCCAACCCCCCAAGTCGATCAATGTTCTTGGTAGCTATGATAAAGAATAACGCACGAAACATTGTACCGGTGTATTTTTGGTTCAAGGAATTTTGATTAATATATATTTTGATTCCAAATGTAGAAGAGTTTATTGGTTCTCCGCAATGTCTTTTTGGCTATCCGCACGTATAAGCTCAACCCTTTTCGACGCAGTTGAAGTTGGATACATATGGACAAATGAATACATAATTTGTCGAAAATGCGTCAGACAAAGTGTTAATTCGCTGCTCACACATAGAGCGATGTGGATACCCAACAGATAAACTCTTTTACAGCTGTGAATTGGATTTGGGAAGCAATCGGTAGTTGTTTTATCTGTTTTACAACCACAACAACCAAAAATGTATTACAATAGATTTGTGAGTTCCAATGACCAATAATCAAGACAGTAGCGCTCTCTGAGGATCGCCGAAAATGACATTCTTTACAGACCGGCGGACACTTTGTTACACCTTTAAATATTCTTTTAAAATATAATTCAACTAATGAGCACATTAATTAACACAGCAAAACCAATTTAAAGGCGCCAAACGAGTAAGACATGCAAACAAAATCCTACAGTCTTCACTAGCTTTTGAATTGCACAACTTATCGTCCGTTTTATTAAAAGTTTTATTCTTCAAAATCATGCTCATTAACCTACGAGAACCAGCTCCGGTTGAGAACTTTTCAGCCAACAAATTGACTTAGATTCTAAATCTTGAATCTTAGCCCGTAGCTTCACTTTCTAAATGATAATAGAGAAATTTAGATGTGACCAGGTGCACTCTGATCGTGAAGGACTAGTGAAATTCAACATGACTGCACTCAGAAAAAAACTTTTTCGAGAAGGATAATTGACTTTATTATTATTCAAAACGTACATTTCTCAAAACGGAGGGTTGTGTATTTTTTCTATTTTCTTAATTCCAGAGTACATTTTTGAAACATTTTTAAAGCTTGGTGCTTTTACATCACTCTTATATTCGATTTTTAAATAGTAATAATAATAATATTAAGTTACATTGAATGAACCACCCATTATTTTCAATGATATTTTCAAGTCTTCGTCCCAGTGAATCATTCTTGAGATTCATTTCCATTACATTTTAGTAACTATTTGAAACTCATTTCTACTTTTCTATTTATTTTTACTCAAAAATGTTATACAATTTTTGTTTTATTTATGTATTTTTTTTAGGTATATTAATTCAATTATGTATTATTTAAATTGTAAAAGGCAAGCTGCATTGCAAATTCAGTGAATCTGTAGTTGCTGACGTCGACCTCTGTCTAAAATATGTATACATATACTGTAAATGAATTAAGAGCAAAATTATTTTCTTATGCATTTAAACGATATTTACAAATGCAATTGCAGCCGGCAATTTTATGTAATAAAAACAAATTACCAAAAATGATATTTACTTTTGGCAAAAAAAAACACACACTTATGTATACCCTCGCCACTTGAATAGGACACCTTTACGCAGTCTTTATACTTGCTCATAACTCGTATTTCAGACTGATTAAAATAACCAAAATTCCTTCTTAAAAATTCGCCATACTTAGCGCCAAGGGAAGCTCACCTGTTTATTCAGAAAAAATATTTCTAATAATTGGGATTTTTTTTCCTAATTTCAGGGTAACATTTAGAAAAATGTAGTATGAATACACATTAGTATTTAAGATTTACAAGATAAGATGAACATACAATATAGATAGTTTATAAGTTCATTAAATTTAATTTAAAAAAACGTACGATTTTACGGCGCTTCTCTAAGACAGAAAACAGCCGAGCTTTAATATACAAGCCGAGCCAGTAAATTTCATTACTAGTTTCTGAATTTTAGAAATAATCTTTTTACTTTTCGGAAATGCATTTCTTAAGAAGAAAAAATATCTAAAAAAAAAAAAAGAAATAAATATATTTCTGCGATTGTCGATTTAGCGGAAGAGTTTCTCATAGTTCGTTTTTTTCACATATTTACAAATTATTTCTAAAAACAATTTTCAGTTTGGACCGATTTGCTAAAAATTAAGGCGAATTTTTATCTAAGTTTAGTTTGATCGCTATCTGCGGCACGTAGATCCATATTATTCGGTCATATGATCGTTCTTCTCTTATTTTCAAAAGTATTTATAAAAAAAAACTAACTAATCAGATTTAAAGGCAAGAAGTGTATAAGCAGAAGTACGTATTTGTAAGAAAACAATTTAATAATACTTACACTTCTTCTTCGATTTTTTCATTTTTTACTTGATATTTTTATTTACTTTGCTTCTTAAGTTCTGATACCGAAGGATCTGTGCAATGCTCGACACCTTTGACAACCTTGAGTATCAGAGTATTGTGTAGTCGGTTATGCTCTACTACAACGTTTGCACTTGTCCTATTAAATTGCTCTGTACTTTACTTTATTGCAGTAAACGTCAAAAGAGTAAACACGAATGTGCGTCATCGTTAATTTGCAGCTTTGTTTGATGCACGAACCCATCATTTGGAATTTTCAAAAATATGTTCGATCTTATTAATACTTCTTGATTTTGATTTGATTCCTGTCAGGCTGATTACATTTTGAATTCAAGTTTTACCCTTATAATATTGCTGTATTAGATCTTTATTCATATAATCATATTTTATCATAAGTCATAATTTAAAATATGTTTATATAAATGAATTAAATAAATAAATACCTGATTGATTCCACTTGAAGCTCGCCGTTTGCAGACAATACGACGAACAGTATTGCAATTAAGTAAAAACTCATTGTACCTCTAGTCACATACAAAATCATTTTTTGACATGTGTGTGGACGTGGATTAATTGTTACTAATGTCTTTATAGTTTTTTCAAGTTATTTTTATGTGTAATTTGATATGTCAGTTTCGCTTCGAATTTTTGGCGTTTTTGGGAAATTCCAGTTAACTACGAACTTAGTTTAATTAAAAATTAATAACAGTTCAAAACATTGTTTTTTTTTTTGGATTTGCATGATTTAAATATATTCTTTGTACATTTATAAACTTTGTTTATCTTCTGCTTTTATTAAAGAATCCGATCAAATAATTTATAGTTATTTATTTCATTTCCTATATATTATATGTTTTATAAGCAAATATTTCAGTAAACAAATTTTTGCCCTAACGATGAGGAATAAGTAAAAAAAAAAAATAAGCGAGAAAGTCACTAAAAGTACAATTGGTATTTAAATGTGTAAATATACAAAAATTGATCGATCTATTTAAGCAATACGACTACATAATATCAAATATTAATGTAGATTGATTTGCCTTATAGTGCAGATCGAGAATATATGAAATTTTGCAAATTTTTAGTAAGTACTGGGTATAATAACTTTTGTAAATGCCTATATTACGTAGAACTATACAGTCATCACAACAGAGTATACAATTTTTAAATGAATCAGTGAAAGTATTATTATGTATTTGTATTGAGTAACATTGAAAACAAATTTAATTTGTTTTTGTCAATTTATATTGTTGTTAATACACTTTGTATAATGTATGTCTATACGAGGGTTAGTATTTATAAATGCATAGATTAACACTTTATTGATTTTATTTGCATTCTAGACACGAATTAATCGTAGTCATAAATGAAATGGCTACACTCCGCGAAATTCAATTAACGGCACATGATTTTATACTTGACAATCAATTGTTTATGTTTCTTGTTTCACATTAGTTTTGTATATTAAATACGCGTTGAATACAAAAAGATTCACAGTTTTCGAAAAACAAAACTGACTCATTTCAATTAAAAAAATTACACAAAAAAAACGAATCGAAAAATTCGCAGAAGATGGAATTTGAGACCAATCTCTCACTACAGCAGTTCCTAAAGTGTCAGACACCAGCGTAGTCCTGATGAGAAATGTTTTGCCATATATTCTCTACAGAATTTTAGAGCGGTGAATGTGCACGGCACTCTAAATCCTTCTTCGGAACTATCCAGAGACGACCCATAACACATGCAGCATTTTTAAAAATTGTCAATTGTAATTAAATTTTATTAGCCTTTAATTGAATTTCGCGGAGTGTACATAAGTATATATTCAATTAAATTTGTGTGCATGGACATGATTATGTATACATATGCACAAATTTCGTATGTACAAGACCTATTGTGAAATATGTACTATATATACATAGTTGTACAACATGCATCTATGTAATGACAGGTGTACATATATACAACACTAAGTAAATCCGTATTCATATGCGGAATAATCATTATTATGATATGCACATTCACAACTATTTCATAACAGTATTCATTTTAGTACAATGCACAATATTTGGCACAAAATTTTGCATTTTCCACATTTCGCTTCACTATTTTATGCACACCGCGTAAATTCATTGGCCCTAGCCTGATCAAAGTAATTACTTGCTTCCTATTTAGTTATTACTAACAAGCTTTTACAGAGATCAGAGATCGAATGCCCACCCGTTGACGCACTCGTGTGAGCGGCTGGAATAAAACTACTGCTGAGCGTCGCACCGTGAGCGAATCGCGGCTGAGACTGAGACTGAAACAGAAATTGAGTCTGAAACTGAGATTGAGCCTCGTCAAATATTTAAGCACTACAGCCTTGATCTTGTTGAGCTTTTGAGCGGGGTGTGATTTAATGTAAAGCTTGCCTATTCATTTTCAGACAGAACTAGCTATTGCAATGATGTGTTAATACCCTGTAACTGGAATGGGAAAATTTGAATGTTACATATTTAAAACTACAAAATATATATATATTTCACTTATTTATTAAATAAAGTAAATCGTGCTGAGGTAAAATTCACATTTGTTTTCGCATATGCGCACCTTAACTGTAATGAAAATGGGTGATGAAAGTAATTCATAAGAAGTTAAAACTTCTACATTTTAGACTATATTATTTATGCTTTATTTATTTAACTTAAATGTGTGATTAATTTACAAATGTTGTCCTTCGCGACTCTAGTAGGTTCGGTTGTAGTCTTTCTATTTTCAAGTGATTTCTGTTTGGATTAATACTCTGTACTTGGCAAGAGAAATATAAGAATGTTTCCACGGATGTTTTGTCTGTCTGTTATATCTTTTAACTACAAAAATATATATTTCACTAATACAGTAAATTATGCTGGTGGTAAACTTTACATCTAATTCTTAAATTCCTATTTTATAGTTAATGAAAATAGGTGACGAAATTTATTTATGATACGTTGCATATTTATAAATTAAAGATTGTCTTTTTTGTAGTATCATTTATATTTTGTGATATATGTTAATTTCTATAAAAATTTGATTATTATACAAATTTTGTCTTTTGCAAATTTAGTAAATTCGGTTGTAGGATTCCTGTTTTAAAATGATTTTTGCTTGTGTATATATTTAAGAATGATGTTATAATTTCTAAACTTTTGTGCTAGACTGAATTAGGTCAGGATAGTGTTTTAAGCGGTTTGAGTCAATGTTACTGAGTAGATTTGGTGTGTCCTAATTGTAGTCTTCAACATTTTTGTCTTAATTATTCATCTAAGCTTTTTTTTGTCTTATTTTTAAAGAGACTTATGACTACTTGTTTAAGCTTGCTTTAATGAATAGAACACAAAATGAGTTACAAACGCTTTATTACAATAAGTGCATCTCGACTCTTCGTTGGTATGATTAGAACTGATTTACAAAAATGAGTATTAAGAATCTCGTAACCTAGGGGAACCGCTCCATGCAGCATAAGTACTTCAGGCGGGCGCTCAAATTACCAAACGATCGCTGGGTTGTTGAACTTGACAATGTCACTTCAACATATTTGGGCGGCCGATTCCGATTAGTGTAACATATACTTACATTTTGTGCAATAAATTGTCGTTGCTCGCTGGGTTTGTCAAACTTGACAAGAGCCGCATCAGCGAGAAGAAATTGCATAAGATATATTGAAGGAAGCGGACAGGTTCTTGCAGGAAAAAATACGGATATACTAAGAAACTAGTTCGCATAGAAGCGTGATTGGATTTGAAGAATAGAGATACACATATTTCATATGCTTACGTTATAAAAGATACTCGAAATTATAATACCCTCAGAATGGGAAGAGCATCTGAATATGTTGCTGTCAGAATCTAAGTATATCCAAAAATGGAAAAAAAATTGGAAGCATTGTTCGAACCATTCCCATTGCGGAAATCTGCTCACATCTTAATTTTGGCATAATTAAAAAAAATCGATATTGCAGCGACAGGGAACTTTATATAGATATAGTATTCCGATGTTGGTAAATTTGTACATGACCAGCTTACAATTAGTGAGTTTGCGTAAAGTAAAACAATTGTCTGTACAATATATGATATTGCTGTCTGATCAAACCAAATCTGGCATATTTATTGCATATACTGCCTGCAGCAAAACAGAAATAGATTGAGCTATTGAAGCTAATCGAGAATATTGATAACTAATGAGAGCATAGACATCACCTTCAATGTGTTTCTCATGTCATATTAAAATATATTGCAGAATCATTGCAGATAACAAAAGAGAATTCGGAAACAACTTTTCATGGGCGCAGTTGAGTTGTAGTTTAGTGCAGTTTAAGTTTATGTTTCTGTTTTTTCGCTTATCCTCAAAAACCTACAAAAACGTCTACAAACCATTTTTGCACCCAAAACAAATTTAAATTTAAAAAATATGACAGAAAATCCATTTTTAGGGTTCCGCGAAATAGAAAATGCAAAAATGACATTTTTAAGCAAATAAGCCGAAAAAATACGGTCTAAAATCGGTCCTTGGACAAAAGAATAAATAACATTGTTTTTTAAGTAGCCAAATCAATGTGTATCAGAAAAATGTATTCTCAATTTTCAATGTAGAATTAATATACATTAAGAAAATTCAGTCCAACACTGAAAATAATTTTAAGTTTGAATCATATTTTATCGAAGATATTTGAGTGGCAATTCAAACTTTTATAAAAAACGCTATGAATTAGAAAATTTATTTTCAAGATTAACGTAGAATTATAGTTTCAGAGTTTCAATCATTTTTTCAAACATGTGTATTTTAACTTGTATAAAAAACGGTTAGAGTTCGATATATCAGAAAAATGTATGTTCAAGTTTTAAAGCAGAATTCAAACAGATAAAATAATCCTGAACAAAATTGAGAGTTCGTAAAATGTTTGTCAAAGATTAATCCGACGGAATTTTAACTGTCAGGCATTTGGGCAGCATATCGTCAACTACATCAAGAGCTACAATTGAGCAATGTAGACAGTACATTTTGGAGCAGAACCACTCTTACTGTGGATACAACAGGATACACTTTGAATTTCACACCAATTACGGTTTTTATGATTTATTTGTTGTGGTTTTAAAGTCGCCTGGTTGATTCGAGTTCAGGCAAGCAGCTTTCTGATTGGAAATAACTTAAAACAATTTAACGACATCATGTACACAGGAAAATGTTGTCTAGTTAGCGCCTTGTGAAATTGGATCGATTTTGACATCGGGAAACTTAAATTCGGGAAATTTAAGCATATCGGTTTTGCCATCGCTGCCATATTGCTTGGCAACCCGCTCCAGCTCGTTCTTCAACTCGCGCTCGATTTCCGGATTCGAGTCGACCATTTTGCCACCGCTGCAAATGCAATTTTCTTATTTATAATTAATTTAAAATAATTATTTTTTGTTACTCACGCGCTCTTCTGCTTATATTCGCGAACCTTGTCCAGGAACAGCTGCTGGATGGGATCGGAGGCCTTGTTGAGAGCGGGTGCAGCAATGGCAATATTGCGACGCATCTCCGTCCTCAGCACACGGACGCCGGATAGAAGTGATTTCGTCAACATCTGTAAAATTGTAGTAATTTTAACACAATTCTTGTTGTGTCTTCGGCGTAACAATTTTTGGTAACCTTAAAAGGTTATGTAATACATGTTGTTTTTCTAGCACTTTTAGTTACCAATAAAAACGGTTTAGTTATTTTAGGTTTTTTGTGTGGTACCTGAATTATTTTGGCAACTTTAAAGTTAATTTTGGTTCATTATTTTACCTTATTTTCCTTTTGAAATGCTCCCTAAGTGCGAATATAGGAAAATTGTAGAGTGCACAACAAAGTGACAGCGTCTTGGCAACTGAACAATACCTAAGATCTAAGACGACAAATACTGAGTGTACTAAAAAATACTGACAAAAGTATCGATAAGCTCATATAAATAATAAAATAAATATAAATATTCTAATTAGTAAGTATATAAAATAATAAAATATATTTTTACTATAAATAAAAGAAATACAAGAAAATATATATTTATTTATACTTATTGAAATATAATATCGATGTTACGGACATTGTATTAGAAAGTAGCTAAAAAGATAAGAAATACAAGAAAATATATTTAGTCATGTTATGATATAGTATCGATAGTGTCTAAGCATCGATATGGCACTTTAAATGAAATCGTCTATCGAAAGCGGCTAGTTTTCCACGTCAAACGCTTGCAAGCCGGAGAATTACATTTTGTTGATTTCATTGATTTGACGTAAGCAAATTGCACTCAAAATGGTCAGTTTGCTACAGGAGATCGACACCGAGCATGATGACATGGTCCACCATGCCGCCCTGGACTTCTACGGCTGCTGCTCGCCACCTGCTCGTCAGATGGCAGCGTTCGCATTTCCACTCGCGCAAAAACAATAAAGCACTAGCGGAACTCAAAGGACACCAAGGACCCGTGTGGCAGGTGGCATGGGCACATCCCAAATTCGGCAACATTCTGGCATCGTGCTCCTACGATCGCAAAGTGATCATATGGAAGTCGACAACACCCAGAGATTGGAGCAAATTGTAAGTGTTCTATTTGTATCTGTGTGCAAGTATTTACAGTAAAGGTCAAAATAATAGTAGCACTCAATGTTTTCATAGCTACTCTCAGCATGTACATATTTGATTCCTCCTCATCTCCGTTGTTTTTCTTTCGTATTTTATATTCATTTTGTTTATCTTCTGTTTTGTGCACTCTAAATAATATTTAAAACTGATCGAGCTTAATAAGAGTTTTTGAGTAATATAATACAATAATATCTTATTTGCTTATCTAAAAAGCATTCCAAAGGAATATGGCTCATATTATGAGAACTATCGAAACTTCGATGGAAAATCATTAAAGACTGTAATAATATCAAACATATCTGTTGCTGTTTTAGAGATAGTAAATAAGAAGTTAGAAATCCAATAACATAACGCATACTAACCAAAAAAGACAATGCCAAAGTCTAAAAGAGAACATTGAAGAACTGGAATATTTTGTAGTCGGACGAATCCAAAACTGGTTTAAATGGTGATCGAGGGTCTCGACAGCATCTAAGCGAATCACCCAGCTCGAAATCTGTTTATAAAAACGACGGATCATCCTTAATGATTTCGCTTGATACACAGACCAATATTAGATAAAAGAACGAAAAACACGGATGAAATTATGGTACCAGACGTTACTAATGAGATGCCATTGATTTGGACATTCGAAGAGGACACCGACTCCAATTACCCCAACAAAATCTCTACAAGACCAATGGGGCAAAGGGATGGGATAGTCGGCACAGCCTCCAAATCTAAATCTCAAATTATAAAGATTGTTTGATTGTGCCATGGACATCGATTTCTCTAGAAATGGGCCAGCTATGAGACTGTTATTTCTTACGACGGTTGTGCACTCAAATACTCAACGTAGGAATTTTAGAAATATTATTTAGTGCGTCTATTTAGTGGGAAGTCCAATAATACTTCACTATTACTCCACTGCTATTTATAATTATATGTAATTATAATTATATATTTTTTGTTAGTTTTTTGATAGCTATTTAATGTTTACTTATCTTCAGTAAAGATAGCATGTGTTCAAATAAAAGTTTCATACGTTTTAAACCGTGTTTTAAGTATTTTTTTTACACTTTCCAAACTTGCGTGTGGACTACAATTATTTTGACCGCAGCTGTATAAATTTGTGAATGTGTATGTATATGTATGTGTGATGCCATCATCATCGTTATCAGCAACAGCAGCGCAACATAATTTTCCTAATGTTTTCCCCGTTTCAGATACGAATACATCAATCACGATTCCTCGGTGAACTCGGTGGACTTTGCTCCGGCTGAGTATGGCCTGGTTTTGGCATGTGCAAGCTCAGATGGTTCCATTTCCGTGCTGACCTGCAACACGGAGTACGGTGTTTGGGATGCCAAGAAAATACCCAATGCGCACACGATTGGAGTGAATGCCATTTCGTGGTGTTCGGCTCAGGCACCGGACCCGGCCTTTGATCAGCGTGTCACGTCACGCAATCCGGCCGTAAAGCGTTTAGTCAGCGGCGGTTGCGATAATCTCGTTAAGATTTGGCGTGAGGACAACGATCGCTGGATCGAGGAGCATCGTCTCGAAGCACACTCGGATTGGGTACGCGATGTGGCATGGGCCCCATCAATTGGATTGCCACGCATGCAGATAGCGTCTGCCTCACAAGATCGCCATGTGATCATTTGGAGCAGCAATGCTGATCTGTCGCAGTGGACTTCGAATGTATTACACACATTCGATGATGCCGTGTGGAGCATCTCCTGGTCCACCACGGGCAACGTACTCGCCGTCACCGGCGGTGACAACAACGTATCGCTGTGGAAGGAGAACAGCGAAGGTCAATGGATACGCATCAATTACGAGTCGGGCACTGCCATCCAATCGAAACAATCGCATCAGCTACACAATCCCCATCAGCAGCAGGCGCAGCAGCCATTAAATCTCCCACAGTCGTCGGACTCTGAGCATAGCTCGAACTTATCCAATTCGAACTTGTCAAACTCACAGCTGTCAAACTAGAAACATATTCAATAAATTCAATGTTTGTACGCCTTAATCCAACCAATTTAACCAACTTGTGGTCAATATATCTTACAAATGAAAAATACATTTAATATAGAGAAAGTACTTGCTACATGCTTTTTTTAATTGTAAGACTAATTGGTCTGGCCATATTTTGTTAATTTGCATAATTATTCGCTGTAATTCCTTATCAAATTGTTATTTTCTCAAATTCAAACCATGCCAACAGTAAGTTGAAATATATTTTACTTACATTCCCAACAATAATTAGTCTTTGCAATGTCTCCACCCTGATAGTTAGCCGACCCACAAAGCTTAGTTAGCCGACCCACAAAGCTTAGATTAGCCGTCTGCCTGAAATTAATTTCATTTCATTCCTAAGAAAGGAAGTTACTCATTTTGAGTAAAACTAAAACACGTGCCGGAATAAAGCCGAACAGAATCAATTAATGAAAAATAAGATCTACCCTAAAAATGTTCATCGTTTTGCGTACACATGCAGAAAGCGCATTTTATACAAAGATAGGAATTCTTTTTTAGTCTCATTGAAATTATTAACTATTATAACTGTAATTTCTTTCTTTTTAAATATTTGTTTAATGTTCTTCATTAAAATAAACTCGAAAGAAAAGTTCCATCGCGCTGGTGAATGTTAGCTACAGTAAAATTGCAACTATATATGTCATTCCCTATATCGTTCATGAGACAGCCTTTTTACTTTTCTCTTTTAGTGTATTCACAAAAAAAAATACGAGCAGAAAAAGATGATCCATTAGAGACATGTCCGTTGATTAAGCATTTTCTTAAGACATTTGTGTACACAAAAACACATATGATATAAATTTATAATTTTTCGTATAAGTTTTTGCAATTATAAATAATTGAACTCCAATTTTGTTTTCACTTTGTTTTTTTAAACAAACACAATATAGTTTGACTGAAATGAATATATATTGTTAAGAAGAACTTGGTAAGCTGCAATCATATGCGAATGTTCGACTTTACATTAGTTAAGACCACGATTGAGATGTTGGTGCTACTTTTAGAAATGTGGGTGTGGCAAATTATAATTGCTTAATGTTAAAACGCATTTCTTAGTATGGCAGCTTGAGTACTGAATGTTGAAGTGGGGGTTTCATTTCATTTCTGGATTTTCTTCCGTTTTGAATACGAACTGCACCTAAAAATAGCCAGCCCGTTTACGAGTTTGGCGAGGCTACGAGATCTAGCTCTTATAGCCTCAGAGATTGGAGAGTTAATGCAGATAGACAGACATGGTTAAGTTGAGTTGGATGATGGTACAAATCAGAAATATATACTCCTTATGGTATGTTCACACATGCTTCCTTCTGATAATGATAAAGTCAATAATGAAGCAATTCGGAACATAAAAGAATGTTGCAGCGAGAGCATGAAGCAAAGATAATCATGCCCTTGTGAAGGGTATTTTAATTATGTCGTGCAGAGTGTAACACATTGAAGGAGATGCCTCCGATCCCATAGAGTATATATCTTCTTGATCAGTAACACTAGCTGAGTCTATATAGCCATGGCCAGCTGTCTGCTTTTTTCTATGCAAAGTAGCCCCTCACTTTGAAATCTATGTGGATTAAACTTGCATCCGTTTTTTTTGCCACAAGCAATAGATCGGCTGGATCGGATTACTTTGTCTCATAGGATCCATTAGAACTAACGATCGAAAAATTAGTTCTTGGCCAGGGTGTACAGCGGAATGGAAACCTCTTTCTACTTACTTACTTACTATTTCCCCGTCATTTCTAATTGGCACACAATCATTAGAATACTTGGATTCTCCATGTGGGAGTTCTGCTTAAATTAGTCACCATTATTACCCAGGACATATTTCTCCCAAAACTTGCCAAGCCGCTTATAATATATTATTTCAGAACAATTCACATACATACTTACATTACATACTTGTACCGTATTCCTTCTGATCATCTGAATCCCCGTCTTCACTAAATTAGATTTCTGTCTTATTTAAATATGCAATCATGCCCAGAAAATAGTTTGGTTTCTTATTTGTTTATAACATCATCATTACAAATTATAGTTTGAAATCCATTTTTCATTTAATAACTGCTGCAGATATTTTAAGCTAGATATGGCCTATGTGGATATCATTTCACATCTAGGAAAAATTAAAATCATATTTCACCAGATGTCGCACTGTGTGATTATTCAAAATTTTAGTTTACTTTCCGGACCTCCTGGGTAGAAGCCTGATATTCTCGATAAAGCTAGCATTAAATGATTTATAATTATTTGATTTGTATTGTTAAAAGCCAACTCTATAAAACTTCTCCTAAATTAAGAGTTCTCTTTGGGGGCCCACCTAATCGAATAATACATAAGAGTCGTAATGGCAAGTCGAAGAATTACAATTATTTTAGAAGAAATACTTCATGTTTCGCTAAATCATATTTCGCTAATTTTCATTATTCTTTGCTATACTTCCTTGTGGTCAAACTGTAATTAATGCTTCAGCAAAATAATTTTCTTGAACCAAACCATGCCAACAGTCGGTTGAAATATATTTTACTTACATTCCCAACAATAATTAGTATTTGCGAAGTCTTCACTCTGATAATTAGCAGACCTAAAAATTTTGGATTAGCATGGTCGGAAAATTTGCACCTCCTTCATTACCCGTCTGCCTGCAGTTAATTTCATTTCATTCCTAAGAAAGGAAATTACTCATTTTGAGTAAAGTTGGAACACGTGCCGGAATAAAGCCGAACAGCACCAAACAGTCGAATATAAGATATACCCTACACTTTTCCTATGCACATATTGTACGAAGAACAAATGAATGGATACATTTTTTTGGAGACATTGATGCTATAGTTTTACATTACAATAAAGCTCAATCTTTAGCGGTCTGGGGGTTGCGGTGGTGGGCGTGGTCGTATGTCGATCTTTGAAGGACATCGCCAACAACCTACCAACCAAATTGGGTGACTGTTGCCTTAAAATTGTGGGAGATATGTGGCCTTATCGATTTGCAATTATCGATCTTATCGATTTCCTAGACCCCTAGTTTTATTCTGACACGGACACAGACCAGTATACTTTCAAACGTTCAAGTTTCTTTCTCTAAGGGTGTCGAAAATAGTTGCGTTCAGACAGACAGTCAGCATGACGAACGGTGCACAAGGCCAATTTTATCAGAGTATAAAAAATCCCTAACTCATATCAAGTGCAAAAAAAAACCGAGTTCGATCAAAAATTGTACATGGCAATTGAACTACTTAAAGCTTTCGAAACAAAAAGTTTGTATGAACTCTCATTTTTAAATGAAATTCGGACGGAGCCAAAGCAAATAATAAAAAAGATATGCCCGTCTCATCAGTGTTGCACCAATACCCCTCACCACATGCATAGGTCGTCGGGGACAATAACCCCAAAAAGACGTTAAAGCTGCCAACTGAGCCGAGAACAGCGCGCGATCTCAGCTAATTCTGACCTAAGCTTCAAAAGATTTCTAAATACCACTGTTTACTTTTAACCCCTTGACTTATGAAGCAGTCAGAAATGTATTCTGAACTAGGTATTAATTATAATTTTAAAATAATTATGTTCAAAGATCGAAAATCGAACTGGTAAAGGGCAAATAAATATTTTCAATTTGCAGTGATATCTCCAGATATGACTTAAAATATATAAAATACATTAGCGAAACTCATCAGCAAAATGCTTCAACTCAACAATTGCTGAGTATTTAAAGTTCGTAATATCTGGTAAAGTTCTCCCTAATATATGGAGTATATTTCTATATATTCTATTGACTTCATTTTTTTATACACTCGATCTGATGTGAGTCTTATATAAAACGTAGACTATCTTAATCATAACATTAGAAAACTCCCACAGCTTCGCTATTACGATTTAAAATTTAACATTTCTTTATTAATAATAAACCAAAATTCGAATCATTATATATTTATAATTGTTAAAATTAATCTTCGGGCTATCCCCCTACCTACGAAGTCTCCTGGGACACAAATCACCTGACCTAATCTCCTTTTTCACCTTTAAAAAAAAAAAACAGAATAATCTTGCCCTCCTGCTTGAGCCGACTGATATCCTTACTTATGTTGGCATTGATTGATTTCGAATTAAAACTTAAATAAGAAACTTGATGCTTCAAATTGGACGAGTTCTTTATTATTAAAATCCAATTTGGTGCGAGGCCATGCAATTAAAATTACAATTCTGCATGACCCTTTTAAGGAACAGGCAACCAATTTTACATTATGTAATTCATTTAATTAGCAATTTGCTAAAATGAATGCCGAAGAGTGAAAGCAGTTTTCTAAAATTGCTTATCGAAAAACAAGAAGAATATTTCGGATATATAGAACATCGAATAGTGCATGATAATGCCAACGCACATATCTATGGCCCGCACCTAAGCATTATTATAAATGAGAATAAGTTATTAATATGTCTGTATACAAAGTGAATAAATGAGGAATTATAAACTCTTCATAGCGATTAAGCGAGCATTAACTTACATTTTAATAGTTTTTAATTGACTATATAATTTCCATTAAGCAGTATTTTTTATATTTTGAACCCTTACAAGAACCAGTGTGCTTAATCGTTTCATTTTATCTAACAGCTGGGTCCAACGTGTCTCCTAATAAAGCTCTAGAACATTGTTACATATTTTAAGTTTAACTCTTTATTTTTATTAATACTAATTATGGGTCTATTTTGAACAAGAAGGAACGTTACAGACAGACGTAACCGACTGCAAAAAAGTCATCAGTAATTCAATATGGAAAAGTTACGCGATTCTCCTTTTAACAGGGTCAATAAAAATTTGGCGTAGCGCAAAAGGAATATTCTCTACATTTTTTTTGCTTCAGGATCAGAGTACAAAAATCCATTCTTTGAGCGTGAGAGGGTGTAGTCAAATTGTTGCACTCAGTGCCGAGCTATGTAAAGTAAAGTAAAAAAAAAGTAATTACTGGCATACAAATGAGCTTGGATGCCCCCACAGAGGGGGCTTAGCACCTGCTAAGCGAGCCACATAAATACATATGTGCATGTTTATACATGAGTAAGTAATTGTGCTAGGCTTTATATGTGTCTTAGGAACTCAGCATTTGAACTAATTGTTGGTGTACAGTACGCGTCCATCGTGCAACAGAACGGGGTGGACAATGCTGATGTCATGGATTGCGTGCACCTCAGCCGTCACCAATATTACGGAGTCAACAGCCAAGGCGCCCGACCAACGCCCCAGAATACAGGGTTGCACTTCGAAAAAAAAAATCACCTTGAATTTTTTAAATTCGCCATACTTTTGGCGTCAAGGGCTTCTCACCTTATTGTTCAGCAAGCACACATCTAAAATTGGAGATTGCTGCTTTCTTTAAACCAGGATGGATTGGGTTCGCGATTAGAAAGTCTTCCCACTGAGCTACGCGAGCTCTGAAGAAGAGCAGTTAAATTCTGACATAGGATTCCAAAGAGCTAATTTCAATACTGTTTTCTGAATTTTTACTTTTTAAAAATTATTTTTTAATGATAGAAAATATTTCTAAAAAATAAAAATAATAACATCGTATTTTTGGGATTGTAAATTTGTGACCTACGTTTTTTTTAATTTTTTGAAAATTCTTTACTTATGTTTAGAAATTATTTCTAAAATGAAAAAAAAACTTTTTAAGTTTTTGAATTAATATTAGTTTTCAAAATTACTGAGCGGTTTTTATTCTGAGTGCAGTGGTGCTCATGATACTGCATAGCAGTCTCGTTCTTGGCCAAAACGGACTTCGAAATGAACTGGTAACCCGCAATCAACGGGGTTTAATCGCGTTTTCGCTACCACCATAACTCACTCACTCCGTGAAGTCCAACTGACCGCAATATTTGGAATTGTTGCAAAAGTTTTCTTAGTATTCGGCATTGATTTTTTTCTTTCGAATTTTTGGGTTTCTGGGCGGTTTTTGTTTTGGTTCTTCTAGGACTGTTTTGTACGCACTAAGAAATTTGCATATTCTATGGCTTACAGGGTGCCTGCTTTGAACTTTTGCATAGTTGGGGTGAAAGGTTAACAGTAATATGCCAGCAGGACTTGCAAATCGTATTTATTATTTGATGACGGAATTGAATGACTTTTAACTCTTTTTATCTATAGAGGTGTATATAGCTTCCGCCCTTAAGTTTTAGTAAAAAGATTAGTGAGGTTGCGAATATGTAAGTGAAAAGGAGACGGGCATATCTCCATATCCAATGACCATACATGTATATAGTATGCATTTCCATGTTTTTATTTCGTAGTGTGCTGCAATCGTTAGTTAAAGGGCGCGACGAAACGAACTAATAACATTTTATTCTTGTTGTACATACAAGGTGAGAACTTAAGGAAATTTTGAAATTCTGTTTTTAATGGACTGCAAGTTTTTTACGACTAGAATACAAACTTTTTTTATGTATGTATCAAAGGATAAAGAAGTTCAAGACGTATGCATATAAAATTTGTTGTTGAACGCACGATGGAAAATCCGAGGGAACTGCCAAAAACAATTGCAATTTTGGCTCTAGTTTAAAGCTTCCGACTAGTAGAGGCATTTAAGCAGGAAGAAATTTTTAATTAGGGGGCCGGATATGCTTCCGTCTGGGAAAATACATTTCACTGAGTGACAATTTGCAAGTTTCACGAATTGTGTACAGCCAATTATTTCAGTGTATCCCGTGTTGGGAGTGTCCTAGTTGCTTAAAACAAATAAAGTCTGCTTAATCATGTAGATCTGACATAAAGACTTATGGCTAAGACCAACTACTTGGAGGCGACTTATATCACCAACACTCGCCTAACCGCTTATGACTATTATGTGCTATTGATTACTCCACCACGCAGGTGTTATTAAATGTATTCCGTGAGCATTTTGAACATTTAGTTGAATATTGTCGACTATTTTGGTAAACATAAAGGTCAAATGCCAATGCTGCGCATACGTAATAAAACGGCAAATCAGCAGAATCAGCTCAATGCACACTGGTTGGAATTGCCATATTTTTTTGACACAAAATCTCCGAAAATTGTCATTGTTTAGCTGTAATTGAAGCTTGTTATTTTTGATACGTTAAGTAATTTAAGCAAAGATCAGTTAAATATAAGTAATGATGTCAACAACATTTTATTTCTCGTTTTCTAACTTTCACTACACTCAGAAAAAAAAATGTCCCTGAAAATTAGAAATTCGCAATACTTTTGGCAGATATCATTCAGAAAGTATATTTTTAAGTTTGAGACAATATGTATAATTCTCAGAGTGTTTTTTTCGTATGTGCAAACATTACCGTTTTTTTGCTTATATGTCAATAAACATTATTATTTTTCGCAAATATATATGTAAAAATACCAATATTTTAAATAGTTCATAAATTTTTATAATTTTATTTGAAAAAACAAACTTAAGATTTTACGGAGTTTCTCTAAGGTGCACACGAGATAAGCTCAAATTTAAAAATATAAAATTAAATTTAATAAATTTAATAAAATGATTAAAAATCGACAATTTGTGAATTATGAATGATATATGAACTAGTGGTCCAATCTTGAAGGTTCTTTTGTCCGAACCTTAGTCGCACAATATTATGCATATCAAATGAGTTTTGCTTGTCCCTGTGTTGTATATCACACGCACACGTACAAAATGCAAAGAGCTCATAGACCGTCAATAATATCCCGCATTTTTCTGTGCCCAAAAAGTAAACCGATCACAAAACATTGCAGCCCTAATACAAATTCAGGGGTGCGGGTATGTAACTAAATGTTAACTTGCAGCATGTGCTCATGAGATTGCAAAAACATTCCTTTCATACACACCCGCATAAACTAGATTTTGGGCTCAAACTATCAAATTATTCAACTTAGGTTTTTAATCATTCAAACCATTCGTTTTTTGTTGACGTTCTAATAGGAAACAACTCATATGAGTTTATTCATGCGCTGAGTCAGCCCTGCTGAAAGAGATGCAGAAAGGTTGGAGCTCAAAAAAAATCATATAGATTATTTGATTTATGGTTCCTTAAACATGTCAATAACTATCGAAATGATTTTTATTTCGTGTGCAGTAAGCTCAGAAAAAATTTGTTCTTAATTTTAGAAAATCGAGCTGAAAACTAAACATTTTTTCATGTTTTTCGAAATATTTTGTAAATATAAGAATTAGAAAATCTCAAAAATGTGTTTTTTTTTTTTTTTTAGAAATATATTCAATTATTACCAATTAATTTTAAAAAAATATAAGAGCAAACCATAATATTAAGAAAAAATTCTTTCTAAAACTAAGAAACAAATAATAAAATTTACTGGTGCAGCTTTTATTTCTTTTATTTTATTTTATTGTAGGGGTCGCGCTTTCGAATCGTCAAATCGTCTTAGGTTTATTTTTTTCAAAATAAATTATATGAATTTATAAAATATTTAATATGCTCGAATAAGAGAAATTTTTACTACTTTACTTACTAAAAGCATCTTCAGGATTAAACATATTTTTTCCTAAATCTTCGAAAAATTTACCCTGAGATTAAGAAATTTACCCTGAAATAAGGTTTAGAATTGTACTTTCTAACTAATAAGGCGAGTTAAACTTGACGTCAGAAGTATGGCGAATTTCCAAAGTTCAGGCCAATATTTTTTCTAAGTGTGCCTATATCCCATTTAGCAAATGCAATTGCAATTGCAAATACTAAAAGTATGCATATTGGAAAACGCATGATACCGCGTTGTGCCAAAATCAAATTTCATTGGCAAAAACTTTATGTACGACATGTTGTAGCGAGGGGTAATTTCGCTAGGAACTAAATACAAATGGGTGGTCATAACGGCACATATGTGGAAGTACATAAGTACGTAAAATAAGTTTTTCTTTTTCGTCGCAACACTTTTCCCTTGACCTCAAGCGACGGTGGCTAGCGTGTCGAGTGCGCAACGTTGTGAATGGTGTTAAAAATGAACTTGAAACCTTCGGTGGAGTGCGTCCACAAAAGTAATATATATGCATACTTATTTATAAAATAAATATATAATTTGTACTCAAAATCATACGTTCAACAAGCAAGAAATTTGCAGTCAGAGTATATTTCTAATACGAGTGTACAAAAAGCTAAGAAAAGACCATGCTTGTGGACGTATGGAGCATCGAAGTTGATGAAGGAGATTATTAGTATTCGACATTCCAATACTCCCTCTTTCCTTATTGGGTCTGATTGGCTATTGTCTGGTTGACCCCTATCCTTGCAATAAATGTTGGACAATATTACATTTGATAGCTTCGAGACTTATTATATCCCTTAATTTTTAAATCAAAAATTATTCAGTCAACAGAAATTTTCATCCTTAAAAATTTAAGATTTTTACTTAACATCACTTCCAAAGTAAATGACCGCTATTAGTTTATAATGACATTCGTACAACAATAAATAATAAAAAAAACATTTATTATTTCTCTTAATTTGTAACTAAAAAAGTTGAATTTTTAATTATTGTAAACGTTTATTAAACGTTATTATTGTTATTATTATTGAGATTGTGCCCCCTTCTGAGCCTATAGTTCTTCCATCAACCCCAGCTCCTTCACGAATGCAAGAATCTTTCTGAGGTTGAAGGTTCCCATGTCTTATGAACTCAGAGCATGCAGGATACGACCTTTATTCCTAGCTAACTCGAAACAATCTGCTAGGATGTGCTTTGAGGACGCTTCCTCGCTCTCACAAAACCGGCATAGTTCGCTAGCAAAAATACCCAGCTTAGATAGGTGACTTCTTAATCTACAATGTCCTGTCAAAAGACCGGTGAGTGTCTTAAGCCTATTCATTCCAATGGTTATTACCTGCTTAAATCGCTTATGATTATAGCCATCGAAAAGACATTTGGCTTAACGGAGGTCTGGTACCTCTGCCCTTCTCCGTTGTCGCCTCTGTAGCGTAGTATGTTCGTCGGATGTTAGGTAAATAAAAATATAAAAAAATATTTTGATATAGATCGAGTTCTTATCAATTGCTCAGTGGGTGACACTTTGACAAAGTTTAAAATCATATCCATACTCATTTAAATACAATTTTTGGTAGCAAGAACTACTTCGAGGCGATTAAGTATATATAGAGAGTTCGACAATTATTTTTCATAGCTTATCTGGCAATTGATCTAAAATATGTATGATTGTACCTATTTGGTGTGCATGCAGGAACGCACAACCGACTTGCATGTTGAAAATGGCAATGAAGGAGAATGTGTCCAGGTGCAATTAGACCAGGCGATAATATGAAACTAAAGTAACAAAATTGACTTTCACTGAGGAGTTAATGGGCTGCTTTCGGGCTTTACAGCATTTACAGCGGCATGATGACCTCCAAGCATGCTCATCGCCAGTTTCCCAGATTTCGTGAGCAAATTATATATTCGCTTATTTGGGCAGTTGGCATTTGCTGGCGACTTTCGCACTAATTAATCATCAGTTAAGAATAATATGCCAGGCAGATTGTGAGTAAAGAAATTGTATCCTTTTATTTTGGGGTAGAGCTCTACGTGTAGCTGCAGCACCTTAATTTTGTATATTTTACTTTGGCACTTGCCAAAGTTCGTGATATTTCTATATAATTTTCCATGGATTTGGGCCAGCACATTTATCAATAATGTCAAGAAAAAAAAAACTAAAAAACAACTATGTCTGTAGAAATATATTTGTACAGTCGAATAAATATATATATAATATATATACTTATACAAAAATAATTCGTAGGTACTTAATTAGGTATGCCATGCAAGAATTTATATATTTCGCATTTCGTCTGGTCGAGAATCTACGTAGTACCTGCACATTGGAACAAAAGTGCGCAAATTACAATATGTATTGTTAATATTGGGCTATAATAATAATAAAACAATATGAAAATAAACTAATATTATTTAAAAAAAAAAAAACAGTTATCAATGCAATCGTGATTAATTGTTATTTTAAAATCAAACATTAGTTTCAGATATTTTCGGTTTTAAGTATCCAAACCTTAGGGTATCTCTAACCCATATTAATGAAGATCATGTGTACACATGAGCTATTTCATAAAGGCTTATAAAAATATACATATATTCTTTTTTTTAGTATAAATTAATACGCTAATGTACTAAGATTCGTTAATTATGTTTAGTGTGCGTGTTAAATTAATTTTTTCTACGTGGCCTAAGAGAACCAAAATAGATTTAAATGGTACACGTTTAGTAAAGGGCAAATGGATTTGCTGTCAGACCGGTCAAAACAATCGTTCTTAATCATGTTTACGCCCTGATAAGGTCCACATTGACATATTTCAAAGCTTATTGCTGAAAAATAACCCAGGCTCCGGTTTGTCAAAGGTGTACATTGCAAATATCAAACAAAATAACTCTAGACTAGACTGAAGTACATACACATATGAGTGTTCTACAAACGGTTTTTATTTGTATATTTCCTTTCCATCTTGCTCGTGCCTGAAATCCAATGGATCGATAGGGAAATGCTGATTTGTAAAATTGCCAATTTTTTTTACGTTGTGGGCGTGGCGTGCAACCTTTTTTGAGAGTTTGGCTACAAAAGCAACAAGCACCCACTCAACATTAATGGTAGTGCAAGTAAAATGTAATTAGAAACCCTGCACAATCCGTCCACAAGTCAAGTAACCAAAAAAAAAAAAAAATAATGGGCAAAATAAGAATTTGCTGTTGCTGTTTTAGCAAAAGTAGTTGTTATTGTTGTTGTTGTTGAAGTTGTAAGTGTAGTTCTTGTGCGTGCTAATACTACACGTTAGTATTACACATGTATGTTTGTGACTTGTGCACGTTTTAGTTGGAGGCTCCGAAACTAGGCTATGCAATGACTCTAATGACTTCGCCGTTATTATAATACACACATAGAGTTAGGCCAGGACGAGGACGAGACGAGGCCGCCCCTACTTTAAGGCAACAACAATAAAAATTGCACGAAGGCAAAACTACACAAAATAAAAAAAAAACTACAAAAAAAAAAAAACATCTTCGTTAACGAAACTAACACGAAGTCGCTAAAAGTGCGTATATTTAGGTACAATAATGTATACCCTGAAAATCCAACTTTGGGATGCAAGCAAATTTCAAAACATTTTTCATTACCATTTTTATTATTTATAATAATACAATAAGTATTTTTAAAATCGGTTAAAAGTGATCACCAAAAAAGTTATATGCAATTTTTCAATAAATGATACACAGATTTTATTTATTTATTTGATTTCTGTTATTACAGAAACATTAAAAAAAAAATATAATAATAAAAAATCATATAGAATAAAATAAGAAATAAAATGGGAATACAACTATATAGAAAATTTTACACAGACTTAATCTAATTATTTTATTTTTTTAATTTAATTTCAGTCGGTACAGAAAAATACAAAAAATAAAAATAAAAATAGACTAAAATAAATAATAAAATTAAAAATATAAAAAATAGGAATAAAATAATACATTTTCATTTTAAAATTAAATTTAAAAAATAAAGGATTTAATAAAATATCTCAATACATATTTGATTGTAAGTAATTGTAAATAGTAGTTTGTTTTTGAAAAGCTCTTATGAAAATTACTTTTAAAAACCTAAAACGTACGCTATAAATCAAACTCGAACTCATTAGATTTGTTTTTTTTTTATTCTCTCAAGCTATTAGAAGATCTGGAAAGTTTTTATGAAAACCATGTTATGAATCACACTCATTCGAATTTTTTTTTGTTTTTACATATATCTCTATCAAGTTCGAGGAGAGTATGCAAAGTTCGTTATCAAGACTACTACGTAATTTGGGTGTTGCTTGACATTGGATATGGCTCAGAGCTAGAGGGTAGGGTAGGCCTGTTGTAGACTGGCGTGAGCGAGCCGTAAGTAACCCTCGGCAGGACTGTTGGTGTACAAAACTTAAGCTACGTGTGCGCTAGGAAATTCATCACTTGAATTTCAAACGCGCTGGCGACTGGTTCGTTTTTTCGCCTTTTTTATCAAGGATTAAATTGTGAAATACAAGGTGTAAAGTTCGAAATCAGTTGATGTTTAGAATCTGCATCAATTTGATTAAGTGACTGCATAATTGCATCGACGTTGTGTGAAAATTGATATTAAACTGCCCGTTAAAGCCTAGTTTGTGCGAATTTACTGTTTACATAACAGTTCATTTTTGGCGCCTTTATTTCGCCCCCGAGCTTATAATAGTGCACCAATATGCAGCCCTTAAAGCGCTTCACACAATGTGGCAGCCTGACAATGCTCTTCGGCGTCTTCATCATACTCTTTGGGGTGAGCTCCACAGCATTGACTACATTCGGAAAGACCAATAATCAGCCGCCGCCCACTCAGGGACCTATTAGTAAGTTGCTTTCCATAGAGAATTAAATAAAATATTTATATGGCTTCAACTTTGTCTGTAAATTAGAAAAAAAGTTCTTAATATTAACTTGAAAACTGATTTACATAATATTAAATTAATAAAATGTGCCTAACACGCATTTGCAATCGAAGGCAATAATTAAAAAAGACAAGGATTGAAAATACTAACTCTTTTTTGGTCTTATTAGGCTTCTTCTGGGTTTCCCCAGATCATCTAGAAAACAAAAAATGTTATAATTTAGCTTTTATTTTGTTTAATTTGGTTTTTTTTATATGTGGCGACTGATCTTAGGCGGCGTTAAATAAATAATAGCCATATACCGAAAAAATTATAGTCTTAAATAAAAGATGTAAATGCTGCGACTTTTAGTAATTCCACTCTTCATAACTTTTGAAAGATTACCGGAATCACTAAAATCCCACAACTAACTCAAATTTGTATTGGCTCAACCAAATGGAAATGAAAAGGATACCTGTTTTTTAACATCATTTATTACAAATATACCGAATAAATCCATATACTATGTAAACTATGTATACTACTATTCAAATGTAGTATAGCGCTGGCATCTTTATCTTATCTATATCTTCGTGATTAAAAATAGACTATTTCACTTACTAACAAATTAACAATTGATTTCTCTGATTATTAATTTTAATTTACTAATTAACAAATTGATAATTGATTACAAATTTACATATAATTGTTTACCTGTTTTGTTTTTCCCAATAATATTTCATAAATACAATAGTGAGATTGAGGATTCTCATAATTATATATTCTCCCAATGCATATCTTAAGTAATTTTTTTAATTTTTCGTATAAGTAAGCCTTGTATATAATTTTTACTATATTATTGATATTATTAGAATTGGAATTATTATTGAATGGATGAGCTATTTGAGCACTACCCCTTTAAAAAAAATCCAGCTATAATCCGCTAATCCCAAAGATCCCAAAGCAGGGAAGCTAATGATATGTTTCATCAAAGAAAATATATTTTATCTAGATTAATTAAGTAAAACAATATTTGAAATAAAGTATTTGATTGAAAATTTGTAAGAAAACGGCTCCACGAACTTTAAAAGTTGTATGGAACAGGTTAAACAAGTTTTTGTAAGTGACTCATGACTGTAATAATTATAGTGTGGATATTTTACATTAGACTCGCAAACGTTTTTTATTAGATGCAATATAATATACTTATGTTAAAAATAATAATTTTCAGCAAATGAATATCTTGCTTAAGCTTCCTTAATTATAATAAAAACTATAATTATAGTTGTATAGTTACGCGTAGTCTAAACGCATGAAATGTGTACCCAATGATTTTGCTCAGGTCGAGAGCACGCGAATGGAAGGTATTTAAAATAGTTTAGTACTATTACTAATGGTATATATTTAAGTCCTTATGCCAATCATATTTACAACTAGAGTCACAAAGAATCCGAAAGCAAGGTGACTGGTCAAAAAGAGCGTTGCTATTTATTGGGATATTTTATTGCAACACTCTCAGCTCAATCAAATGTTGAAACTGTACTAACTGTTCTAGTAAAATAATCAAATTTAATATCTTTGTTAAAATATTAAGTTCTGCTCCTTCGGCTATTATCGCAAGACAAATTAAGTACTAAGTACTACTAAGCATCTACTTATATGTGTATAAGTAAATGACCGAGTCGCCTAATGACATGCCATGACTGTCAATCTCACTACCTGCCTACACAAATAACTAAACCGTTTGTCTAGTCTTTTGCTCCAGCATAAATCAAAAATTGATCAAACAAGTCAAACAATTCAAATGCAATGACAACAACGCTAATGGCAAGTCAGAACGGTAAACTCAAATTATGGGCCTATCACGAGCATTGTCATTCAACTCGAAATGTGTGGGCGGTACTATATACATATACTGATGAGGTGGCCGACTAGCCAGAATTATAATGGTGTATCTATGCTAATTGCTAAGACGCTGTCAGACAATTGTACACTCAGAAAAAGCGCCACGAATTTTAAAAATCGCCTTGTTTTTAGAACTAAAATTTAATTATAAGGAAAATTATTTCTATAACTTAAAAATGCTTGCCATAAATCGACAATCTTAAAAACGTGTATTTTCTTAGAAATTCATTTCTAAAATGTAGAAATGCAAGCCCTTTGAAAAAATCCTTTCTAAAATTCAGAAACAAGTAATGAATTTTACTGGTTCGGCTTTTATACTAGAGTTTAGCGTAAAATCTTAAGTTATTTCAAACTATCTAAAACGTTTGTATATGTAAAATCTAAAAAATACTAATGCTTATTAATGATACAAGCATAAAAAATCGAATGTTTTGAGTTCTTTGTTACACATAGGGGAAATCAGACTTAAGAATATTGCATCCTGAAATTAAAAACAGAAAACCCTTGATCTTTAGATATTTACTTTCTGAATAATAAGGTGAGCTACCCTTAGTTTTTTTCTGAGTGTATGAAACATTTTCGAATTTGTTGAATCAATTATTTGGTGTGTCTTTTATTTTCAGTTAAGGGTCGCGAGTGTAGCACAAACGACGACTGCTCGACGGCAGAGCGTACCAGCTGTGTCAAGGATACCAATGACTACAAGATGCGTTGCCTATGCGGAAATGATTCGCCGCCCTCAAATGGACTCTGCCCTGATGTGCTAAAAGGTAAAAGCCAAGCCCATCAGCTAACTGAATTGGGGCACCCAGAAATAGAATGCTTTAGTTGGCGCGAACCTAATTGGTAGACTTGCATATCACATTTATAATTCAAGAGGCCACCTTCTTTGTTTGCCCGTAGCTGAAGTGCCAGCTGCAGCAAGTGCAAGCTGTAAATGATAACTAAACAAAGCTTTATTATATAGACTGCAGCTCACTTGAATAGCACCCACTTATGCGAATGTTTTCCAAGCATGTTTTCACCTAAATGCACGCAACGACCTTTTCTATATTTTTCCCATATATGTAGTTTAATTTCAATTTATCATAATAATGAAAAACAGATTAACAGAATAAAGACTATCTATAGTATAAGTAATTTGCAGAGGAACTAATTATAAGATGTTGACTTGCTGGACTACCAAAACATTGTCAACAATTTCATAAGCGCCAGAAGTGTTTGAATTTACTCCATTGTAACTAGAGCAAAAAAAATATGCTCTCACTCCAATCTTGTTCTTTCTGCTATTGCTATAACTACAGAGAGTAAAATGAAAATTTGTTTGCCCTTCCTACTGTTATTGCTCTTGCAAATGACAGAGCAGACCAGAACATCTACTGGCTCTGCTATTGGCTCTTCAAAAGTTCGTGGCAGTAGTAATAATAAGACGAAAAGCTACGTAGAAGCGCAACATTTTCAATCACTTGAGTGTCAATCCGAGGAAATGCTCATTTAGGTTTCCACATTGCCGAATTGGCGTTTTCATGGATGCGATTTATATTCGGGAACCATCTAGTTCGTCATTTTTAATTGCGTTTCCTTTAATACACATTTTTTAACAAAGTATTTTTTACAGATGTATTAAAACGCTTAGGGACAGCAAAAGATAAAAGTGTTTGTCAAAACAAGATAAATAATAATATATATAATATAATAATATATTGCATAAAATGCAATTGCCTGTGACAAATGTCTTCATTATTTTGGATGTAGGTGTATGTATAGAATCCTTAAGCCGAGTTTTCCAGCCACATATGTATGAATTAATTATTAATTAATTAATTAATTAATTATTAACTTTGATACAGCGGATTTGAGAATACTCGAGCAATTTGGGTAAATGCTGCAAGACATTTTTTTTATTAAAGGGAGCAAAGAGCTGGGGAAAAGTTCTTTTGGGTTCCCTAATATCGATCAAGTATATATGTCGACTTCCGATATTGCTTTGTACTAAAAAAGAAAAGAAAATGCTGTTAAGGCAGCTGGCACATGGCATCTAGCAAGCAATAGTTGTGCACAGGAGAATTGAGAAATCGATAACACGTCGTTACACCTTGGTGTGCAAGCCAATAAGCCATTGGTTAATATAACTCGCCCTTAAAAATCAGAGAACTCAATTTCTTGCACTGGTTTTCGAGCGACAATCAACAATTTTCAAACAGCTAAAAAATTGATAAAATCATCTTCCTCTCACAATTTTTGAGCGAGAGTTTCCAGTTTTCACAGACAGCTTACTGGCACACTCCAACCATAACTGCAACGTTCTTACTTGTAATTAATTATTTTTTATATTTTCAATCAATGAGAAAAAAAATCTGTTTTCTCATGTTAAATATAAAGTTTTAAGGATGTATAATTATTTCAAATTTATAATATACAAGTTATATTAAAACGAACATAGTTAATATATTTGATTGTTTTAAGCCTAAAAACACAATTTTATAATTTCCAAAGATGATGGAAAAATCACAAAATTCACCACATATGCTTTTAATATTTTAATTAACGTTGCAGGACTGCGGCATAGGTGCAACAGCAATCATGAGTGTGAGGATGGAATGGTTTGTCAATTTGATAACAACAATCGAACCATTGGCGTATCCAAGTTCATAACGAGTAAAACCAAACTGTGTCTGTGTGACAACGATAATGGCTATGTCGAGGATATATTGCATGATATTTGCAGTGGTGGTGAGTTCAATCATATTCGCCGAATCATTATTGATAAATAATTATAATGTAATTATTCGACATTTTAGCAAATCATCGATTTCTGGTAAACATTTTGGTATCTCTTTGCTCACTGATGGCGCCGTTCTTCTTCTCTGCTCACATGAGCATGAGAAAGCATTTCTAGAAGGATTATTGAACCAAGGCAAACGAATCCCAATTCAATTATTACGTTTATGTCGTCATCTCCAAGTGATCTATCGAATGTGCCTCAATAAATAAAAATAAATAAACCATTGTTCGAAATAAATGCTCCAATAATGCTCTCCAAATTCAGTAAGCTATTCAATTGGCTATTCAAATCGTAAAATGCCCGTTTCGGTAGTCATTAGCCTAAATGTCGTTATATTGAATAAGTTTCATAAATACCACCGTCAATTTTATTCGCTTCTCACACAGGTCGCGTTACACATATATACTTATTATCTAATAAACGTTTTATATAAATCCAATTCACGAACACTAGTCGGTACCTTATATATATATATATATATATAGAATATATATATATGTAGTAAAAAGCTGTTGCGTAATATGCAATTTAATTCAATTTAATATATAGAAAATGTTCGCACATTTGTATCAATTAATTGTTTACATTTAAATCTATTGTGTTGTACGTTCAGCATTAACCTTAAAACCAGTATACAAAATAAACTAAATATTCATTTATTCTAGGTAACCATTCTTTAACTAACTATGAAAATAGTATCTCAAGATGCACACCAGAGAGCTGCAACGATTACACACACCATCTCTGCTATATTAGAGTCAGGGGAATTCGAGTTCGAAATCGAGGCGGGTTGATTTGCTTCGCTAACGATCAGTTCATATATCATTTTGATCGTTTTCCTTTGCTCGAACGTCGACACAAACACGAAGCAATCACATCCCAAACCCGAATCCTAACATCAACTCCATTCGTAAGCGAACAAATATCTGCCGATCGCTAAATAGCCCATGATCGATCATGATCGATGCAGTTCTCTGGTGGACAATTAAAAAGCTATACCCTGTAGATCAATTTTCAAAACAAAATTTATTTCAAAATCGGATTTGCTTAAAGCATTACATTGTTGCTTCCAAATTAATTTTGTATGTTACAGTTAAGAATCATTCCGATTAAAAATATTTTTTCCGTAGCAGTTAAATTTTATTAAATAAAATTCTACAAACTTAAGCGTCGTTTTATTACTTAGACTACTTTTTGAATTCTATTCCAATTTGTTTATTGGTTTTTGGCTTGTAAAGCTAACAAACAAAAAAATAAATAAATAAAAAAGCTTTTCGCCCAACGTGGGGCTCGAACCCACGACCCTGAGATTAAGAGTCTCATGCTCTACCGACTGAGCTAGCCGGGCAGTTGACTATTTTGTGCCAAATATAAATAAGAAATGACTTATCATTTTAATGGAAGTGTGTTATTTGATTGTTTACTTAGATATTTTAGATATATCTACTTTATTCAGACAATAAACATGCATAAATGAGGTAAGACAATAACAGTTTTTGCTTGCCCTTAAACTGTGAATATTGAATATTTATAACAACGCTTCACTTTAAGTAAGTTGAGTAAAAAGCTTTCTTCAAAACCAAGAGCAACATATAACAAAAGCTCTAAACGCCTACATTGCTGTCAGCAATCTTTTATTTTATTTTTAAGTTTAAAAAATGTCACCTAAAAATATATTTATGAAATTTTGATATGATTTAAAATTTGGTAAGGTAAAAAAAAACAATTAATTAACAAAAATAAAAAGAAATGCGAATTTGTGAGAATTTTGAACATTAAGTGCAGAAATGAAGAAAGGTACACAAAATTCAATATTCACAACATTGACAGCAAGTAACTATTTAAATATTAATTTAGTAACAAAACACTAAAGCCAACAAAAAAAAAGCTTATTTTTCATAAACATATTTAAGCATTATTAAGAGTTATTATGACATATTTTGTTCTTTCTCTAAAAATAAAAATACGCATTGAGATGATATATAATAGATAATCCTGACAAATATACAGGTTTAAACACAAGTTTGGAAATGGTAATTTCTAAAATTTTGAAAAATGAAACCAAAATTGTCAATGGTCTTGCGACTGGGGAATAAAAATATATATAATTATAGGCAACGCGGCATATTTCATTAATATTTAGAAATAAATGGCATTTACTGTTTGTTTTCCCCATGAAATCTATTTTCTTTTGGTGCTATTTACGGTTTAAATTACAAAATTCAGAGACGCAACTCGCAATAATTGAATCAAAAGCATAATTTTTAACAATTTTACTGTACTACAGAATATATTTTTAAATTTTATTAATAAAATGCAGCAAGAATGCATCAATTCCGAAAACTGTAACTATAATACTATGCGATATATATTTGCTCGCATTGGAACAATCGGATGTTTTCTTAAATTTATAATTCAATATAGGTGTAATAGATGGATAAATGGATTTTTTTAAAAAATAATAATAGTATTTTATTAAAGAAGAAAATCATTTATTTTTTAAATGCAAAATGTATTTACAAGATCATTTTTAAAACAAGACAAAGCCGCATTTGAATCAAAAACAATCACTACATTAAAAATAAGAAGTCTATCCAGTCACGACCTCTTGGTTAAAACTATGCCATTATTAATATCGAACAAAATGTATCCTTACTTAATAAAATCCGTTTGAACTCAACCGCATGCAACATAATAATACATTTTAAAGAATCAAACAAAACTTGTACCTTTTACAATTCAACTATTTTAAACTTTTCTGTAATAACTTTCTCGTATGATCTAGATATTGTTTGATCAAACTTATTTGAATTTAGCAGATCTTTGAATTATCTGTAAATTCTGAAAATTTATCGTTTCCTAACATAAATTCTGTTCATTTTTGCACCTGTCGTCCGAGATGAATGCGCGCTTTTCGCATCTACTCAACTAGATTGTTAATGAAATTTGTATGCAACGCCAATACTTGAAAGCGTTATGCATTGCGAAAAAAAATAAACGTGTATCGAACAGATATACACCCAAAACAAATTACTACAATTATTTATTTAAATAATTTTTTTTACAATAAATCAATACAAAACTAAATATGCAGAGAAACAAACATAATAACATAATGTTAACGCAAAAGGAGCAACCAGTGCATATCGAAGCGAAGATATCGAAGACAGGAATCGGTGTTAAAAATTCATCAAATTGCTTACTTATCGAGCACCGAAATCGCAGCGTGTGCTGCTATGGTATTTTTTAGTACTATTTTGAAGATCACATTTTTTATATTGTGCCGCGTTCATAAATTTTTATACTTGAACACAATGAAACGGTTAACGGACGAACGTACAAAAATCCTCTTCGAGAAGCTTGCCAAATAGTAAGTGCCCATTACAACAATAAAACGATTATTATTAATGAGTTTCTGTTCCCATTCAGCATTGGGCCAAATGTGCAGCAATTAATTGATCGCCCCGATGGAACATATTGTTTCCGCGAGCATCGAGACCGCATTTACTATGTCTCGGAGCGCATTTTGAAGCTAAGCGAGTGCTTCGGCTACAAGCAGCTCGTCTGCGTCGGCACCTGCTTTGGCAAGTTCTCCAAGACGAACAAGCTGAAGTTCCACATTACGGCCCTCTATTATTTGGCACCCTATGCGCAGTACAAGATTTGGGTGAAGCCCTCCTACGAGCAGCAGTTCCTCTACGGCAATCACATCCCCAAATCGGGACTGGGTCGCATCACGGAAAACGCTGGTCAATATCAGGGCGTCGTTGTGTTCTCTATGAGTGATTTAGCACTGGGCTTCGGGGTTCTCGCACGCTCCACAACTGAGTGCAAAACTGCTGATCCTCTAACCACGGTTTGTTTTCATCAATCGGACATTGGCGAATATATCCGAGCCGAGGATTCGCTGTTTTAGCAAAGTTGACTTAATTAGTTAGCCTTTAGACCTATTAATTATTAACGACTAACATTAAATATTGTCTAGAATTTTAAAATCCAAATACAAAATCAAACTTAAAAATAAGCGAAATAAAAATCAAATCACGCCGACTGTGAAAGCATCGATAGTTGTACCACAACCAAAGCATCGATACTATCGACAGTGACATCATTTTGCAGTAATAGGATCAACTCATTTCGTGCATGAATATTTGCTTAAATTGTTCCACTTTTAGAAATTTCTATTAGCTTGTGTTTATCTAAAATAAAATATATGTATATATCACAGCTAAGAATTAAAAGGAGATTGAACTATTAATGTCATCAGAATTTAATTATTGAAATTGGTCAACTTTCTAAACTTATATACGATTTTTAATAGCGAAAATCATTAACATTTTCTCAACTTGGGTATAATATATATATTATATTATCAATAAATACTTAATTTTTTGGAAAAATTTCAAAATAATAATTCGACTAAATTTTATATTTTATTAAAAAATGAAATAAAATTAGAGATATCGTGAAATATCGCTAATATTGTCAAACAACTGTGGCTTGCGGCCGGCATTGAGAAAGTCGTGACAAGTAACGCGTACGAGAATATACCTCACACAAATATCACTCATCCATATGTGCAGTTAGTTCATTGTTGTCATTTGCAGACGGGCAAATATAATAATAATAAGGTCGAGTTTAATGGCGCGGCAAAAGAAAGCAGCTGCGATATGGCTGCTGTTGTTTCTGCAAAGCACTGCCACTGGTAAGTAACAAAAAAAATTCAATACAAAAATACAATCCCTTTGCTGACTCAGTTTATTCGATTTTTTTATTTTAATTGTGCCTTGCAGTTTTCAGCGAACGAACGCGCGATAAAATGTACGAGCCAATTTTAGGCGCCAGCTGCTTTCGACGCTTGAACGGCACACATCAAACTGGCTGCTCCTGTGAGTATTTGGTGGGTGGGGAGGGTATCCAGGGACAAAAGAATAATCATTTGCCTTTGCACCACAGCCACCTACTCGGGTTCAGTTGGCGTGCTGCATTTGGTGAACGTCGATGCGGACTTGGAATTCTTGCTCAATAGTCCCCCGTCGCCGCCATATGCGCCTCTGATCCCCCCACATTTGTTTACGCGCGCGAACCTGCTTCGCCTGAAGGAGGCCGGTCCAAAGATCATATCCGTTGTGCTGCTCATAAATCGCACCGATAAAATGAAACAATTCTCGCATGAGCTCAATTGTCCCAATCAGTACAGTGGCCTCAAATTGAACCGGAGCATGAGCGAGACGGCAACGTGTGATGCCAGTGGCAATGTGGCCAACACCTGGAATCGTTGGGGCACTGGCCTGCTGCACGAGGATTTCCCCTTTCCCATCTACTACATCGGTGAGTTCAAGGACATTCTCAAGCTGGAGGATTGCTTCGAGAAGTTCAACAATTTCGATTATGAGTCGCATGCGCTGCGCAGCCTTTGTGCCGTCGAAGTCAAGGCGTTTATGTCGGCCGCCGTTAATTCGGAGGTATGCATACGACGGACGAACTTCATCAATAATCTTGGCGGCAGCCGCTACTGTGATCCCATGGAGGGTCGCAATGTCTATGCCACATTGTACCCACGTAATGCGCCCGAGAATGTTGAAGTCAACGTTGCACGCAGCGAGAAGTTCATCATTGTCTCCTGTCGTCTGGACACGACCAGCATGTTCGATGGATTGGGTGCGTAGGCAAGGCAAGCAATAATTAGTAATTACTCACAGTGGATCTCTTCTAGGCATGGGTGCGATGGGTTCCCTTGTCGGCCTGGCAATTCTGACACAGGTGGCGCATATGCTGCGCCTGCTTCTGCCCTCAGCGGGTGCACTAAGTGATCGCCAGAGGAATGTGTTGTTTGTGGCATTTGATGGCGAATCCTATGATTACATTGGCTCGCAACGATTCGTTTACGATATGGAACATTTGGCGTTTCCCTCGTCCTCAACACAAACTGCTCCCATTTCGTTAGAGAGCATTGAGTTTATTCTCGATATTGGTGCGCTCGACGATATAGCAAACATAAAGCTGCACACGCTGACATCAACACCGCTGGCCAATCAATTGCTGCAACAGCTCAATCGATATGCGAAGAGTCTTCGTTACAATTTCACCGTCAACATTGGGTCCAATGTCGGCTATCATATTCCGCCGACATCGGCGCAATCTTTTTTGCGCTACGATCCCAAATTACCGGTGCTAATCCTAAACTCAGTGCCTGGCAATAAGTACTATCATTCTATCTACGATGATCTGGAGAATGTGGAATTTACATATGCCAATACCAGCCAGGATTATACAACTCTCGCCGATATCGGCGACACAGCGAAGATCTTCAACAGCAGCGCCCTGCAAATGAGAGTGCGCAATGTCTCCTCGATTGTGGCGATGACGCTATATGAGACCTTGTCGGGCAAGCAGTACCAGGGCAGCTTGGTGGCAAATCCCTTGTTGGCCGATGAGTTCTTCTACTGTTTCCTGCAGTCCTCCGACTGCCCGCTGTTCAAAGCTGCCTCCTCTCCAAATAGTCCAGCAGGTCCACAGCAGCCGCCCATGCGGTGAGAATTTTAATTATTAAAAATGTATAAACATGTAATAATCGTATGCTCGTCATTTAGCTACATAAGTGTGCAAGGTGGTTCGCAGGAGTCATCGGGTTGGACATATCGCATGCTTGGCTATTTGCTCTCGCATCCTCAGCCAGCTGTGTCCAAGGAAAATTGCACTCAATTGCCACTGTTCTATTTTGCCGGAGTTAATGGCACAGGCGAGTGTCGACAGACAACGCAGAATTACACACATGCCCTGAGTCCGGCATTTCTGATTGACAGTAAGTCTACGGATATAGTCACTGTCTGCAATTAACCGTTGATCCTGTATCTTTTATTTGTAGACTATGATTGGCGTTCAGGTGATTACTCAACGTGGACTGAATCAACGTGGTCGCTGCTCAGCGCACGCATCTTTTTACGTCCGTCTAATGTGCATGAGATAACCACTCTAAGCATTGGCATTGTCGTCTTCATAATATCCTTCTGCTTAATATATATTATTAGTTCGCGTTGGGAGGTCCTTTTCGAGGATGTGCCGGCAAGCAACGCGGCGTAAGTTTCTCTCTCTATATTCATCATTCATATATATCTTCATGTATAGAAAGTGGTTTCTCCTTGGACATGGTCGTTGTTCCACATTAATGCTATCTGCCCTCTTTTCATTCCTTATTTGTTAATCTTCAATTTATTTTTATATTATTTTTAGATTATTTAATTGATGTTTTTCAACTGTTTGGCCCTGCAAAAAAACAAAAAAAAAAAAAACAAGCTGTGCATGCAAATCTCACTTCAAAATACTAAGAGCAGTCCGATTAGCTCATAATTAATTTATTTATAAATATTAACATCGTTTGACTTGCAATTCTAGTTTGCCAACACCAACGCCTTGTTAGTGGCAGGACAAGAGAAACACAGAAGCACATGAATTATTTCATGGGAGTGAAGGCTGCAAGAGAGCAAGTAAAATTGATCGAAAACAGACATGAAGAATGTGCGCTTGATTCTGAAATAACTATTGTAATTACACAGTCTAGAAGGACACCCAAGAAGATAGGTTTCTTTCTTTTTTGATATATTGATATATTCTTGATCTTGTATGCTATAGACTAAAATACGCATATAAAAGCCAAATGCCCACGATATCGTAAAACCTCTAACGAAAAGACACTACATTGATATTCCAATTAGTTACGTTAAGAACGCGTAAATAAAGATTGATTTATATGTATTTTTGTATTTTTAAAACGCAACTAGCAAATAATCTTATTTATTTGTGTTATCGTTAATAATTAGCGGTAGAATTAAGTCTGTATTTAATGCATACAGCAGTTCGGTTCTAATACTTTCTCAATTTAAATTAATATAACAGCAAAAGGGACGCATTTCTTGAGATCGAAATTTATTCGTGTATAATATAATATATTTAATAATAATAAATAATAACAATATGGAATTGGCGTACAGGAGTTTGGTTTTAGATTGAAATTGAAAATAATTATTAATTTAAATAAATATAGAATGAAAATTAACGCATTTCCTGCTTTCTAAATTTATTCGTGTATTGAAAAGATCTTAACTACACAAATAAAGTGAAATACGTTTAAGCCAATCTCTATTATTTATTCTTAATTAGCAATTCATCACAGCGCACAGTGCTCCTTATTTAAGGAGTAATCGTTCTAACAAAGACCAAAATTTGCATATTACTAATTTAAGTTAGGGTACACATAGCCAGCCCTGCCTCTGAAGATTAACAATGGAGTCAGCTATGACACGCTTGGAGCACTTCATATAACCACCGCTGAGGAGCATGACGACAGGTATGTTCAAAGAACGAAATGTGCTAAATACTAAGCGATCTCGCTCGATGACGCCCTCGGCAGTTAGGGCTAAATTGCCAAGGGGATCTCCCTTGAGGACATCGGTGCCGGCATTATATATGACAATGTCTGGCTTGAATTCAGTTAGCGCTTGCAGCAGGCATCGGCTCAGTTGCCTCAAATAGTAGGCATCCTCGGTTAGATGTTTTAGCTCCACACCGCAGCGTATGCTCAGGTTTGGCCTCGTGATCCATTGGGTAGACGAATGCATTGTACATGTCCAGGATGTATACAGAGTCCGTGCTCATAAAATCTCGCTCATGACCATTGCCCTGATGAGCATCCAGATCCACGATCATTGCGTTGCGCACCCTGGTCGGCTCCAGATCGAAGAGGCGGACGAGCAGCAATGTTATATCCGCATAGGGACAAAAGCCACCACCTTTGTAAGAGCAGCAGTGATGGAATCCGCCGCCTAAATTGATAGCCCAGCCATATTCCAAGGCCAGTTTACCAGCCAATATTGAGCCGGATGCCTGATAACGCATCGGACGCAAATATCCGCTTTGCACCGTGAAATTGGGCATAAAGAGCATAACGGGCACCTCGGCAATGCAGGCGACATTGGCACTCCATTTGAGGGACTTTAAATATTTTCGAGTGTGCACTCGACGCAGTTGCTCCTTGGTAATCTCGACGGGGTCGTAGAATTGGCCGGCATTCAGCGACAGCTCATCGCAGAGCAGCTGAAAGTAGTATAAATAAGAATGTGTTTTATCTATCTATGCACATAATATTTGTATTGACCTGTTGTATATGCTTGCCCTTGGCTGCATCGAAGGGATGAAGCTTCTCCAGGCCAGCGAAGCGCACGGAATAATTCTTGGAGTAAACTATGGGAAGCTTATCACGTTCCCCGACATCCTCGCACTTCATCCTCCAAGCTTGTGCTCTCTTTTATGAGTTGTTTATTACTATTTGTGACACATCGGTGTATTCATTATAGTGGAATGACACGTTTCATATTTTGAGCCGCTTATACGAAAGCATCTTCCAAGCGTAATTCGTTTTTGCTTTAATTGGTTATCGCTGCTAGACGTGTGCTTGGGTCTTGAGTGGATGAATATTGCATTCATTGGTTTTCTTTTTTCACTGAGGCAACTCACGATTTATTTTGTCAACCTGGAAAATTAGATTTTAGGTTTCAAGCTTTCGTAAAATATACTGTTGCAATAATCGAGTCCTTATGTCTACAGTGCAGGAACTATTATTATCGATAACATAATGTGTTTAATGAGGCTGCGATGCTACGTAATAAGTCGATAGCTATCGATACAACTGGCTGTAAGCGCCAACAGATGCATTTGAATATTGTTTGTCCACTGTTAAGAAGCATTTTCGGTTCTGTAATACACTGTTCGATTGTTGAGGCTTTGCAAAACACGATAATTGTTTCTCAAAGGCCTGCCACGGTCGTCCGCCAACAACCAGAGGTTTTGTAGCTGTAATAATGTTTTTTTTTAACGGTTAAATATATTTTGAAAGGACTTGCAGCTTACATTTTTTTTTAATACTTCTACAGGCGTTGGGAACACATACCAGTTGACGACCTCTGCGCATGGTGGTGCTGTCAGTGATCCTAAAATGTAAAGTGCAATTACGGCATCAATTTGCGAACTCCATTTTGACATGCAAACCTTTGTAGGTAAAAAATTCGGTGCATTTTACTCCAGCTAAAATCGCACTTAATGAAAATGTTCCTTCAATTGTTGAAGTTTTATTGAAATTCCTGACAAAGCTCGATTTATTAAAGACTTCAATTAGGATCCGTGACTTTATTGTGGGACACTAAATATCACAAATACATACATATATTTATTTTAATACTAGTATTTTTGAAAGAAACCAAAACAATGAAGAGGAAAAAGTTAAGAACGTTTTTGCCAAGGGTGTATTAGAATTTAACATTTGAGAATATAGAGAAGGAGTCTCTCCGACAAATAGTAAAACAAGTTATTGTTAGGGTTGTAGAAATAGTTGAAAGAGGCAGAACAATGAAGACGTCCTAAAAAAGAAGAAGTCTGCGATTGAAGAAAAAGAATTCTTACTGAAAAAACTCAATTTGTCGTTGCTAGTTTTTATATGAAGAAGACCAATTACGATTTTACATCTGCACAAAGCTAGCAACGATATTAGCTAAAATTATATATATCCCTTTTTTATATTATTGATTATATCGTAATATTAAGGAAAGAAAAATACAAATTAAATGAGCAGTATTCAAGAACACGACTGACGGAAGAGACATAGAAAAGTTGGGACTTGAGAAGGGCGTAAAACAGCACTTTATGAAGCGGAGTTAATTAATTATAGTGGTATAAATTGTGGTACCAAAAAGTACTCCAAAGCCTTTGACTGTAAATATAATTTACAATGAACTTAAAGTGCCCTATATACATATTGAAGACAGGCTTACATCAACAATATCGACCATTATTGCCAGTACAACAAACCCATCGGGGGAGCACAGGGCATTCTCCTTGAGATCGTATGCAATATTTTGATGAAGAATATGCAGTTCGGCATCATATCGCGTGCAGTTTATCGAATGTTCAGATCCTTTCCTCTCTGGTGAACCCCAATGAAAATGGAGCTGCACAGCCTTGTAGATACTTTTGAGTTTACATCCGCAAACAGCTGGTTGACTACAGTCGTCTGTGCAGGGTATTGACATCTTCAGGGTATGCCCATTGTTGGTTAGTTTTAGGGGACGGGACAAGGCTTTGTTGTAGTTAATGAAGATTAGCTCTGGTGCCGTTGACCTGACCGCCTAATAGTTAAGTGACTTATGCAATTTAAAGAAGGTAAATATTGTGCGAAGCACTTACTTTGGCCGTAGCTAGAGAAATGGGCGATTGTTGTCTGCCAGCGATTACATTCCAGTCCTTTCCGTTGTGATCATAGTTAAAATGGCTTAACTTTGGAAAATTTCGAAGAGCACCATTCATTTCAAAATCTGTACCGACTTATCTAAATGAATACGTATGTGCTTTTAATTGGGTTTTGCTAGAAACCAATAAAAAATATGTTAAACTAAATTTCGAATTTGTAGCTGCATATGTCAAATTTATTTAGTTGGTATTTTGTTTGTTTTTTTTTTCATCTTTTTTTTTGTCAGTAGTAGTATTCGATTTATTTGTATATTTAGCGAAATCACCTTTCAAACTTATATCAGAGTTCTCTGGAAGATTGGCCTTCCATTTATTTCGTGCGGTCTACGGTTGTTGTTTATCAACGGAAGACTGCGTTCGTCAAGCAAATCCCATAATTTGGCGATCTGTCGTCTAGGTAGTCTCACAGAATCCGAGAACACAGTCCAAGTGACAGATTCGGCGCAGTCAGGCGTAGTCAGTGAGCCTGTATTACAATATTTAATATATAAATATATGTGCATAATAGTGAGAGTGAAAAATCATCGTTGAATGCATACCATTATATGAGTAAAACCTTCCAGTAGAAATGTCTCCCAACAGATCGTTCATCGTTAATCGCCCGGCTATCATTGTACTAGATTGGTATTCAATAACTTGAGGCAATCGATCTAAGATTCGGTTAAGGCCAAAATGCGTCGGGATCAGTGAAGGTACAGCCTGAAGCATGACTCCCAAAACGGCAAGACCATCCGAACTCAAACTTGCTTCGGATACAGTGGCATAACGAACATTCTTATGAACAATGTGCATTTCGACGTCGTAGCGTTGACCATTGATGAGATGCTCGGATCCACGACTGTTGGCCGAGCCCCAATGGAAGTGCACGCTCTGCGCTTCAAAGGTGCCTGGCAACAGGCCGCCCTCGATGGAAGCACGCTGTCCGTTATTTGTGGGCGGCAAAACAATGTTCGCTGAAGTACACTTTATACTATAATTAAGGCACTGATAGAACTAAATTACTGCACACCTGTATGTCCATTGTTTGTCATCATCAGGGGTGACTGCAAGGCTCGATTGTAGTTCGTGAATCGAATTCGCGGAATGGGTTTGCCAATAGCCTGTGAAAGGTAACTTTGCTAGAAAACGTCCAGTGTTATGAAGGCTTATGCTACTCACAGTGTTGTCCGCCAATCTAATTGGAGATTGACTTTGGCCAGTTGCGCATGTTCCCTGCCAATCCCTGCCTTGTTGGTCATAGTTGAATTGTCCACTCGCCTGTTTGGCTGCGAACAGTAAGAACTGCAGCAAGACTACAAGTCCCCGACGATTTAAAAGACACATTTTCTGTTCCGATGCGTATGTGAAGTTACAGCTAATTTCTGACGATATGCACTGAATAACGCTTGTAAGAAGACTGCAATAATTGTGCAATGGGACGCAGCAATTTATAGGCGCAGAGACTGCTTGGCTGGAGCTTCTTCAAAGATAAGAATGCCGTTTCTTGCTTAGCTCTTCTCAAACCTGGTTGCAAATTTGCATAGAGATTGCAACGTGTTCGACATGTTTGAATTTTGTCCTCATCACTGCCTCAGTTAGGTACATTAGAGCCCCTGAAACTGGTGCATCAAACTTATTTCCAATAAAAGAAAGAGAGAAAGAGCTATAAAATCTGGTTCTAGCTGAGTGCACTTGGAAATGGTTTCTTTCAATTGGCTTAGCCATTATTTATATAATTATTATTAATGGTCATTTAAACTTGTATATATGTATACATATTTTGCAGCCTAAAATAATCGGAATAAATCAATAAAATAAATTAAACATTTAATATTATCTGTAGTACAAGTATCGCTGTGCAAAATTTATTATGCCATGAAAATTCAACTTTCAATGTAGAATCTTAAACAGTTATTTCAAAAATTGAATACATTTAAAAATAATATTTTGTACAAATCTTTTAAAATAGATTTTAATTTAGATTTTTCCAATTTTTCCATCTTTAAGATCGACATTTTTAATATCATCTCTTCTCTGATCACTTTCGTCCTAAGAGGAGTCGGCTGTGAACATTTCAGCTTTCCAGCTCTTATGATAATAATATATATATATATATTTGATATAAAAGGCTGAGAGTATGGCTTGTGTTTAATGCATATTGTAATTGTCTAATTACAGAAAATACTCTGGATAGGTATAGTATTTTTGAATAAGCCCGAAGATCTCGCAGTGAGTATTCACATATTGTTTTGGTTGAAAATAAAAGTTGACACAATCTCATTTATTTTTAAAGTTGGATTTGCACATACATATTTGAGCAAAGATTCTAGCATCGCATAACAAACCATTATGGTTTGTAAAATAGATAAACAGTGAGAGAGAATACAAAGAAGAGGGGGAAATCCCCAATCCTGTATTATTAATACAATTATTATTGCCTTACTTACATATATTTGTAGCATATATGATGTTAAATTATCACGGGAAATATAGTAGTATATAGTAATACGTTTTTCTTTACTACTAATTACTATTTTTTTAGCGACGAAGTTTTAATATTAGTTTGTAATGATATCAAATATTAATGATGAAGAGCATGTGAAAATTAGTTAACTTCCTTTTCATTTATTTATTTAGATAAGATAGATAAAATAATAAATAAAAAAACAAATTTAGAATATTAAAAATAAAATTAAATTAAATTAAAAATAATTGACTTAAATTTAAAAGGAACAGTTAAGCTGAAATTTAAAATATAATTAATTATATCAAATAGCTGGGTGTATTAAAACGTAAAATGGTCCAATATGTATCGCAAGAATTGGGAGACCCATGAAAATGCAATCAGACCAAAATTGTTGATGATTTGTATCTCTAATCAGAAGGAAAATTATAATGTGAATGCTAATTAATAAATTATCTATAACGTGAAAATTCGCTACTACTACTAGTTCGTTTTCACATTATAGATAAATTATTGAATTCTGTACTTAAAAAGTCGTTAAGTGTAATTAACAGATACTTGCACAACTTTGAGTTCTTGTCTATAGGCTTATCTCTCGCTGATAAATCAAATGAGTTGTGATATAGACTATCTCAGGAAAGCTAGAACGGCTGTCAAAAAACGTTATGGACTATTTTCAATGTTCCTAAATAACATCTCAAGGTCAAAATACGGTCAAAGCTGTTCTATGTACATGTGTTACTTGTATAGTTTATCATTCTAGACTCTATGATATCTAGGACAGAGATATTTGATAGAAGTAATGGAATTTTAATATTCCCTTGCGCTTGTCAAGGCATGTGCAGAAAAAGGAAACCACACTTTCTATCGGTACATACGTAATTTATTGTACAAAAAACATTTTTTTTTTTTTACCAATATTTGCACTCCTATAATTTTGACATTATTTATTAACATTCGACTACTTATTTAGCTAAAGTATATACTATATCATAAAACAATCTCGAACAAATTCACCAGCTATTGTTTGTTCTATATTGTTTGCCGATAGTTTCCGGTATTCAGTTTGCATCATTTTCAGTTAGTTATTTTTATGCCCGTTTAATACATTCGAAAGTATACTGGCCGATGCCGTATTTTGGTATGTATGTGTGTGTACCTGTGTTCAAGCTGGTATTTGAGAACTTTGAGAACTTGTATTCCAAATTTGAAGTCTCTAGCTCTTAATGTCTCTGATATCCCCTTGCTAATACAGACAGACAGATGGACATGGTTAGATCGACTCGCTTGCTTATCCTGATCCAGAATATATATAATAGTTATGGAGTCGGACATTCTTTCTTCTACAAGTTACTTTAGATTGCACAACTTAATTATACCTTTTTTCTTTTTTCTTTTATCAATTTTTAATTTTTAACTCTAGCACACATAAGCCCACCTGCTGACACCTCAATTGTATTTAAAAACCTGACCGAGCAATATGATATATTTATGTGTCCCAAGTTAGTCTTTTTTTTCTAAAATGATAACAGGTACCAGGACGCGAATTGGACTTATTCCTTATAAATATTATGTTGCAATGTTCTTCAAGGTATGGCTATTCTATGGGTGGGTTTTCTACTAATGCTACCACTAATAACTACTAATGCTATGATTAAATGGATGTCTTCGAAAGACTTCCTTCAATGTTGTCCGATGTAATCGAATGCGCAAACTACAATGAATACATAAGATAAATATTGTAGTGCGCGTGACTAAGTTACTAAAATGTTAGGCCTAAGGTTATGCTGTGGTTTTTCGTATACTAAGTCGAGCTTTTGCCGACACCATCTATGAGATAAAGTAGTACAATGTCGACCCGTTTTTGTTAGGTTTCTTACAATTTTTCTTATTGACAATTTTTACATGTTCTGTCTGCCGAAAGTACTGGGCTTGCAAGTTCCATGGACTCTGGATTTTGTATACCCTGAACCCATTAAAAATGGGTAAAATTGGGATAACGGTTTTGTGCAAATGTATGTAACACGCATAAGCAAGCATCTCAGACCCCGTAAAGTACATATATTCTTGATCAGGGTCAACAGCCGATGTAGCCATGTCTGTCTGTCTGTATGAACACGCATATCTCAGAGACTATACGAGCTAGATACTTCAAATATAGAATGTAGGTTCTCGTATACACGGCGCAGATCAAGTTTGCTTTATTTTATCGATAACTGTCTTCGTTTCTCGAATATCGATACATTTAAATTTCCGTTAGGAATAAATGCTATAATTTTAAAGGCAGAATCTTCTAATTAATACATAATATGCATGTGTATATTATTAATCAACTGCCCAAATTTCATCGCATAAGAAAGACCCAAGTTATAGTCGAAAATATATTATCATATTGATCTAATTTCTATCATCAGCCGCAAGCATTTTCTGTATGCATAAATATGCGGCCGGGGAGAAATGGCATGATCGCTAGCGTAAGTATGTATTCTACAGAGCCCTGTTACCTACGCACCCCGCATAAAGAAAAAAAAAAGCATTGAGAAATTCATATTTACATTTTTTTGTGGAGACATGCAACGCATAATGGATAGAGAATGAATTAAATAGTTGTTGTCCTACGGATCATCCGATGGTATTATTTTTAGGTGCGTGATGATCTTGGTAGGGTGGCATCTGCTGTGGAAATTTGATCTGCCCAGCTCAACCAACGACATTCCGTGAGTGTCGCCTCCGTAGTCTATTTATGAAATCGGACCAATTCCTTTTTCTTTTCTTTCCCCTTACCAGCAATTTTATTCGAGCTACCGCCGCACGCGGTATCTTTTAATTAGTATTGTGCACAGCGAGCACGTAGCGCTAGGAACTTTAAGGAACCCCGAACCGATCGGACCGAACTTCAATTATAAAATTTTTGTGTCAAACACCTGACACTTAACTTGGTTCAATTAATTATTCTCGCTCTCATCCTTCTCTTAATTGACCCATTCTCCTTATTATTGGGTATATGCTATGGATCCAAGACAATTCATTAGATTTCATGGACTAGCATTATAATTATAATAGCTCGTGGATATAGACTTTGACTTACTGGATGTGTTATAACTTTTATTGGATTTGTGCAGTATTTAGCTGCAGCCTTCCCTATAATTTCACTCTGGTACTACTGGTACGAGTGTTTTACGCAGATATCGGAGTCGCTTTCGCCTACTATCCATTTTAGCTTTAAGGAATTTCGCTTGGCGAGGATTAAGTACTTTTCAACTCACAATCCGCAGCTAAATGACGAATAGCTCCTGATTCGCCTTTTAATTTCTTTCCTGTTTCATCTCAACATATAACTAAATGTAATTCTACTCTAGTTTACAGATGCATGACTCCCATAAAGGTATCTATGTGGTGATTGCATACAAATGTTGTTATTTTAAACTTATCTTTTGCTCCATATCTATCAACATTAATTGTATATATAAAATAATGATTGACTATTTCTACTTAGCGTTATATTGGAATTTTTATATTTTAGATCATTTTTCAAAATTCACCTTCTTGAAACCTGATAAAAAGTTCATCTCTAAAGTGGTCATCGATTATCTCAGGGAAGATTTATTTTCATACTTTGGAGTAGCAGAAATAGTCGTGAGTGACAACGGTACTCAATTTAAAAGCCATGTCTCTGACGATTTCCTCAGATTTCCTAAGTTTTGGTGTTCAACATATATTTACAGGAGCCTATGCAACATAGTCGAACGCCGCTAAAAAAGTAAATCGTTCGATTAATGCAGCTTTAAGAGCCTATATTCGTAATGATCAGAGTGAGTGGGATACGTTCTTAAGTAGCATCTCTCTTCTTCATTATATACACCAGGCAATTGGCGAATCGCCTTATTTTATGGCCTTTGGACAACATATGATTTCTCATGGCAAAGATTATAAATTGATGAAAAATTTGGAATTGCTTAGAGGCAGCACAGTAAGGCTGGCCAGGGCTGACGAGTCTCATAAATCTTATGAGAGGAACCAACGCTCGTATAATTTACGGTCACAGACACGTGCATTTGAAATAGATCAGGAAGTGATCATAAGACATTCTTTGAGTAAGGCTGCAGCGAATTTTTGCTCTAAACTAGCTCCTATCGGTACTAAGGCCCGAATCAAGAAAGAACTGGCCGATCGATTTATCATCTTGAGGATATACATGGTAGAGAGTTAGACAGTTTTCACGCAAACGTCATTTGGTAGCTAACATTTTCTATTCGAATCCCTTTGATTTTTTCAGCTCTTATCTTTGTCTAATAGACGAAGATCAGACCTGCGGTGTAATAATTTAATAGTGCGAATATTTAATACCCAAATATAATTTAATTGAGGCATGCATATGTTAATATGTGTGTAAATGCATATGTTCAATGATAAATACATGTTATTTCGGCCTCGAGAGTAAAGCTTTGGTAAGCTTAGCCTGCACGCTCACCGCAAGCCTAGCTCAGCTGATGCAGCTGGCTTAAGCGTGCGTTCAAAAATCTTTTCGTTCTCGAACTTGCGATTGCGCTCTGATGCACTTCGTTCAATTGCAGCTGGCTTAAGCATGCGTTCATTAAGCTATTCTTTCTCAAACTTGCGCTCCCAAGCACTTGAGCTTTTATTGCGGCAGTGCAAGTGCGTCAAATGTTGGTGGTGGTGCAAAGTGTATGGGCAAACATAAAACTAAAATAAAAACAAAAACATAACTAAGCAAAGTATATTGCGTTTAATTAGTTCTGGATGTTCCCTCGATATCGGCAAAGCATTGCAAAGAAAAAATAAATAAATAAAAGGTGCATACCGACTTGCCGATGCCCTGACCCAACCTGCAAATACTGCAATCACACTACACCAAATAATCAACACCCACACCACAATACGTTATCGACCAACTGGCTGCCGATGCCCTTTCTTCATTTCATAAATATTGTTGTGAGTATTTTCTATGCATTAGTGATTGTGAGTAGGTTCTAAAAATGATCTCATTTGTGTTCGGTCATAGGAAAATAAAGTTATTCGGATTCGGAGTAGAAAAAGCGTTGACCCCTTTATACGCTGTGGAGTGCTCAACGCAACTTAGCTTAAACGCGTAAAGGTGGTCAACAATAACAACAATAACAACGGCAGCTACAGCAACAACAGCAATAACAAAGACAGCTACAACAACAACAACACCCCTCAGCACCGAAATTGAAATGTTTTTGAAGTTGCAAATGGAGTAACAGCCCAACGAGCTATATAGCCATCGTTATTATAAATGAAATTTAGATTTCATTTATATTAAATGCAATACATATTATTTTTTGTTATAATATTTTCTAGTGGAGCGCTTTATTTTGAATTGTTGCATCTTAATTTTTGATGTAGTCGCCTAAAGCTCATCTACTTCGACAGGCTTGCTGACAGCGATGGATCAATAAAAAGTGTTGCGGCGGGCGGCGAGGTTTCGATAGTTGGAGCTGCCAACAGGCAAACAGGTGGTAACCCACCAATTTGAATTTTAAGAGAGTAGAGGGAGAGGAAGATTTTTAGAAAGAGAGAGGGAGTTCGCGCTCTCAAGAAAAGGAGAGGGGAGAATATTATCCGAGCGGCGAGCAAAAGATAGAATAAAAAGGCCAATGATCGGATTTTTCAGAGGACAGTTGAAAGTCAGCGGCTCAAGAAAGGGATGGAAGGAGAGTGAAGTGCGGCGTGAAGTCTTTTTTTTTTTGTGATAATAAAGTGGACAAAAGAAAAGAATATCGGAACTCAATTTAAATAAATCCACGAAAATACAAACACGCCAAGTTTAACAACAATAATTTTAAATATTAGAGAAAAGGCGCCGAAATACCCACCCGCAAAGTTCAATAAAACCGCACCGGCGACAAGAACAAGCAAAAACGCCAACGAAGACTCCGAAAATTTCAAATATAAACGTAACCCGACAAAAATAAATCACCACCTGAAAAAGCAACGAGAAAATCAGAAGTCCGCCATATGGAACCACCTCAACAACGACAAGGAAGAGCCCGACGAGAGGAGGAAAGGATAGAAACGCTACAACAGAACAGTGAGTCCGTTCCAACCAAAATTACGGCGGGAGAAATTAATACCTATCAGCAAGTGCGCATGCCTAACGCCCGTCTCGCACAGCTGATCAGTTTTGTATCAGTGATGCGCAGCCGTCGATAGCGATGCGCAACTTTTTTTTTTTGGCCAAATTTGTAGATTATAGTTTACGTATATATATTTTTTTGTTTGATGTAAATTATTTATTTATTATTATTTTTTTGTACTTATATTTACACTTATTATGTACGCAGCTATTTGTGCTAGGTTAATTACTCATTCCTGTATGAAACTCGTCACCGAGACATCGCAATGTTTGTTTTCTACGTGCAGAACGTTAGCTATTTTGTGCAGTGATAATTTTTATTTGACAGAATTTTTTTTGTGAGTAGATACCCTCACACTTATCCCGGGGAGCTCCGTAGGGTACTTTAGGGGGTCACCAATGATCTTAAAACTCGCCTTGGTTTGAATGAATTAAATTTGCATACCAAAAAAAATAATTTAAATTTGGTATATAGATTAAGTGGCTTTAAGCCCAAAAGAAAACTGTGCAAGGTAAAGCAATTGTGAAGGCGTAGAAAGTTGAATAAAGTTTTGTCGGGACTCGTTAGTTTAAATAAAATTTATTAAATAAAATTTATTGTTATAACTATATATGTAAATAAGAAAGAACATAAAAAGGTTAGCCGTAAGCTACCACCATTAAATATACGTAAAGTCAATTAAAATGACTGCTTAAGTTTTGGTAAATGGAGGGAGGGGACCAAAACTGTTCTTGGGATGAAATGTGAGCTCTGATATAAATAGGGTGGGGCAGTAAATATATGATTTCGCCCCACAGGAAGGGCGGGAGCGCTACGGCAATAACAGCGAGACCACCGTTGGACGTCGAAGTTAACGTATTTTTTTTTGGTTTGAATAATTGTTGCCACTGTCCGTTGAATCAGCTGTTTAATAGTGATGTGTAGATTTGTGTAGTGTTGTCTTATTGTACGGTCGGCGGGCATGGGTAGACCCACCCCTAATGGAGTATTGGCTGGCCGGAGCTGCCCCATCAGGACAAACCGACTCGTAACAATATGGCGCCCAACGGCTGCAAAAGGGTTTTTTTTTGAGGTGGGCTTCCCTTCCTGGGAACCAGAAAAAAATTGTTTGTGCTTAAAATAATCTCAATTGCCGCTCATCCACAAGGGGGATGACCTGAGCAATCGACAATTCAACCCAGGAGTCGGCATTTCCTTCGGATATAGCGCAGATATATCAGATCACATTCCAGCACTATTGGGATTTCCCTAACCCCCTTCATGGTATTGAAAATAAATCGTTGGCAAGGTTTTTGGTTTGATTGAATTATTCGTATGTATATATAATTTCTTTTGTTCTTTTGGTTTGTTGTTGAGAGTTTTGTTTAGGTTCAAAACATTGTATTTATTATTATTATTTATTATTACTTATTATTAATTTATTTATTATTATTGCCAATAATATTGTAATAATTTATAAAATTAATAATGGCAACGGGAGGCAATCATGGACATCAAACACGTTCGCGAGGGCCGCGGAAAGACGACAGCAATTGGTCAGGAAACGAAGGACAAGAACCAGCTCCTCCGACTCTGCCGTTTACCGCCGCCGGTCTTTCTCGTACCCCTGTTCGAAGTACGGATAAGGGACAAGCCGAATTGCAGGACTTACCGCCCGGACGGGGTTCCGCAGAAAAGGCAGCGGTTAATGCAGCGTTGGCGCAAGCACACGCCATCTATAGGCAATCGCTGTCCACAGGAATTGGAGATGCGATTAGGGACGAGATTCGCGCCGGGATGCAAAGTATGATGCAGTTGTTGAATGAGGTACTACGACCGGTAGTGGCCCGTCGAGGAATGGAAGCCGAAAAGCCGGTCAGGTCATCGGATTCTTCTTTGCCTCCAGGATCATACAATGATATCAGGAGAGATATCACAGAAATACCACAGAGTCATGGGGCGATACCCAAGCGTAGTTTGGCAACCTCACCGGTCAGGGATCCTATGCCTCCTACACCTCCAACCAAGCCGAAGCGTAGAGACGTAAGGGAAGGGATGGTTACTTATCCAGGAGTAGCAAATGTCGACCATCGACAGGCTCGGGATTGGCGAAATCCCGGGGTGGGTCGGAGAAGATGGGTCGACCATGAAGATACGGAAGAAGAGCGCTACGAACCACCTTACGAGAATATCAATGATCGGGCGAGATATTCGTGGAAGATAGAGAGGTGTGGAGTATCCTTTGACGGAAACAGTCACCAATCCGCTGTTGAAGATTTCGTGTTTAGAATCGAATTTTTACAATACCGGTATCGTTGTCCTTGGGAGGAAATACTGAGGTCGTTTCACACGTTTTTGACAGGGAAAGCCCGAGAATGGTATTGGCTACATGTCCGTCAAGCAAGAGTCGACAGTTGGCCTTCTTTGAGGAAGGCACTTTTGGACAGATTTCGTGGTCCCTGGTCGGAGCATGACCGGATGCATGAACTGTTAAAACGGGAACAGCAGTCGGGGGAAAGAGCGGAAGATTACGTTCACTCCATGCGGCAGCTGGCCTCCCGTTTGCAGAAACCATTGCCGGAGCGAGATCTGGTCAAAATTATCAAGAAAGGGCTGAGGGATAATCTTGCCAGATACGTATACGCAATGGATATATTTACTGTGGACCAATTGCGGGACGAAGCATGTGAGGTAGAAAGGAGTTTTGGAAAGCGTTACGGCCGACCCATGCCCGGCGACTCTCAACGCTATTCGGTCGGAAGAAGGGCACTGGTGGACGAAGTGGAAGCTGAGACAAAAGTAATCGTGGAAGAAATTATAACTGATCAGAAGAGAGTGAACCGACCCGGTTGTTGGAATTGTGGCGAGGGTGGCCATGATTTCTGAAATTGTCTATCGCTGGAGCGTAGACTGTTTTGCTACAAATGTGGATTTCCGGAGACCATCTCTCCTAAATGCCCAGAATGCTCGGGAAACGGTAGGATGAGCGTGAAGAAGACGGGCGACTCACGTTCGAGGATTCAGTCCGGAAAAGAGAAGAAATAGGTAAACAGCCCGGAGAAATTGATAAAAATGAAGACAATAATTTAATCAAGCGTTCATCTCTCGAAGAAAGGTTGAGAAAATATTTAGAAGTAAGGAATATAATATTTAGTGATAGACAAGTAGAAGGAATGCGGATAGTGACACGTCGGGTCAAGAGGGCACGAGAACGCTTTCGACGACGACGCGTATTGCGAAAGGTTGTAGTTGAGGCCGTGCGGGGTGGCGATCTAAAAGATTCACGGGTATTCGCGGAAGTATTGGTAGGCAAGTACACTTTAAGAGGTCTCTTGGATACTGAAGCGAGTGTCAGTTTGCTAGGGAAAGGCAGTCGTGAATTTATAGAAGATCTAGGAATTACGATGCAACCATATGTGTCAATCGTTCGAACCGCCGGAGGCCAAGACAGATCGATCATCGGCCGAGTTGAGCTACCCATATCTTACCGAGATCTAACTAAAAATATCACCTTCTTTATATGTCCATACCTGGAGCAACGAGCATATTTAGGAATATATTTTTGTCGAGCCTTTGAATTAGCCCCAGCCATTCTAGATCCCGATAAGTTGACTGCGACAGAGAAACAAGTCGATGAACTGTTGGCAGTGTCCATGACACATTATAGGGAAGAAGAGGATGAAGTGGAGGTAGAGACCGATTCGTGGGAACTATCTAGAGATGAAAGATGCGAGTTGGAGGGGGTAAAGAAGGAATTTCTATTGTTCGAAGAGAGTGGATTGGGAAGGACTGACGTAGAGCGACACACAATCGAATTAGTCGAAGGGGCCCAACCGTTCAAAGACCGACCGTATCCATTATCTCCAGCCATGCAGCAAATTGTGCACGACGAAGTGGATAAGATGTTGGAACTAAGGGGCATAAAAGAGAGCAATAGTCCGTGGAGTAATCGTACAACAGTCGTACGAAGGCCGGGCAAAAATCGCGTCTGTTTAGATGCTCGAAAGCTCAACGAATTGACCGTAAAGGACGCCTATCCATTACCCTGTATAGAAGGCATGCTGTCAAGAATAGACCAAACATACTACATCTCAAGCGTTGATTTAAAGTTTGCGTACTGGCAAGTAGAATTGGATAATAAAAGCAATGCGCGAGGCTACTGCGTACAACGTGGTGAACTTTTTGGTTAGCGAAGTTTTTTATAAGTTCGGAGTACCCGAAAGCCTCCACTCTGATAACGGTCGTCAATTTGTGTCACGCACCTTTCAGAATATGATGGAATCCTTCGGGATTTCGCATATGCGCACGCCTGTGTACTCGCCTCAAAGTAAGGCTGCAGAACGGGCTAACCGGACAGTTCTAACGTCCATAAGAGCATACCTTGAGAAAGACCACCGATACTGGGATTTGTACCTTCCCGAGATAGAGGTATCCATACGCAACGCCGTACACGCGGCTATAGGAGTTACGCCCTTCTTCGCAGTTTTCGGACATCATATGTTCCTCAACGGGGCTAGCTACAAACTAGCTCGAAAATTAGGGTCCATGTGCGAACAGGAGGTTTGTCATTTGCGTGCAGCGGATAAGATGCAACTCATTCGACAGAGGATTCAAAACCAGCTACATAAGGCGTATGAACGAAGTCACCAGCGTAGGGAGGTTCGTACCCGGTCATTTCAGGCGAAGCCGGGCCAATAAATCTTCCGACGGAATTTCGTTTTGAGTAACTTTGCGAAAGGCTTTAACGCCAAATTTGCTAATAAATTCTTGAAAGCGAGAGTGGTAAGGCGAATCGGAAACATTGCCTACCTATTAGAGGACTTGCAAGGTAGATCCTTGGGGGTTTTTCATGCCAATGACCTGAGGTCCTGAAACAAACCGTGGTCAGCCTCACGTTGGGCGCTGCGGAGGTCAAATGGGCAGCTCGTCCAGATTGGGCCCGGGCGAATGATATGAGGTATTCCCGGAAATCCCCTTTGCTCCCAAGATTCCTTCAGTGGCGAGGCGTCCCTCTGAATCTCGGGGTGATGTTGCGGCGGGCGGCGAGGTATCGATAGTTGGAGCTGCCAACAGGAAAACAGGTGGTAACTCACCAATTTGAATTTTAAGAGAGTAGAGGGAGAGGAAGATTTTAGAAAGAGAGAGGGAGTTCGCGCTCTCAAGAAAAGGAGAGGGGAGAATATTATACGAGCGGCGAGCAAAAGATAGAATAAAAAGGCCAATGATCGGATTTTTCAGAGGACAGTTGAAAGTCAGCGGCTCAAGAAAGGGATGGAAGGAGAGTGAAGTGCGGCGTGAAGTCTTTTTTTTTTTGTGATAATAAAGTGGACAAAAGAAAAGAATATCGGAACTCAATTTAAATAAATCCACGAAAATACAAACACGCCAAGTTTAACAACAATAATTTTAAATATTAGAGAAAAGGCGCCGAAATACCCACCCGCAAAGTTCAATAAAACCGCACCGGCGACAAGAACAAGCAAAAACGCCAACGAAGACTCCGAAAATTTCAAATATAAACGTAACCCGACAAAAATAAATCACCACCTGAAAAAGCAACGAGAAAATCAGAAGTCCGCCATCTGGAACCACCCACAACGACAAGGAAGAGCCCGACGAGAGGAGGAAAGGATAGAAACGCTACAACAGAACAGTGAGTCCGTTCCAACCAAAATTACGGCGGGAGAAATTAATACCTATCAGCAAGTGCGCATGCCTAACGCCCGTCTCGCACAGCTGATCAGTTTTGTATCAGTGATGCGCAGCCGTCGATAGCGATGCGCAACTTTTTTTTTGTTGGCCAAATTTGTAGATTATAGTTTACGTATATATATTTTTTTGTTTGATGTAAATTATTTATTTATTATTATTTTTTGTACTTATATTTACACTTATTATGTACGCAGCTATTTGTGCTAGGTTAATTACTCATTCCTGTATGAAACTCGTCACCGAGACATCGCAATGTTTGTTTTCTACGTGCAGAACGTTAGCTATTTTGTGCAGTGATAATTTTTATTTGACAGAATTTTTTTTGTGAGTAGATACCCTCACACTTATCCCGGGGAGCTCCGTAGGGTACTTTAGGGGGTCACCAATGATTTTAAAACTCGCCTTGGTTTGGATGAATTAAATTTGCATACCAAAAAAAATTTAAATTTGGTATATAGATTAAGTGGCTTTAAGCCCAAAAGAAAACTGTGCAAGGTAAAGCAATTGTGAAGGCGTAGAAAGTTGAATAAAGTTTTGTCGGGACTCGTTAGTTTAAATAAAATTTATTAAATAAAATTTATTGTTATAACTATATATGTAAATAAGAAAGAACATAAAAAGGTTAGCCGTAAGCTACCACCATTAAATATACGTAAAGTCAATTAAAATGACTGCTTAAGTTTTGGTAAATGGAGGGAGGGGACCAAAAATGTTCTTGGGATGAAATGTGAGCTCTGATATAATAGGGTGGGGCAGTAAATATATGATTTCGCCCCACAGGAAGGGCGGGAGCGCTACGGCAATAACAGCGAGACCACCGTTGGACGTCGAAGTTAACGTATTTTTTTTTTGGTTTGAATAATTGTTGCCACTGTCCGTTGAATCAGCTGTTTAATAGTGATGTGTATATTTGTGTAGTGTTGTGTTATTGTACGGTCGGCGGGCATGGGTAGATCCACCCCTAATGGAGTACTGGCTTGCCGGAGCTGCCCCATCAGGACAAACCGACTCGTAACAAAAGTATTAAGGCAGTAAGTACGTCATACCCGGATGTGGTTGCATCATGAGATGCAATGGTAAACAATAAAGCACCCTAGTTTTTTTGAATTTGGATGCACACATATTGGCACTTATAAGTAGAGTAAAGTTAATATTATAAAATTTGATTTAATTTGTATTTATAAGTAATTTGTTTGTATAAAAGGTATTTTAGGTTTACAGCACCGCAAGCTTGCTTATGATAGGGTCCAAAAGCATGGGTGATTTTTACAAGGTTGGGTGGGTATAGAAGGAGAATCATAACATCTTAGTTCTCCAACCTTAGATAGGGTATAATGCATATCATTCCGCGTCCATTCTATGTAGTTCGATTTCCGTGTTTATTCCTCTGTCTACGACATAATTATTGTAGCACCGTTTGTCTATGCAGCACAAGACCCACGCCAAATTTCGCTGAGCTAGGCCGTCCGAATTAGCAGTCAGAGTGTGCATGCCGAGACGTTTCTGTAAGTGTTCGTTACAGTATACTACAGTGAAATATGAGTATTGGATTTACAACGTTATGCTCGACTTTATAAAACAACGAACTATTTCCTCGACGCACCGACTTTAGGTACTCGGGACTTTGACGACGCTGCGTTTCACGAACTCGACTCTCTCGTTCTGCTATTATTCTACGACTCTTCTTCTAAGACCCATGCTTATACTGCTGTTAGATCTGTTAACCAGCGTTGCCACCCAACAGCACTGTACTCCCACTGTAACTACTAGTTACATTAGTAAAATTATAATTACAATGTGGTGTAGTAAGCCAATATGCTAGTATTCAACATATTAAAATTATTAAAGTAATTTAAAGTGAAATGAAAATAAAATAATAATATGGAGTAAAATTGATGCAAGCGACATAAAGTGGTAAAAGAAACGCCAGCATTAAAATTTTAAATATAGTTTAATAGAAATCCATTTACCTCTAATCCCAATCAGATGCCCCACCTACAATAGATCTTTTGGATGAGAGAATATACAAATGCATAATATCCAAAATTTTGGTTTTTATTTAATTTTTATTGTTGGTGAGCAGCAAGAATGCATCGATTTCAAAGTGTGTTAAAGTGCAGCGAAGTCGTGTAAAATTACACGTGCAAAGCTTTCTTAAATTTAGTTTGAAAGACCCATCATAGATAGGGAAAATAAAAAAAAAAAACTCAGCACACATCTTTAATCGCACATACAATGAGCCGATACTTATTACTCTCCTTAAAAATCGGCGTGCTAAAGCTGAACGTGCTTTTAATATGCTAATTGAACTTAAAGCACCGTCTGAAAGTATGCTAACACTTTAATGTCGACGTCACTGTCAATATAGCCGAAAATAAATGAACAAACTAAACGAAATAAACAAATAAACGAAAATGAAATATAAATTGAATATATAATATTAAATATATAAATAAGTAAATATATAATAAATGAAATAAGAAAATGAATTTAATAATTAAATAAATAAACAAATGAATATTTTTGTTTAGCACTAATATTAATTACGTTATATTTCAAGATTTTTGTTTTATTACATTTTATAATTGTTGGCAGCTGCAGCAGAACTTCTAATTGAATATGAATTGCTTATATTCTTGAATTTGGAGCCCTGCGTGGCTTAATATAAATATCATATTGTTAGTCTTAATTACATATCCACATTATGTTAAGTGCAGTTTGAGTTGCAGCAGCCAGCGTTAGCAGCGCTCTCATTGTACAGTGCTCTCTTTCTGCTCTCTCTCTCTCTCTCTCGATAAAAGGCGTTCGTTGATCGGCCGACTGCTGCAGCTATTTAGTTGTTTCGCATAACTCTAGCTGATCGATCGTTTTAGTTATTCTCGTTGTGAGAAGGTTCAGTGGAGGCTTCAAACCTTCATTTCGTTTCATTAGCTACCCTTGTTGTGAAAAGGTTTAGCAATTGGCGTCAAACTTTTAATAAACAAATCAAAGTGTTGCGAAAAAGACTAAGCTTTGGAATTTTACAAGTTGTTTGTTAATTATGCTTGTCATATATTTCTTTGTGTAAAACAGTCCCAGCTTAGGTTTTGCAGTTACTAGAGACCCGTTTTCTTAACACATGACTTAATTCATTGTGCATGAAAAATTTATTTTATATATATAAAATTTAAAAAATTTGCATTTATTGCCAGGATTACGCAAATACAGAAAAAAATCTGACCAACATTTGCTAAGCGATAGTAACTTAACTATGAAATTAGATACAGAAATTTGAAAGCCTTTTAGGCAATCAATAAGAGCAAATCGATTAAGCCACATAATTCGATCAATTTTTAAGCTACACCCAGACCCTCCATTAAGTCATTAAGTGGGTCTGGGTGTAGCTTAAAAATTGGATTTGCTCTTATCGACATATATATGTACATATATATAAATATTTGTATGTAAGTCATACATAAGCATAAGCATAAGCAGATCAACCACATTTCCATGAACATCAATACAAATCGACTACCGATAACAATAAAAGCTAAGAATTTTCAAGATATAACTTTCTGAATTCTCAAGGAATATATGACTTTGTTTTGATCAACTTTGAGGATCTGTTAAGAAACAGGGATGGAAATCTTAAATTAATATGAACCACACTAGAATAGAGGCATATATTCAAATATATGTACATTCTTTTTTTAATTATCTAAAAGGGTGAAATGAGCTCATGATATTTAAAGACTCGGGTGCAGGTTTCCTGATTTCGAAATTGATTTATGTATTGAAATGATCTTAACAAGTCAAATTAAATAAAAATAATAATTAATAAATAAACAGTATAGGCCAATTTCGGTTCTTTTTTCTTAAAGACAGTATTTAATGCGTTCCGAATTGGCGAAAGGGAGTTTGGATTTTGATTGAAATTGAAAATAATAATTAATTGAAATTAGCTTAGGTTAAACGTTTGCCGACCATAAGGTCGACACACATAGCGTATCCTTGGCCCGTTCTTATACCGTATGGGATCTCACTTCATTTGTGAGCATAAATCAGGGAGTAATTCATCCAGTTGCATTTATAAATTTCGCAATTCTGTTCGGACCTATATTTTCTAACTTTGATAGACTTGATAGGAAGTGGCTTCCTAGTGTAGTGAGTCAATTCCTGGCCAGTGCAGCGGCAGAAGCAGAAGAAGTGTTCCGTAGATTCAACCTCTTCTTCATATCTGCAACAGTGCTATACGAACCCAGTTGGCATTTTGTAATAGTATAATATAAATAAAAAAATAAAAATTTAAGCGCAAACAAGAGAGAACGATGCAGTCTGGCGTAACCGACTCCGAAATACTTTGATACCATAAGTAATACCAGCGGATAACAAGTAGCAAAAAACAGGGAGGTTTACAAATTGGCGAGATGACGAATTTTGTACTTCCTATTGCAGAGAACGGGCTCTGTTTTCGTGGGGTTTACGTCTAACCCGCAATTACTTGCTTATGATGACAGTATTTTTAGTTTACTTGTTATTAGGTCACATAGAGTTTGAAGGTAGTTTCCTTTGAAGATATCCACACCGTCGTCCTTATACGCGACAGTCTGGCAGACTCTAATAATGAAATTGAAATCATTTCCCGTATTGCAGATCAAAAGATTAGTATTAAGGGTGAAGGTTAAAAGTGACTCACCCCTCCAATTCGTTATCCGTGCTGCCCCACTGGGAGTTGTGAGCGTTGGCATCACAGCCTATGACTAGGCCAGTTTCCCACGACGAGAAATGTAATGATTTCCTCTGGTAATGATCCAAAAGCAGAGAGTAACCGAATTGGGGCTGGCTTTTTATTATTATCGATAACACAATGTGTTTAAGAGGTTTCGATGAAATGTAATAATTCGATATCTATCGATGCAACTGGCTGCAAGCGCCAACAGATGCATTTGAATATTGTTTGTCCACTGTGAAGAAGCTTTTTCGGTTCTGTAGTACACTGTACGATTGTTAAGGCTTTGCAAAACACGATTATTGCTTCTCAGAGGCTTGCAACGGTCGTCTGCCAACAACCAGAGGTTTTGTAGCTATAATATTATTTTTTCTTAACGGTTAAATATATTTTGAAAGCACTTGCAGTTTACATATTTTTGTAAAACTTCTACAGGTTTTGCGAACACTTACCTCTGCGCATGGTGGTGCTGTCAGTGATTCTAAAATTTGGAACCTCGATTTGACACGCCAACCTTTGTAAGTAAAAAATTAGGTGCATTCTACGCCAGCTAAAATATCACTTAATGAAAATGTTCCTTCAACTGTTGAAGTTCTATTGAAATTCCTGACAAAACGCGATTTAATACAGACTTCGTTTAGGACCCGTAGCATTGTTGTGGGACACCAAAAAACACACATACATACATATGGATATTTATTTTAATACCATTATTTTTACATGTTGTTTTTATCATTTTAATACATATAAGCCACAAATTTACTTTAATTTCCATAATTTTAAACATTTGAAACAAAACAAAATTTCTACAAATATATTACAAATTAAACAGTAATTGAAAAAAACTAAAACAATAAAGAGTAAAAAAGTTAAGAACGTTTTTGCCAGGAGTGTATTAGACTTTAGCATTTCAGAATATAGATAACAGAGTCCCTTCGACCAATAGTGAAAAAAGCGATTGTTAGGGTTGTAGAAATATTATTGATTGAAGAAAATTATTCCTACTGAAAAAACTCTATTCGACGTTGCTAGTTTTAAATAAAGAAGGCCAATTACGTTTATACATCTGCATATGTATACCTATTTTATATTATTGATTATATCGTAATATTAAAGAAAAGAAAAATACAAATTAAATGAACAGTATTCAAGAACACGACTGACGGAAGAGACATAGAAAAGTTGGGTGATGAAAAAGTCGTAAATCAGCACTTTATGAAGCCCCATTAATTATAGTGGTATCAATTGTGGCACCGAAAAGAACTCCAAGGCCTTTGACTGTCCGTATAATTTACAATGAACTTAAAGTGACCTACTAGTACTAAGAGTCATAAATAAATATATTGAAGACTGGCTTACCTCAACAATATTGACCATTATTGCCATTATTCTCCTTGACACCATATGCAATATTTTGATGAAGAACATGCAGTTCGGCGTGCAGATTATCGAATGTTCAGAGCCTTTCCTCTCTGGCGAACCCCAATGAAAATGAACCTGCACAGCCTTGTAGATACTTTTGAGTTTACTACTAGTCTTCTGCGCATGGTATTGACATCTTCAGGGTATGCACATTGTTGGTTAGTTTTAGGGGACGGGACAAGGCTTTGTTGTAGCTAATGAAGATTAGCTCTGGTGCCGTTGACCTGACCGCCTAATAGTTAAATGACTTATGCAATTTAAAGAAGGTAAATATTGTGCGAAGCACTTACTTTGGCCGTAGCTAGAGAAATGGGCGATTGTTGTCTGCCAGCGTTTACATTCCAGTCCTTTCCGTTGTGATCATAGTTAAAATGGCTTAACTTTGGAAAATTTCGAAGAGCACCATTCATTTCAAAATCTGTACCGACTTATCTAAATGAATACGTATGTGCTTTTAATTGGGTTTTGCTAAGAAACCAATAAAAAATATGTTAAGCTCAATTTCGAAATTTTAGCTGCATATGTCAAGTTTATTTAGTTGGTATTTTTTGTTTGTTTTTTTTTCATCTTTTTTTTGTCAGGAGTAGTAGTCGATTTATTTATATATTCAATGAAATCCGTTTTTAACCTTATATCAGAGTTCTCTGGAAGATTGGTCTTCCATTTATTCACTGCGGACTACGGTAGTTGTTTATCAAAGGACGTCGGGATTCATCTAGCAAATCCCAAAATTTGGTCCAGTCCAAATAACAGATTCGGCGCAGGCAGGCGGAGTCAGTGAGCCTGTATTACAATATATAATATATAAATATATGTGCATAATAGTGAGAGTGAAAAATCATCGTTGAATGCATACCATTATATGAGTAAAACCTTCCAGTAGAAATGTCTCCCAACAGATCGTTGATCGTTAATCGCCCGGCTATCGTTGTACTAGATTGGTATTCAATAACTTGAGGCAATCGATCTAAGATTCGGTTAAGGCCAAAATGCGTCGAGATCAGTGAAGGTACAGCCTGAAGCATGACTCCCACAACGGCAAGACCATCCGAACGCAAACTTGCTTCGGCTACCGTGGCATAGCGAACATTTTTATGAACAATGTGCATTTCGACGTCGTAGCGTTGACCGTTGATGAGATGCTCGGATCCACGACTGCTGGCCGAGCCCCAATGGAAGTGCACGCTCTGCGCTTCAAAGGTGCCTGGCAACAGGCCGCCCTCGATGGAAGCACGCTGTCCGTTATTTGTGGGCGGAAAAACAATGTTCGCTGAAGTACACTTTAATACTATAATTAAGGCACTGGTAAATCAAAATTATTGCACACCTGTATGTCCATTGTTTGTCATCATCAGCGGTGACTGCAAGGCCCGATTGTAGTTCGTGAATCGAATTCGCGGAATGGGTTTGCCAATAGCCTGTGAAAAGGTAACTTTGCTAGAAAACGTCCAGTGTTATGAAGGCTTATTCTACTCACAGTGTTGTCCGCCAATCTAATTGGAGATTGACTTTGGCCAGTTGCGCATGTTCCCTGCCAATCCCTGCCTTGTTGGTCATAGTTGAATTGTCAACTCGCCTGTTTGGCTGCGAACAGTAAGAACTGCAGCAAGACTACAAGTCTCCGACGGCTTAAGATACACATTTTCTGTATTGATGCGTATGTAGAAGTTACAGCTAATTACTGACGATTTGCACTGAATGACCTTTGCAAGAAGACTGCAGTGGGACGCAGCAATATATATACGCAGCGACTGCTTGGCGAGAGCTTCTTCAAAGATAAAAATGCCGTTTCTTGCTCAGCTCTTCTCAAACACGGTTGCAAATTTGCAGAGATATTGGACCGTGTTCGACATGTTTGCATTTTGTTCACATCACTGCCTCAGTCAGCTACATTAGTGCCCCTGCCTTCTGTGCATCAAACTTCTTTCCAATAAAAAAAGATAGAGCTGTAAAATCTGGTTCTAGCTGAGTGCACTTGGTAAAAGTTTTCTATCAATTGGCTTAGCCATTATTTATATAATTATTTGTAATGGTCATTTAACCTTGTATATATGTATACATATTTTGCAGTCTAAAATAATCGAAATAAATCAATAAAATAAACTTAAAACTTAATATTATCAGTAGAACAAGTACCGCTGTGCAAAAATGTATTATTCCATGAAAATTCAATTTTCAATGTGTAATCTTCAACAGCTATTTAAAAAATTGAATGCATTTTAAAATAATTTCTTACAAAAATCTTTTAAAACAGATTTGGAACAGCTTACAAAAAAAACAATTTTTCCATCTTTAAGATCGAATTTTCAATATCATCTCTCCTCTGATCACTTTCGTCCTAAAAGGAGTCGGCTGTGAACATATCAGCATTCCAGCTCTTATGATAGTAATACATATTTTTGTTTTTAACTTGCCTCTGCGAAATGATTTAAAAGGTTAACAGAGTGGCTTGTGTTTAATGCATATTAAAATTGTTTATTATTAGAAAATGCTCTGAATCGGTCTGGTATTTTCGAATAAGACGGTAGATCTCGCAGTGAGTATATATAGTAATTGCGAAAGTAAAAAAAGATAAGAGAGAGAGGGAGAGAGAGAATGGATAGATATAGATAAAGAGTGAAAGAGAATATAACTATTCCCAACTCTACAATCACGATTTTAACTATAGACTATTAAATCAAATGAGTTGTGAGATAGACTATCTTAGGCAAGCTAGAGCGGTTGTCAAAAACCGTTATGGTTTGCTTTCCATGTTCCTAATTACAATCTCAAGGTGAAAATGCATGTTTTATTTGTATAGTTTATCATTATGAAAATTAAGAAAAACATTTTTTTACCAAGATTTATTCTCCCAGAATTCCGACATAAATTATTAGCATTATACTACTTATTTAGCTTAATTATATACTATATAAGAAAGCAAAGTCGAACAAAATCACAAGCAAAGTGTGTTAAAATGTTTCTTACGTTTCTATGTCGGACTACTTATTCTGTATAGTTTATTTTGTCTGCAATTCTTGATTTTTAATTGTTTACCGATAGTGTCCGGTATCCAGATTGCTATATTTACTTCAGTTCATTATTATTTTGCCCGTTTCCAACTTTCGAAAAAAAATTGAAAACAAAAAGATTTGTTAATCAAATTATATTTCAACTCTATTTGCTTTACTTGTGAAAACCATAAATCTGCTGCGATAGAAATAGGATATTGAATAACTGAATAATTTTTTAACTCACTCCAGATTAATATTATCTTTTAATTCACTCCAGATTAATATTATCAGTGTGTCACACCAGAATAGGAAGCGGAAAGGGACCGTATGCTTTAAATTAAAATTATTTAAAAACATAAATTCAGAATCTGAAATCAATTGTCCCGAAAAGACAATATCAGAACCAAAGCATCGTTGGGAACATTATACTGGCTGATGCCGTAACTTTGGTGTATGTATGTGTGTGTACCTGTGTTCCAGTTGGTATTTAAAAACATATATTCCAAATTTGAAGTCTGTAGCTGGTTTCAAATCCAGAATATATATACCTTATAGAGTCGGACATTCTTTCTTCTTCAAGTCATAAGTTTGCACAACTTAATTTTACCCTTTTTTTAATCAATTTTAAATGGGTATAAAAGGGTATATATAGGGTATAAAAACTCGAAGAAAACTTGCACACATCAGCCCACCTGATGACACTTCAATTTTATTTAAACAGTTAATAAAATATGCCAGGGATGTTTACAAGTTGTTTATTATTATTCTGCACCTACTAGCTACGACCTTTATTTCTAAACACATGACTTAATTGATTACCCATAAGTCTTTAAAAATATGTTCATTAAGCAGCTAAGAACATGGGCCTTGCCTCTATTCTAGTGGGAAATGCAATGATTCCCACAAAAACCGACTGCTGTGTGCCTTAGTACATTCCTCTTGAGGGAGGAATCGACCCGGAATGCCCGGTCCACCAGCAACCGTGGCTTTCTACACAGATGGCTCAAAACTCGGAAATCGCGTATGCGTGGGCGCTTAACATCCAGTTATCCTTCGGCCTTCCGAAACACTGCAGTGTTTTCCAGGCAGAAGTAATAGCCATAAAATAAGCACTTAATTGCTTAAATAGGTCCAAAATTAGTTCTTGTAACTTAAATATATACAATCAAATCTATCAGCGCAATGTCATCAAACTCGACTTCCGTAAGAAGCTGTCGCAAATCTCTACACATGTTGGCAAATCCGCATGTTATTAGCCTAATCTGGGTACCTGGTCACCGGAATATAGAAGGCAACTGCAAAGCTAATGAGCTAGCCAGAAAGGCACTCTATTACCCGTCTACCCGGATAAGGAAAGCTCAATATAAGAGAAAAGAATAGACTCAGATCAAATAACAAATGGCTAAATGCCAACTGTGATCGAATAGCACGCCAACCTAGCCCAATTTAAACAGTAAACGCAATAAGGAACTGTGTAGTTTAAGTCGCACACATTACTCTGCAGTGATGCGTACTATAACCGATCACTGGTTAGTGGGTATTCATGCCAATCGGATCAAAGCACCCTACAATAATTTCTGCAGAAGCTGCAGAGATGAAGCGGACGTAGAATCTCTGGAACAGCTTCTATGCTTCTGTCCTGCACTTGCGAAGAAAAAATGCGCCATACTAGGAAGTTACTTTTTATCAAGCCTAACACAGTTGAAAATTTATAAATGCAACCGGCTGGTTTACCTCCTGATTCTTGCTCACACGATTGCTTTAGAAAGGAAATGAGATCCACACGGTATCACAACGGGCCAAAAATTACCTTAGAGTGTCAACCTTGGTCGGCGACCCTTCAACATAACCTAACATAACCTAGCTCATTTGTTTCAGCAATGTCCATCTGCGCTGTTGCCTTCGTAAACGTGAATCACTTCTCATTCAGTGTGACGCGAAATTGTGATCCGAAGTCATAACGCCGCTCGATTTGATGGCGTTACTTGGAATTTTTGCTGTACTTCAATTCCATCAACACGTACGTTGGAAAAAAATGTAGAAAGAATAATGACCATTTATAATGGTCAAGAAGAAACCTGCAAATATTACTTAATAACCTTAGCAATTCGAAACAAAATAGTAGGAGAAGCGGATGCAGTGCTTGAATCTTATAATACTCCCATGAACTGGAAAGCAATTTCCAAGTGCCTTACAGAACACTATGCTGGCAGGAGAGATCTAAAAACTCTCGAGTACCAAGTGTTATCTTTAACTCAGGGACTTCTGTCCGTTCAGGAATTTTAACAAATGGTATACCATAAATTATCTCTTATCCTTAACCAAATAAGCGTACAAGAAGACGCACCAGAGGTAATTAAAGCGAACAATTATTGAGTTAAAGGCTTAGACACGTTCGTTCGGTTTAAATGAGGACTTACCCAGACTCTTAGCAATCAAAGAGCCAAGAGCCACACCTTGTATCTGTGTAACTTTGTGGAGAACCAAGAACATAGAAATGCTTTCTTACCCAAATTAAGACGACAAACACCACCTTTACCGCCCAGAAATCATAATCCAGTACATAAACCGCAATGGAGAAAGTTGGATCCTAAACTATACCACACCCCTAGACCAAATATGAATACGCATCAACATAAACAATTTCTTCAGCCATCACAGGGTCAATATACATTTCCGGAACAATTTTTAAATCTTAGACAGGGTTACCAAGCGCCTCCGCGCCCATTTTTTTCAAAACCAGAGCCAAAACCTGTACCAATGGGGATAGATAGCTCCATCAGAACCAGAAATGTTAATTACATGCACAAGCCACGAACAAATGATTTCGCGGGCAAACACCCCCTCAACGCACCTAGCGGACAGCCCCCAAAAATCCAACGATAATTCCATATTGCAACCGAACCATCAGAAGAACAGGTCGTGCAACCAAACCCTTACGACATGAGCAATGAGGAAGAAGCTTACTTCGAAGCTGCCGAGTTGAAGGAGCTTATGCCTTACCTGATGCGGTAGAAAACGACTATGAATATCAACCAACAACGGTTGCTTCCGACATTCATTTTTAGATTTCCAGTGCAATTTAGTTCCAAATCCGAAACCAAACCAAAATGTATTTAATGCAACGTCCGTTGGCGGAAACCAAAATAGTTTTTTCGATCAAAAAAATAGAATAATCAAGATTTTCTGCTTAAATCAGCTGAACGCTGTGATTGACGTCAAGAACGACGCATTAATTATTGAACGAAATTATGAAATTAAAATACGAAAGTTAGAAACACAGGCAGTAAATAACATAAAGGTACGGACAGAGCACATGACGAACGAACAAAAACGCTTCATATATCACGTTACGAAGACTCGTACAACTTTGTTTGCAGACCCAGACGAAAAACTGATCTACACCAACAGAGTATTAGGCAAAATAGCAAAATGAGAACGAGATCGGATTCCCCGGTATATAGCAAGCATTTCCAATATCCTACTTCCTTAAGAGGAGGAGTCGAAAAACTACAAAATCAGTTGCTGCGAGACGGCATAATAAGAATTTCACGGTCACCATACAATGCCCGGTGTGGGTGGCGACACATCAGGCGAAAAAAAGTTTCGAAAAGTGATCGAATATAGGAAACTTAACTCAGGTACAATTTCGGATCGATACCCGATCCCTGAGATTGGAGAAATCATCGCACAATTGGGCGAGAATAAGTATTTCACCAGACTTCCGTTTGGACTAAAAAAATTCGCCATGAATATTCCAACGAGCATTAGGCATATCCTAAGGCATCACGTTGGAATAATCTGCTATGTTCATCATCGTAACAGAAGAAAATTACACAACTAACAAAAAGAAAATCTTAGCTATTGTTTTGGCACTTCAGAATCTGCGAATGTGTCTTTATGGTAACTCAGAAGTAATAATTTTTGCAGACCATCAACCACTAACTTTTGCTCTGAGCAGCAAAAATTATAATGGTAAACTAAAAAGATGGTAAAGTTACCTCGAAGAATATAATAAAGAATTAATATATAAGCCAGGAACTTCTAACGTTGTTGCAGACTGAAATCCAGATATCCGCCAAAGCCCCGAAATAAATAACACATCAACATCAACAATACAAAGAGATGACAGTTCGTCACAGAATCTTATTCCAGTAATGGAAGTCCCAATTAACGTCTTTAAAAACCAACTTTTCTTATTAGCATCAGACATACAATCATAAATACCTAGAGCATGTGAAACATGCAAAAAGATCAATTATGACAGACAGACCACAAATAGAAGAATTGCAACCAACTCCTATTCTAAATTCTCAAAGTACGCACAAATAAAACTCTTAAATTCGAAAGCAACCGAAGTTATAAAACGCCCATGACCTGAGGTAATGATAGCTTTCGGTATGCCCAAATTAGTTATTATGGACAACGACAGAGCTCTAAATTCCGCATCCTTAAATTCTTATTGGAAACCAATTAAAAACAAAGGTGTACACGACACCACCGTACAACTCAACAAGCAACAGACAAATTGAAAGATTTCATACAACACTTACCGAAATAATGAGATGTGTGAAAAGGGATGACGTAATAATGAATTTCGAAGATTTAATATTTAAATATATTCAACTATACAATAAATCCATGCATTCCACCGTGAACGCAAAACCAATAGATATATTTTTCGGAACACGAGCCACCAGCGACCCTCAAGAGTTAGAAAAAAAAATAGAAACAAAGTCACAGATAAATTAAAAAATAAACAAGTCTATGATTTAGAATACCATAATAACAAGAAAATGTATTGCAAAATAGACAAAAGATTAGGGTCAAAACTCACCCCGAAATATACGAAAGAAATAGTGGAAGAAAATCGAAATACCACCATAAAAACCCAAAGTGGACGGATAATCCATAAAAATAATCTAAAAACATTATATATTTTAATATTTTACAGATTATTCTTACTAACATGTCTCGGTCTAGCGACCATATTGGACTACGCTCATTCACAAATAATACCCATAAAAACAAGAGTCGCAGCATTAGAAAATGGCACTTGTAAAATAATTCACGTATTCAAAATTGAAGAATACAAAATGGCGTTCGTTAACTTATCGAACAAACTTAGAGAGGTAAATAAAACACATTCACTTTTTCCCTTAAAAGAAAGAAGGAACGAATTAACTGAAAGAATAAATAAAATAGTAAAAGAAACCATAGAAAATAAGAATTTTCAAAATAAAATAACCACACTATTAAAATATAAAATACAAAATTTCAAAAAAGAACTAAATAATTTAATATACGCCATTCATTGGGCAAAAACTAATACAATAAACTCAATAATCCTGTCAGAAATTGAAATAGAAAAAATCGCAAACATATTGGAAAGATAAAATTCATCTTTTATTAATCCCGAAGAACTCTTTTGTTATGTTAGGTTTAACGGCTGTCGACCAAGGTCGACACACTTAGGCCATTATTGGTCCGTTGTGATACCGTGTGGAATCTACTACCATTCTTATGCAATCATGCGGGCATAAATCACAGGGTAGACTAGCCAGTTGCGAAAATGAATTTCGCAATTCTGGCCGGTCCCATATCCGCTAGTTGTAAGCTTGACAAGAAATAGCTTCCCCTTATGCCGAATCTTTTCCTAGCAAGTGCAGGATAGAAGAATATACAATGTTCAGGAGATTCTACCTCCTCCTCATCTCTACAGCTCTTGCAGAAAGCATTGTAGTGTGGTTGAAGCCTATTGGCATGAACACCCACTAGCCAATGTCCAGTTAATGCACGTACTACTTCGGAGCAATTTGTCCGGCTTAGTCTACACAGTTCCCTACTGCGTTTACTATTTAAATTAGGCCAGGCTTGGCGTGCTATTCGACCATAGGCAATTAACCATTTGTCTTTTAACCTGAGTCTATTTTTTTCTTTAATTTTAAGCTTGCCCGTAGCCAGAGGCATACATATACCTTCCTTGTCAGGGAGGAGGCGTACTTGCAGTTGCCTTCTATTGTTTGCCTTTTTAGACATGGCCACCATCCTAAGACCCCATATAGAAGAATGGACAATTTTAGGGGACATAGCTGGGTATTAAGATTCCAGTCTAATTTCCTGTCCAGTGTCAGCCCCAAAAATTGGCACTTCTACAGAAGGAAAGGTTTTGGTGGTTTAGTCTCGATGGAACTAGAGTGGGAGTTTTATACTTCCTTGAAAAGAGAACGAGCTCTGTTTTGGTGGTGTTTACACTTAACCTACAGTTATTGGCCCAGGTTGACAGTATTTTTAGCTTACTTGTCATTAGGTCACATGGGGTTTGGGGATACTTTCCTCTGAATATAACAGCAACATCATTCGCCTCCCTCCGTGCCCCGAACAGCCCATTGACAGCTATGTTCCATAAGAGGGTTGACAGGACGCCCTCTTGAGGCGTTCCTCTGCTGATGTACCTGAAGAGTGTTGACGACCTAAGCGTAGTCTTCACAATCCTGCAAGTGAGCAATTGATTGATCAGTTCCACTAATCCGCCGCAACCCCCAAGGGTTGTGAAACTTGCATTGCTTCAGTTTCCCGCATCTGAGATAACATTGTTGAATGCACCCTCGATGCCTAGGAAAGCTACTGAGGTATTCTCCTTGGAGTATAATAATGTTTCTATTTTTTCCTGTAGGCATGCTGAGACGCTGAGATAAGATTTGGGTCTATTGAATTGTTGAGATGGAGACTTATGAGTCGCTCTAGAGTTTTTAGCATAAGGGACGATAGACCGATGGGTCTAAACCCTTTGCGCTGATATGTGATGGCTTACCAGCTTTGCGTATAAAAGTTATTTTTGACTGAAGCCAAGCAGAAGGGATTTGGCCAGTCTTGAAAACATTCTCAAAAATGTTATATAGCCAATTTATGGCTGTGGCACCTGCTTTTTGCAGCTGGGCTCGACTTATATTGTCTGGGCCGATTGCCCATTTCGAGTTTTCTTTGCTAAGAAAGGGTTTCATTGGTGTGATCTCTTCAGACCTCATACAATTTTGGGTTTTAGGTAGCTTGGAGCACCCTGGGAAGTGCGTATTTAGGAGGATATCCAGTGAGTCTTCACTGGAATCAGACCAAGAGTTGTCATTTCTTTTGAGATAACCTAGTGTGGGGGTGGTTTTGAATAGAATTTTTCTCAGCCTAGCGGCCTCATTGGTAGATTCTATTTCCGTACAGAAGTCTCTCCAGGACTTCCTCTTAGCCCGTCTGGTTTTTTTTTATATTCCGCCAGACTAGAGTAATACTGAGACCAGTGGAAGTCATTATTCTGCGATTTCACTGCATTGAATATGGACTTCTAACTTTGGCCGAGAACGCCAAGTTGTGATGTCCACCATGGGGGCTTCTTCTTAGGCGTGGGCCTGCTAATGGAACAGGCTGCCTTGAAGGCAATTTTGTGTGAAGGTGTCTGTGAGTTTGCACAGATGCTGTAGAGAATCTGGACTCGTCGGGAGATTTTCCGGCATGATGAACCGGTTTTTTTTTGGATAAATCTTATACTCAATATATGATCAGAGAATGAGTGTTCGTCGGAGACTCTCCACCCTCTTAACTGATTACTAATGACATGTGAAACGGAGGTTATGTCTATAACCTCTCTACGATTTTTAATAATAAAAGTGGGATCATTTCCCGTATTGCAGATCAAGAGATTAGTATTAAGGATGAAAGCTAAAAGTGACTCACCACTTATATTTGTGTCCGTGCTACCCCACTATTAATAGTGTGCATCGCACCCTATAACTAGGCCAATTTTCCACTTTTCGCATTCCGCGACGAGAGACTTGACGGACTTGTCAGGTGGTGGTCCAAGCGGGCCATATATGACGATAGTAGCCTTATTGGAACTGACTGTAGCTCCAGGCTTACCACGGTGTTGTCGCCATTACTAAAATTATTGAGCAGCAAAATTCTGAGGTGTTTTTTCGCGATAACGCAGGTTTTACCTTCTGTTTGAGCTCTTATGACTTTATACACATTGCTATCTAGTCCGCAAAACTTGCATCCAACTATACAACGTTCTTGGGCTAGCGCAATATCGACTTCGCCTTCAGCCATGCGGAACATGAGAGTAGCAGATGCTTCTTTACAGTGATGGAGGTTGATCTGCAGAAGTCGTAGCGACATCTGAAGACGCAACCCCCACCACTGTTTCGTTGCTGTGTTCATCATTGAACAGCGAGGAATCCTCCTCATCGATCTCCCGACACATAGACTCTAGGCCCTGTGTCAGGGTCGACGCATCGGATGCATACCCCAGTCCGTTGCTTCGATCTCCGGAGAGGCATCCAGCACGACTGGATCACCACCGCCTGATTTTCACCACCCTTCAGTCCTGGGTGGGATGAGACGGGTTGCACTTCTGCAACATTCTGAGCACCTGGTCCGGTTCTTTCTTCGCCGCCGGTACACAGATGCGAGCACGAGGTCTACTGGGAGCTCAAGTCAACTACGACCAGCTTGGCTCTCGGGTAGACCTCGCCAATGCTAGCTACTGCCGCTTTGTAAAGAACTAAATAAGTTAAAGTTCAATAACATAATTAAATGTAACCAACAAATTTTTTGAACCAATGAAAATTGTAATAACGATTGAAGCATATGTAGAAAAACTAAATTAATAGATCTAAGCAAGGCCACTTGTGTACACGAATCCTCAAAAGCAAAATAGCCGATTGTCAACTTATAAATAGTCTACACGTACCCGACAACGAAGAATTGTTCACCGGAACGATCCTGCTCAACAACTTCAAAGGCCAAATAAAAATCGACAAAGAACCAATGGACTTAAGGGGAACATTCCTCATCCAGTTTGAAAATTCTACAGTCAGGATAAGAGAAGACCTGTACCTATCAAAGGTACAAATGCTACAAATAATAAAGGGAAAGTCAGAAGTCGAGGAAGTACTGTCATTACAAATGTTAAAGGAAATAAACATTCATAATACAAAGGAACTCAAAAAAAACACTCAGAAACAGTAGCACAACCACAACAACAGTAAATTTAGAAATCTCAACCACGCTCTTTATTCTATTAATGATCATAGTCAACTGCTGGATCAAATAAAAAACTGTCACAGGAGAAGCTAACAGACAGGAAGACAATCCTCCGGAGCAGAATCAAAATCCAAGCAAGGTTTTACATCGCGTTTAAAGAGGGAGGAGTTAATAACTATCATTACAAATAACTCGAACTAACGACAAGCTAAAAAAAATGTCATACAAAAGTTACGCCTCGTCGGCATATTTCATCAACGCTCGACTCAGCCTCAGCTCAGTACCCAGAACCAGTTATCGTCAGCATATTTAGGCAACGCCGCATTCAGCCAGAAATATCAAAAGACCACGATCACAGCCAAAGCGCATGAAGAAATACGATACGCGCCTCTGTGAACACATTCCACTAGAGGACCATCGTGGGATCCAGACGGGACAACCGACACCTCCACCAAAGGGACAACAGCGACAAAGCTGCAGCGACCAAAGCTACAACGACAAGACGCCAGCAGAGTCAGCAGTCCGAGATTTAATTATGATATGCTAGAGTTTACAAATTACAAAGCACTCAAACAAAACGATTCGGTTTTTTTTTACTAAAAACAATAAGGAATCGTTTAATTTATATATTATTATCATAAGAGATGGAAAGCTAAAATGTTCACAGCCGATTCCTTTTAGCACGAAAGTGAACAGAGGAGAGATGATATTGAAAATTCGATCTTAAAGATGGAAAAATTGGAAAAACCTTTGTAGGCAACTGTTTTGTTTATAAGCCGATGCAAATCTATTTATAAAAGTTCTGTGTAAGAAATTTTTTAAAAGTGCATTCAATTTATTAAATAGCTGTTGAAGATTGTACATTGAAAGTTGAATTTTCATGGCATAATACATTTTTACACAGCGGAACTTATTCTACTGATAATATTAAATTTTTAATATATTGTGTTGATGGGCACTAATGTAGATGACTGAGGCACTGATGAGGACAAAATGCAAACATATCGAACACGTTGCAAACTCTATGCAAATTTTCAACCGGGCTTGACTGAGCTGAGCAAAAAACGGCGTTCATATCTTTGAAGAAGCTCCCGCCAAGCAGACTTTGCGCCTATAAATTGCTGCGTTCCATTGCACAATTATTGCAGTCTTCTTACAAGCGTTATTCAGTGCATATCGTCAGAAATTAGCTGTAACTTCCCATACGCATCGGAACAGAAAATGTGTCTTTTAAATCGTCAGGGACTTGTAGTCTTGCTGCAGTTCTTAGTGTTGGCAGCCAAACAGGCGAGTGGACAATTCAACTACGACCAACAAGGCAGGGATTGGCAGGGAACATGCGCAACTGGCCAAAGTCAATCTCCAATTAGATTGGCGGACAACACTGTGAGTAGCATAAGCCTTCACAACACTGCACGTTTTCTAGCAAAGTTACCTTTCACAGGCTATTCGCGCACCCATACCACGAATTCGTTTCACGAACTACAATCGGGTCTTGCAGTCACCGCTTATGATGACAAACAATGGACATACAGGTGTGCAGTAATTTTGTTTCATCAGTGCCTTAATTATAGTATTAAAGTGTACTTCAGCAAACATTGTTTTGCCGCCCACAAATAACGGACAGCGTGCTTCCATCGAGGGCGGCCTGTTGCCAGGCACCTTTGAAGCGCAGAGCGTGCACTTCCATTGGGGATCGGCCAACAGTCGTGGATCCGAGCATCTCATCAACCGTCAACGCTACGACATGCCAATGCTACGGTAGCCGAAGCAAGTTTGAGTTCGGATGGTCTTGCCGTTTTAGGAGTCATGCTTCAGGCTATACCTTCACTGATCTCGACGCATTTTGGCCTTAACCGAATCTTAAATTGATTGCCTCAAGTTATTAGATACCAATCTAGTACGACAATAGCTGGACAATTAACGATTAACAATCTATTGAGAGACATTTCTACTGGAAGGTTTTACTCATATAATGGTATGCATTCAACGAAGATTTTTCACTCTCACTATTATGCACATATATTTATATATTATATATTGCAATACACGCTCACTGACTACGCCTGACTGCGTCGAATCTGTTATTTGCACTGTGTTCTCGGATTCTGTGAGACTACCTAGACGAGAGATTGCCAAATTTTGGGATTGACTAGACGAACGCAGTCAAACAACTACCATAGTCCAGAGAACTCTGACATAAATTTTAAAACGGATTTCACTGAATATACATACAAATGGACTACTACTACTACCAATTAAACGTGTCATATGCACCTAAAAATTTACAATTGAGTTTATAGTTTAGATCAGTAATTTCAAATTTTTGAATGAATTATGTAGTTTGAAATTGTCCAAGCTTAAGCCATTTTGATCAAAACGGAAAGGACTGGAATGTAAACGCTGGCAAACAATTTCTCTAGCTACAACCAATGTAAGTGTTTCACAAAATATTTACCTTCTTTAAATTGCATAAGTCATTTAAATATTAGGCGGTCAGGTCAACGGCGCCAGAGCAAATCTTCATTAACTACAACAAAGCTTTGTCCCGTCCCCTAAAACTAACCAACAATGGGCATACCCTGAAGATGTAAACTCAAAAGTATCTACATTCATGCACGCGATATGATGTCGAACTGCATATTCTTCATCAAAATATTGCATTCGCTCTCAAGGAGTACTGGCAGTAATGGTCAATATTGTTGAGGTAGCCTGTCTTCAATAGGTATATTTCTGACTTTTATTACTACTAGGTCACTTTAAGTTCATTGAAAATATACGGACAATCAAAGGCTTTGGATTTATTTTTTGCTACCACAATTGATACCACTACAATTAATGGTGCCCAGAATGAACTCGGTTGTAGTGTACTCTGTACTCTGTAGTATACTCGTCGACAGTACGATCGTAGGTGACATCAAAATCGATAGTCAGGTACATACGGCGGTTTGTAAAGCGTTTATCTAAATTCGGAGAACGTTTATAATTATTGAGAGACAAAGCTGTCGGAATCCTCTGGGCCGTAGCTCTGTCGGGAGGGGGTAGGTTTTTGCTAGTCCTCAGTAGTGACAATACAATTTTGTTATTTAGAATTCCTACTGAAACTAAACTAGGAGAAAAAAATCTGCATACAAAGGAAAACACACAAAATACTTAATAAGCGGACTAATAAACATTGCTATAGGCTTTCATCTATCAAGGGTGCCTTAGAATGTGACGAGGTCTGAGGTGGTGGTCGGCACTCGCGTTTTCTAAGCTAACCCAACCCATCTTCGAGGCGACGTTAATCGAAGATCCCCTAATTATCCTTATCCTACCTCATTGTATTACCATGCCTCCCAGGAACGTTCACAATTTATAACAATTCATTTCACAATTCATTTCCATGTTTATTCAAATAGCTAGCATATCATTAGAGGCGAATAGCGTCAGTCCCATAATGGATTTACTTAATTAAATAAATAACTGCTAATAATTAAGAAATTAATTATGAACATTTACTTACTTACTTACTTACTTTAAAAAAATGAATGAAAAAATTAATTATATAATCAAAAAAAATGTAATTATAAAAATATTAATTTACAGAAATTAATTACAGAAATTAATTTAATTAACAAAATTAATTTGAAAACCATGATAATTTTACAAATTTACTGGAAAAAGTACGCTAAATAAGTTTAATTATTTAAATAAAAAAAGCTTAACAACCATATGAATTTCAATTCAAAAAATTAATTAATTCAAATTAGTTAACTCCAAAAATAATTAAATTCACCAAACTAATTGAACTTAATTTTCTTATAATATGAAATGAAAAGTTAACGTAACAAAGTTCATGAAAATATAAAAAAATTATTTAAGAACATTAATGGAAATTTTCACGGGAATTGTAACACTATTTATTAATTGTATATATTGACGAGCCGATCTCGCATGCACTATATGATCACTAGGTTACCATTCGAGTGTTCCAATGAATGGTTGTGTGTGCACAATAAAAAAATTATACAAAAATTAACGAAGAACAAAAAAAAATCCGATAACGTCAATTCAGCTCGACGGAGAGTTGCGATGCACTAAGCCGTGACGTCAGAGGGTAGAGAAAATAAAATCTTCGGCGGAAGCTTGGCGCAAGCGCAGCTGGGCGGCCGAACTTGTGGAGAGAACTGCCAATGGGCGCTCGCACTCCAAAAGGCATGTCCCAATTGCCGTTGATGTCCGACTCGGGAGTGCGCAGGGATGGCAACTTCGTGGAGAGGGCGCAAAAGCACTTACTTTTTGTTTTCCGTATTTTGACTTGTGAATTGCGTGCACAACGTTGACAACTTGTTACTTTTCTTTTAAGGCGCGCGGATATATCCTCAAACGTATGCTTATCGGAGGTCTACCCGACGTGGAGAATGCTAAATTTTCTGGATATAACATCGGGGCAAAAAGGCTGAGCCCTTTCGCCGTCAGATCTTTTATAAGAAGCAAGAAGCGAGCTCATCTCAATGCTAGTTGCTATGAAACTTAACGACATTTTATAGCCTGCGATCGACCTATCGCCATCAATATGCGGTAAAATCAAAAAACTTTCATCTTTCAAACTTTTCAATGTCTCTTCCGTCAGTCGTGTTCTTGAATACTGTTAATTTAATTTGTATTTTTAAACATGTTCTTCATATAAAAACTAGCAACGACGTATTGAGTTATTTCTTCTATCGCAGACTTCTTATTTCTTTTAGGATGCCTTAATTTTCCTATTTTTAAAAAATATTTCTACAACCATAACAGTTGCTTAGTTCACTATTGGTCGGAGGGACTCTTTTCTCTATATTCTTAAATGTTACATTTTAATGCACCCCTGGCAAAAATGTTCTTAACTATTCTACTCTTTATTGTTTTTTTTTTTCAATTACTGTCTATATTATTTTGTAATATATTTATAGAATTTTTGTTTTGTTTTTAATGTTTAAATTTTTGGAAATGTTATTTACTGTTCCTTATTCACTCTTGGTGTGTTTTTTATTTAATTTTTTAATTTTATTTATATTCCACATTTTGTATATTTTTATTTGATTATTTTATATTTAAATTATAAAATTAAACCTATTGTGATATTAAATATTAGTTGACTAAATAAAATAAAAAGTATAATAAATAATAAAAAAATAATTTGTGGTCTATATATATTAAAATGATAAAACAACATGTAAAAATACTAGTATTAATATAAATAAATGTATATATGTATTTGTGATATTTAGTGTCCTACAATAAAGCCACGGGTCCTAAACGAAGTCTGTAATAAATCGCGTTTTGTCAGGAATTTCAATAAAACTTCAACAGTTGAAGGAACGTTTTCATTAAGTGATATATTAGCTGCCGTAGAAAGCACCTAATTTAATCGAGTTCCCAAATTTTAGAATCACTGACAGCACCACCATGCGCAGAGGTATGTGTTCCCAAAGCCTGTAGAAGTCTTACAAAAATATGTAAACCGCAAGTCCTTTCAAAATATATTTAACCGTTAAGAAAAAAAAATATTATAGATAAAAATCCTCCTCCACGACCGTAGCAAGCCTCTGAGAAGCAATAATCGTGTTTTGCAAAGCCTCAACAATCGTACAGTGTACTACAGAACCGAAAAGGCTTTTTCACAGTGGACAAACAATATTCAAATGCATCTGTTGGCGCTTGCAGCCAGTTGCATCGAGAGATATCGAATTATTACATTTCATCGAAACCTCTTAAACACATTGTGTTATCGATAATAATAAAAAGCCAGCCCGAATTCGGCTACTCTCTGCTTTTGGATCATTACCAGAGGAAATCATTACATTTCTCGTTGCGGGAAACTGGCCTAGTCATAGGCTGTGATGCCAACGCTCACAACTCCCAGTGGGGCAGCACGGATACGAATTTGAGGGGTGAGTCACTTTTAACGTTTTTCTTAAATCAGAAAAAAGCGAGCTGGAAAATTAATAACGGAAAAGTAGAACGAATACCACAAAAAAAAGAGTAATACAAAACCACCCCCACTCTAGGTTATCTGAAAAAATATGACAACTCATGGTCTGAATCACTGGATGTTCTCTTAAGTTCACATTTCTCAGGCTGATCGGAACAACCTACGACCCTAAATTGTATGCAATCTGAAATGATTACATCAAGAAAAATATTACAGATGAAGAGCTTTCTATATTATTATGGTTGGGGGGAATTGCACCGCGACCTACTTGATCTATTGTGCCCGCTTCTGAGCCTATAGCTGTTCCATCAGCCCTAGCTCTCGCACATGTGAGGATCTTTGTTGGGTTGATGTCTTCTATGTCTTTAAAATTCAGAACATGTTGTGCACGAGATGCAAAAGCTGCTGTTTGACATTAAGAGCAAATATTTCCAGGATATGCTTCGCAATGCCCAATCCCAATAAGAATTATGGATTCAATTCGTGGAAGGCAACGCGATGTGTCAAGCGGCAGTCACTCAGGCGGATCCCCATTATGCGACCGCACAACAGTTGGTGTCGATCGGATGCAGAGATTGCATCGGCGTTTGCGGAAGAGCTGCAAGGTCGCTTCACGCCTTTTGCACTTGCATCACCCAGTCAGGTACAGGATACTGAAGCATTTTTAAATGCAGATCTCGATCCTGTACAACCGATCACACCTATCGCCCCTAGTGAGGTTCGCTTACAGATTCGCAGGCTTAAGTCCACTAAGGCCCCTGGCTATGATGGCATTGACGGCAGAGTTGCGAAGGCCCTCCCAGAGAAGGGAGTGATGTTCTTGGTGATACTTTTTAGCTCCATGGTTCGCATCCACCACTTCCCCACTCCGTGGAAGTGCGCTGTGATTGCGATGATTCCGAAACCTGGCAAGCCGGATAATCTTGTCTCGTAATATCGACCGATAAGCTTGCTGTCCACTTTCTCCAAGATATTTGAAAAAATATTTCTGGGAAGATTGTCGGCAGTAAGTGGCTTCCAGAGGGCCATTCCTGATCATCAGTTTGGCTTCAGGCATCACCATGGTACACCAGAGCAAGTTCATCGAGTAGTACAGCATGTCCTCGAGGCGTTGGAAAATAAGCAGTACAGCTCTGTCGTCTTTCTGGATATCCAGCAGGTATTTGATCGCGTATGGCATGATGGCCTGCTTTTTAAGCTTAAGTCCCTGCTACCATCGGCGCAGTATTTACTGCTCAGGTCTTACCTGCTTGGCCGTTCTTTTATGGTTGAAGTTAGGGGCGAGCGATCCAACATCCGCCGCATTTGAACGGGTGTGTTTCGCAGGGTAGTGTCCTTGGACCTGCTTTGTACACATTGTACACCGCGGACTTGCCGATCCCAGTAGCCAGAAATACGCTGCTTGCCACATACGCGGATGACAATGTGTTTACTTGGGCCAGTCGGTGGAACATCTGCGTCAATGGGAGCAAGTCTCAGCACTGCACGCTTGCGCTCAGGAATGGTAAATGTCCAACTGTTCAACTCAACAACATGGTCATACCTCAGGAGAACCATGTTCGATACCTGGGTATGTATCTGGACAGGAAACTTACCTGGCGCAAACACATCCAGATCACGGCAGCAGCGTGTAGATCCAAAAAAACGAAACTCAACTGGTTGCTGAGGCCATGTAGCAAACTCAGCTTGAGCAACAAGCTGCTGGTGTACAGGAGCATCATCGTACCCACATGGACATATCGGATTCCATTTTGGAGCACAGCTGCAAAATCTTGGATAAACCAAATTCAAGTCTTGCAGAACAAGGTGCTCAGAGACATCTCTGGTGCTCCACCATACGTGAGTAACAGGACGCTGCACAACGACTGCGGTCTACCGACAGTCACACAACAAATTAACCGACATACGAGTCGGTATAATGACCGGTTGCATAACCACGTCAACCCTTTGGCTTGCACACTTGGGTCAAATACAACTCGCAGGAGGTTGAAGCGCCTCGACACCAGCGACCTCTGGACTGTTGGGCGTTAAATTAATGTGCTACAAATGTAATATTTAATGTTATTTATTATCTGCTAAAACCAGTTCTATGTTTATGTTATAAATTTTAATTCACTGTTATTTTTCATTCGTACCTTTACAAATCAATGTTTTATAGCCTATATATCAATAGGTTGATTAATGTTTAAATATAATTGCTACATAAAAAAAAAATAAAAATAAAAGAGTCGAAATAAATAAATAAAATGAAATAATCCGTACAAAGTCCCGCTGTGAAAAAATGTATTCAGCCATGAAAATTCATCTTCCGAAATACAAATTTGAGCAGATATTTAAGAAAATTTACGGTTTTCCCCATTTTTCCATCTTTATAATCGAAGTTTTTAATATCCTATCTTATGATCACGTTCACCCTAAAAAGAATCGGCAGTGAAAATTAAGCTTTCCACCTCTTATAATAAGTATAAGAGATGAGTGCCTAACATATATATATATATTTAATTTTGTTTTTAATTGGGTTTTGCGAAATTAAATAAAAGACTGACACTGGGTTTTGTTTAATTCATATTGTAATTGCTTAATTATAGAAAACTAAACCGCAGCTGCTCAATTCAATTGCGCACTCATTGTACTCTACACTGATTGTTATTTTCTGCGTTCATTCATTCACTCCGTTTTGCACGCGCATTCAGTCAATGCAATTTGTTTTGAGTACGCTAAGATTCGATTTGCTTATTTGATTGTAGTCAAAACTTAACTGTACTCAAAGAAGCTCCAGTTTGAATACAGCAGAATGATAATTAAATAATACCTTAAGTGCCTGAGTTAGAAAATACTCTGAAGGGCTTTCTGGTGGAAGATGGCGCAGTGAATATTCACTTATTGTTTTGGTTGAAAATAACAGTGGACACACAATGTCATTTTCCTTAAAGCTGTATTTTCAGATACATCTTTGAAACAAAGATTCAAGGTAATCGCACAACAAGCCATTAGTATTTTAAAATATACTTTCACATTTTCTTGTCGCTATTGAACATTAAAATTTCCAAAACTCATTCCAAGTGCGCTCTCTCGTCCCAACGGAATATCTTGGCTAATACTACTTTTGTATGGAATCTGAACATTTATTATTATTATTATGGGGGGAGAATTGCACCGCGACTTACTCGATCTATTGTTCCCCTTCTGAGCCTATAGCTCTTCCATCAGCCTTTGTTGGGCTTGGGTCTTCTATGTCTCTGAAATTCATAACATGCATCCCTAGGATGCTGCATCTTCTTCTAGTTAAGGCGACACATTCTGCTAGGATGTGCATCGACGATTCCTCCTCTCTTTCACAAAACCTGCACAGATCGCTACTATATTTATCTAATTTAGTTAGGTGACTTATTAGTCTACAGTGTCCTGTCAATAGACCGGTGTTCTTTCCCATGATTCTAACTTGCTTAAATCGTCTAAGATTATAACCACCCAGGAGACATCTGGCTTGTCGAAGTCCTACTGCCTCTGACCAGCTCTGTTGCCGCCTCTGTCTCTCCTCATTTCTAAGTACCAGTCGTATAGTGTGTCTCCCTATGCCACAATACGGTTCTGGTCCCGTTAGGGGCCTTTCAGCCCCCATACTTGCTTGCTTATCAGCCGCCTTGTTTCCCGCTATGTCCATGTGGCCCGGGACCCATCAAAGGGTAAGCCTGTTGTGAGTCCCGAGTAGGTCTAGCTTTGAGGTTCGGAATACCTTCGATGTTATCTTAGTCACCATTATAGCGTTTAATGCTGCTTGACTATCAGATAGGATGGATATGTCCATATTCCGATAGTTACGTTTAAGGTTGAAGTCCGCACATCTTCCTATCGCACACGCCTCAGCCTGAAACATGCTGGTGTGCGTTCCCATGGGTTCATGGTAAGATACCCGAGGGCCCACCACTCCAAGATCTGTGCCCTGATTGATGAGTGATCCAACGGTGTACCATTTTATGATGTGCGGTTTCATCGGGTGGACTTCATCCCTTTTACTACTCATACGAACTGTGAAATTTCGCTCGAATCTGTATTCGGCTAACATTTCGTCACTAGGTTGCATTAGCAGGTTGCTTGCCCCCAACTCATTCTGCGAACATCCTCAAAAGCGTGGCTTTCTGTTGGAGCCTTATGGTATGGTGGAGTGGTGTGAGCTCCATTAAGGCTTCCAGGGCCATTGTTGGGCAGGTGCGCATTGCTCCTGTCATACATACGCAAGCCATTCTTTGCAACTTTTGCAGTTGTTTGTTCACGGTGATCAGCCCTGTCACCCCATACTATCACCCCATAGGTTAGCATGGGTCTTACTACCATTTGGTATAGCCATCTTAATATCTTTGGTGATGTACCCCATGATTTACCGGGAGCTTTCTTTTATAGCGATGAAATGAAATGAATTTGAAATTGGAATTAATTTGGAAGAATATTTCTGCGCTGGGACAAATAGACACAGAATCCGTGATTGGCTATATAGTTGACGGGTTAAGTATTAAAATTAAATACAAATTTAATACGTACGGCTGTCCGCGATTTAAAACGTACGAACAATATGAGCGCAAGTGTGTGAGTGAAATGCCAAACAAACAATACAGTGGTGGCAGGAAATATATGACTGGTTCAAAAAGTTGTCATTGCTTTAAACACACAAAATGTTTTAAATGTGAAGGCGTGCGACATATATCCAGAAATTGTCCACAAACAACGCAAAGCGAGCAAGTGGTGAAAGACATTAAGCGAGTCAAATCGGCGTAGTTGAACGGAGTTACGATTGGGTGCCTTATTGATTCGGGATCCGATGTGACAATTTTGCGTCCCTCCGGTTTCCGTGGCCTCGGAAATAGCAAAAAGCAGCCGCTAGGTACATTTGTTGGCAATGTACGTGTTGATGGAATTGAAGTACAGCAAAAATTCCAAAACGCCATATGGGGGTTTGACTTCGGATCACAATTTCGCGTCACACTGAATGAGAAGTGATTCACGTTTACGAAGGCAACAGCGCAGATGGACATTGCTGAAACAAATGAGCTAGGTTATGTTAGGTTATGTTGAAGGGTCGCCGACCAAGGTTGACACTCTAAGGTAATTTTTGGCCCGTTGTGATACCGTGTGGATCTCATTTCCTTTCTAAAGCAATCGTGTGAGCAAGAATCAGGAGGTAAACCAGCCGGTTGCATTTATAAATTTTCAACTGTGTTAGGCTTGATAAAAAGTAACTTCCTAGTATGGCGCATTTTTTCTTCGCAAGTGCAGGACAGAAGCATAGAAGCTGTTCCAGAGATTCTACGTCCGCTTCATCTCTGCAGCTTCTGCAGAAATTATTGTAGGGTGCTTTGATCCGATTGGCATGAATACCCACTAACCAGTGATCGGTTATAGTACGCATCACTGCAGAGTAATGTGTGCGACTTAAACTACACAGTTCCTTATTGCGTTTACTGTTTAAATTGGGCTAGGTTGGCGTGCTATTCGATCACAGTTGGCATTTAGCCATTTGTTATTTGATCTGAGTCTATTCTTTTCTCTTATATTGAGCTTTCCTTATCCGGGTAGGCGGGTAATAGAGTGCCTTTCTGGCTAGCTCATTGGCTTTGCAGTTGCCTTCTATATTCCGGTGACCAGGCACCCAGATTAGGCTAATAACATGCGGATTTGCCAACTTGTGTAGAGATTTGCGACAGCTTCTTACGGAAGTCGAGTTTGATGACATTGCGCTGATAGATTTGATTGTATATATTTAAGTTACAAGAACTAATTTTGGACCTATTTAAGCAATTAAGTGCTTCTTTTATGGCTATTACTTCTGCCTGGAATGCACTGCAGTGTTTCGGAAGGCCGAAGGATAACTGGATGTTAAGCGACCACGCCAACGCGATTTCCGAGTTTTGAGCCATCTGTGTAGAAAGTCACGAATGCTGGTGGACCGGGTGTTCCGTGGGTCGATTCCTCTCTCAAGAGGAATGTACTAAAGGCACACAGCAGTACGTTTTTGTAGGAATCATGGCATTTCTCACTAGAATAGAGACAAGAAGAATTATGATAGAAACCGAAAGATCAATTATGGGTATGACGAATACGACTTAGCACCCAACTTGTCGAACGAGCTCGCTAGTACATTTCTTGGTCCATATAAAATTAAGTGAAGCGCTACGGTCGATATGAGGTCAAAAAAGCTGCTCAAGATATGAAAATTCATACGAGGAATGGATGTCGTCTGAGCCAGACTTCGATGATCAGGATGACCGAATGTAACGAGTAGTTACAGTAGGATTACAGAGCTGTTGGGTGGCAACGCTGGTTAACAGATCTATCAGCAGCATAAGCATAAGTTTTAGAGGAAAAGTCATAGAATATCAGCAGAACGAGAGAGTCGAGTTCGTGAAGCGCAGGGTCGTCAAAGTCCCGAGTACCTAAAGTGCGAAAGTTGTCGGTGCATCGAGGAAATAAGTCGTTGTTTTATAAAGTCGAACATTACCTTGTACATCCAATACTCATCTTTCACTATAATATACTTAACTTAACTATTATATTAATAATAAGCAGGACATAATCAGTCCTACATTATATTATATGTAATATATATTGTATTTTATATATTATATATATAATAATATTGATTGTTGTCTGCCAGACATTCCACTCCAATCATTTCATGTCGAAGTACACAATTCACTTCAAAATCCGTACCGACTTATCTAAATGAATACGTATGTGGTTTAATTGGGTTCTGTTAAGAAACCAATAAAAAAAATGTGAAACTCAATTTCGAAATTTTAGCTGCATATGTCAAGTTTATTTGGTTTGTATTTTTTATATGTTATTTTTCTTTTCTTTTTTTTTGTCAGTAGCAGTGGTCGATATTTACGTATATTCGGTGAAATTCGTTCTAAAATTTATCTCAGAGTTCTCTGAAAGATAGGCCTTCCATTTATTTGCTGCGGACGACGGTAGTTGTTTATTAAAGGACGTCGGCGTTCATCTAGCAAATCCCAAAATTTGGCGATCTGCCGTCTATGTAGTCTCACAGAGTCCGAGAACACAGTCCAAGTAACAGATTCGGCGCAGTCAGGCGTAGTCAGTGAGCCTGTATTACAATGTGTAATATATGTGCATAATAGTGAGAGTGAAAAATCTTCGTTGAACGCATACCATCATATCTGTAAAACGTTCCAGTAGAAATGTTCCCCAACAGATCGTTCATCGTTAATCGCCCAGATATCGTCGTACTAGATTGGTATCTAATAACTTGAGGCAATCTATCTAAGATTCGGTTAAGGCCAAAATGCGTCGAGATCAGTGAAGGTACAGCCTGAAGCATGACTCCCAAAACGGCAAGACCATCCGAACGCAAACTTGCTTCGGCTACCGTGGCATAGCGAACATTTTTATGAACAATGTGCATTTCGACGTCGTAGCGTTGACCGTTGATGAGATGCTCGGATCCACGACTGCTGGCCGAGCCCCAATGGAAGTGCACGCTCTGCGCTTCAAAGGTGCCTGGCAACAGGCCGCCCTCGATGGAAGCACGCTGTCCGTTATTTGTGGGCGGCAAAACAATGTTTGCTGAAGTACACTTTAATACTATAATTAAGGCACTGATGAAACAAAATTACTGCACACCTGTATGTCCATTGTTTGTCATCATAAGCGGTGACTGCAAGACCCGATTGTAGTTCGTGAAACGAATTCGTGGTATGGGTGCGCGAATAGCCTGTGCAAGGTAACTTTGCTAGAAAACGTCCAGTGTTGTAAAGGCTTATGCTACTCACAGTGTTGTCCGCCAATCTAATTGGAGATTGTCTTCGCCCAGTTGCGCATGTTCCCTGCCAATCCCTGCCTCGTTGGTCGTAGTTGAATTGTCCACTCGCCTGTTTGGCTGCCAACACTAAGAACTGCAGCAAGACTACAAGTCCCCGACGATTTAAAAGACACATTTTCTGTTCCGATGCGTATGTGAAGTTACAGCTAATTTCCGACGATATGCACTGAATAACGCTTGTAAGAAGACTGCAATAATTGTGCAATGGGACGCAGCAATTTATAGGCGCAAAGTCTGCTTGGCGGGAGCTTCTTCAAAGATAAGAACGCCGTTTCTTGCTTAGCGCTTTTCAAGCCCGGTTGAAAATTTGCATAGAGCTTGCAATGTGTTCGACATGTTTGAATTTTGTCCTCATCACTGCCTCAGTTAGCTGCATTAGTGCCCTTGGCACTGGTGCATCAAACTTCTTTCCAATAAAAGAAAGAGAGAAAGAGCTGGAAAATCTTGTTCAAGCTGACTGTACTTGGAAAAGGTTTCTTTCATTTGGCTTATAATATATTTAGTATTAAAGGTCATTTAATTTTGTATTTATGTATTTATACTCCTAGCCCATATTTCCCAGCCT